>OZ020612.1:31515223-31887510 GCA_963971575.1 Liopterus haemorrhoidalis | reverse complement strand
GCTAAATATAGCAATCAGGAAGTATAGTAATTACATAAATTGAGAAATGGAAAGAATTAAATTAATATTAATAGAAGAAAGTAAAGAGTTCAGTTATAATAGAATTAATATACATACTAATTGGAAAACATAAGTAGAAATAAAAGTGAGAACGTTCAGATTATTTCATTGTTGTAAAATTTACTGTCACAGGAAGTGAAATTTTTCAGAGAATATGTTTCAAATTATCGTTGTCAAAAGATTTTATTTTAATGTAACACTTATTTATTAGTGGATGTAATGTAATTAACAAGGAGTAGTGTCGGATTATCCACTAAGCACAGAAGACACGAGCCTAAGGGCCTCAAATGTTGGTAAAAATTATTCAACAATTTAATAATGATTCATAAGTGTAAGAAGGCTTTTAGATCATTTAATAAAAATCCGAAAGGTCATATCAAAAACATATCGGAAACATTTGTATCTATTGGTTGCATTTATTTCATTTAATTAGAACGAAGTTTTTCTAAATTTTCCTCTATAAAAAATGGAAACATGAGAACATAGCAAGAAGACTGAATTCATTATATTTAGTAAGCGTTGAACATGAATTTGTAAATAAAATCAATTTTACTGATATAATAAATAAGTTTGCAGCTGTAATAATAAGAAAAATCAAATTATAACAAATTACAAAGACAATTAAACTTTGTTTTTTAATGTAATTCCTGTTGTACTGTTCCGATTCACATCGATACGCATTACTAGCACTATTTTCAGAATTTTGAATGTGACAAAACAATTTTAGCTCATTTCTTTTCATGTCAACAATAAATAGAAAATGTTTTTAATGACTCGAAAAATTCGATTTATTTTGAAAAAATAATTTGATCAAAAATTCCTTTTTAACTATTTCGGTTCCCATCAATGTACTTCATTTTTCTCACTTCTTCGTCCCACAGTAGTCTCACCGAGCCGTAATTTTCACTACCGTACTGCTACTTTATATTGGGCACGAGTATTTCTCTCTGAACAGTGAAGTTTCAGATCTACAACTCCCACGGTGACCCAATCCGGATTGGGAGCGGTGATAAATTTATGATGTGTTTTTTTTTTAAGCCAATCCGAACTTCTCGGTATTTTTCCTATATGTGAGTCAAAGAACTATATGCATGCTAAGTTTCATCTGTATGTCTAGGTGTTTCTCTACAATTTCTACCGTGCAGACAGATAGTCACATGAGTTACGGTATACGGGTTTTTTGGTCATATATACAAAATCTTAAACACCTACGTAGTACGAGTTCCTCAGCTAGTCGATTTATATATGTCTACTAGCTGAAAACCCGTGCTTCGCTACGGTATATTGATGGTCTCATTGGCATAAAATCCGCAGTTTGTTTTTAAAGTTGTGTATGGGTAACATTTGTAACAAAAAATCTAGTCGATATCTCATCTGTCCTAAGAGATATTGAGGAATCCGTGAAAAAACATTTTACTCCTTTTCACCAGATAGGGGTCGAACTTGAAAAAATCCTTTCTTAGTGGGTTCTTACGTCATACTGAAAAATATATTCTCCGAGTTTTTTATTTCTAACAAAAAAATACTAATTTACCCTTTAGGGGTGAAAGAAAACTGTCAAAACACATATATGCCAAAATGGAATGTTATAACTCAACAACCGCTGGAAATACAAAGGGTTCTATAATTCACCCCGAATGTAGATTCACCCCTTTAGGGGTTGATTAAGATAAAATCCTGAAATTCATTTTTCGGCATTTGTATGGGTAATCTTTATAAGCAAAAACCAAGTCTATATCTTATTGATCCTAGAAGATATTAAGGCGTCCTTGAAATCACAATTCCCTCTTTTCACCCTTTAGGGGTGATATTTGTTAAAGGTAAAAAACTGTTAAAACCATTTCGAGACATTTTAAAAAGACACCTATGTGCCAAAAAGAAACGTTATAACTCAACAAACACAGGAAATACAACGCGATGTATAATCTACCCCGTTTGTAGAATCACCCCTTTAGGGGTTGATTAGGACGAAATCCTGAAATAAGTTTTTCGGCATTTGTATGGATAATTTTTGTAAGCAAACACCAAGTCGATATCTTATTGGTCCTAAAAGAATTAAGGAATTACTGAAATCACATTTCACCCCTTTTCACCCTTAAGGAGTGAAATTTAAAAAAAATGTAAAATCATTTCGAGATATTAAAAAAAAAACACCTATGTGCCAAAAAGTAATGTTGCAACTAAACGAACACAGGAAATATGGCGGGATGTATAATTCACCCCGATTGTAGATCCACCCCTTAAGGGGTTGATTAGGACAAAATCCAAAAATTGGTTTTTCGGCATTTGCAAGGGTAGTTTTTGTAAGCAAAACCAAGTCGATATCTTATTGGTCCTAAAAAATGTTAAACAATCCTTGAAATCACATTTTACCCCTTTATACACTTTAGGGGTCAAATTTAAAAAAAAAGTCAAAACCATTTCGAGATATTTTAAAAATACGCCTATGTGCCAAAAAGAAACGTTATAACTCAACAAACACAGGAAATACGACGCGATGTATAATCTACCCCGTTTGTAGAATCACCCATTTAGGGGTTGATTAGGACGAAATCCTGAAATAAGTTTTTCGGCATTTGTATGGATAATTTTTGTAAGCAAACACCAAGTCGATATCTTATTGGTCCTAAAAGAATTATGGAATTACTGAAATCACATTTCACCCCTTTTCACCCTTAAGGGGTGAAATTAAAAAAAAATGTCAAAATCATTTCGAGCTATTAAAAAAAAAACACCTATGTGCCAAAAAGTAATGTTGCAACTAAACGAACACAGGAAATACGACGGGATGTATAATTCATCCCGATTGTTGATCCACCCCTTAAGGGGTTGATTAGGACAAAATCCAAAAATTGGTTTTTCGGTATTTGCATGCGTAGTTTTTGTAAGCAAAAACCAAGTCGATATCTTATTGGTCCTAAAAAATGTTAAACAATCCTTGAAATCACATTTTACCCCTTTTTACCCTTTAGGGGTTAAATTTAAAAAAATTGTCAAAACCGTTTCGAGATATTTTAAAAATACGCCTATGTGCCAAAAAGAAACCTTATAACCCAACAAACACAGGGAATACGACGGGATGTATAATTCACCCCAATTGTAGATCCACCGTTTAGGGGTTGATTAGGACAAAATCCTGAAATATATTTTCCCGTATTTGTATGGGTAATCTTTGTAAGTAAAAAGCAAGTCGATATCTTATTGGTCCTAAGAGATATTAAGGAATCCTTAAAATCACAATTCACCCCTTTTCACCCTTTAGGGGTGAAATTTAAAAAAACTGTCAATACCATTTCGAGATATTTTAAAAAGACACCTATGTGCCAAAAATTAATGTTGCAACTTAGCGAATTGAAATTGAAAACACCCAATGAGATGCTTCATGCCTACTACCAAAACGTACGAGGTCTCAGGACAAAAACCAAAACCATCTTCAAATCAGTACTACGTTGCGATTATGACATTCTTGCTCTAACGGAAACGTGGCTTGTACCTGAAATCTCAGATTCTGAACTTTTTGATAGTAGATATTCTGTAACTCGATGCGACCGATCGCCACTTACCAGTAACTACCAACGTGGAGGCGGAACGCTTCTTGCCGTATCGAAACATTTAACCACAGTTCCAATTCACGTACAGCCTATATTTGGTCTTGAACAATCGTGGATCTTAGTTAAGGGACACCAGCAATCCTTTATATTTGGCTGTGTGTATTTTCCACCAGCGTCGTCTCTAGAAGTTTTTAATGGGTTTTCAACTCAGGTTTCTATTTTACTAGATACGTATCGGAACTCACAACTGTACCTTTTTGGAGATTTCAATCAACCAAACATTAATTGGTTCTATGATGATGAGTCTTCTGTTCTTAATTCTGAATTCCATAATGACAAAATAGCAGAAAGTATCATTGATGACTTCAACTACTGCTGTTTAGACCAATTAAACCATATCCAAAACTCTTCCGGTCATGTCCTTGACTTGATATTTACCAACAACTCTAGTTCAACAATCGTCCGTTGTTCGGATCCTTTGATAGATGAAGATAAGCATCACCCGTCCCTTGATTTATTATTTCAAGTTAATAATCTTCAAGTTCTTGAACATACAGTTCATAGAGAAAAATTTAACTTCTACAAAGGTAATTACGAAGAACTCAATGTAGCTCTGAGTGAAATTAACTGGGACAGTATCTTCACTGAGAATGATATAGATAGGAGTATCATATCATTTTACGAAGTTCTACAGAAAAAAATAGATATTTTCATCCCTAAGGCTGTATCTATATCCAAAAAGTTCCCTAAATGG
Organism: Liopterus haemorrhoidalis; assembly: GCA_963971575.1. Classification (NCBI taxonomy): domain Eukaryota; kingdom Metazoa; phylum Arthropoda; class Insecta; order Coleoptera; family Dytiscidae; genus Liopterus; species Liopterus haemorrhoidalis. Next base: position 31,883,145 of record OZ020612.1, on the reverse strand, counting down.
TATTCCAGAAATACTATATCTCTATTGCGGAAAAAGAACAGAGCCTACTCTAATTATAAATCGACAAAATTACCTCAGGATTACTCTACGTATAGCATACTACGAAAAGCCTGCAAGGAAAATATAAGCATCGACCATTACGACTATGTACTTAATGTTCAGAACAACATGTCTAGTAATCCTAAGTCGTTTTGGAGCTATGTTAATTCGAAAAACGCCGAAAATGGCATTCCAAGGAGCATGACGTTTAATGAACAGAAGGCTGATACAAATAATGACATCTGTAACCTATTTGCATCTTATTTTGAGTCGGTCTACTCAACCGCTAATGCCACTACTATACCTCTGTTTGATCATATACATGGTCCCATTCTCTCTAATATTGAAATCAATAATGAAATCGTGTTCAATAAATTGCGTTCCTTGGATGTTAATAAAGGCTGTGGACCAGACGGCATACCCCCTATGCTCCTTAAACATTGTTGCTCAACACTTTGTCAACCTTTAACCACCTTGTTTCGCCTTTCATTGGAATCTGGAGTTTTTCCGTCTAATTGGAAAATTGCGTACATAACACCTATATTTAAAACTGGATGTAGGGCATATATAGAAAATTACAGGCCCATATCCATCCTCTCTACCATCTCCAAAGTACTCGAATCAATTATCACTGACAAAATATTTTCTTGTTACAAAAATACAATAGTAAATCAGCAACATGGATTCTATATGGGTCGTTCTACAGTGACCAATTTAATATCTTTCAAGGACTACATTATATACTCCTTAGAGAATGGGAGCGAAGTCCATGCCATCTACACAGATTTTCGGAAAGCGTTTGACCGCATTAACCACGACATACTTTTGGCCAAACTGAAAGCGTACGGCATTCAGTCGTCCCTGCTATTATGGTTAGGCTCATACCTAAAAAATCGTATTCAACGAGTTAGAATAAATAACTGCTTATCGAAGATAATTAATGTAACATCTGGTGTACCACAGGGCTCACACTTGGGTCCCATATTGTTTACCTTGTTTATTAATGATATAGGTGCAGGTATCCTTAAAAGCAATTATCTCTTATTCGCTGACGATTTGAAACTTTATTCAGCGGTTAACACCCCTGCCGACTTCATTAACCTACAGAACGACCTGGATGTAGTGGCTAAGTGGTGCAATACAAACTGTTTATTTCTGAACGAAACTAAGTGTTACTCCATATGTTTTTCCAAAAAACGTATAACATCGTCTTTCTCTTACACGGTCAACGGGACTTGTCTCAAGCAAGTTGATGAAGTAAAAGATCTTGGAGTTACGTTTACCAGCAGTGTTTCTTTTGAGAAGCATATTGATTGCATTTGTAAAAAGGGAACGCGTATGCTAGGCTTCATTAAAAGAAATACTTCGGATTTCACTAACTACGGTGCCATTAAATCATTGTACTCAGCACTAGTCAGGAGTCACCTCGAGTATGCAAGTGTGGTGTGGAGTCCGTATCAGTCCACATACTCCAACCGATTAGAACATGTACAGGACAGGTTTATTAAGTACCTACTGTACAAATCGTACATTAATTACACTTTGCTGTCTCGAGATCAACGGAGAAAATTAGTCGGTATGGAGTCACTTCGAATGAGGCGGGATATGGGCGGGTTATGCTTGCTCCATAAACTCGTTAATGGAGTTATTTCTTCACCGCAACTTTTAGAAAGAATAAAAATAAGGGTACCTATTCGTTCGACGAGGACAAATGACACCTTCATAGTATCCCGGCACAGAACCTGCTACGGAAGTGATGTCACCATTGACAAGATCTGCCATCTATACAATTCCGTCTGCTGCAGTATTCATAACCCAGCAGATATTTTTTGCTCCACACTAGTCGAATTTAAAAGAAGCATTTTTAATACCCTAAGTCAGGATGAAGTAATTTATTGATGTATTAATTGTACTTAAATTTTACTATTTCTTCATTTATTTGTGAAATTATTATGTATGAACATGTTTTGTTATGTATTATTTAGGATTGAACCTGTAAATACAAATTACTTAAATAAATTTCAAGTTTCAAGTCCCAGGGCTTCGGGCTGGGCGGTGATGAGTGAGTCAGTCAGTCAGTCAGTCAGGACACTGCCTTTTATATATATAGGTAAAGTTTGAGAATTAACTATTTCTTTTGCAACTGGCCATTAGTGCATTACATCAGTGCATGTTTAAAATATTCTTAATATCTATTATATGCTGACGACTTAAAATTATTCAAAATGTATTATCAAGCACGAACATTGTTTAGAACTCCAAGATGACTTGAACAGGTTTTTGACTATTGTACTATTAATACCAGTATCAGAACTTAAAGATCTTGGAATCAACTCCTTGTCGAAAAATCTGGTCCAAGGTGGCAGTGCAAGCAGCGGCGGTGAAAGACAGAGGCGACAGGGGCACAGGCCAAGGGCGCCAGCTCTTAGGGGCGCCAAATCAAACGGTTAAATATACACATTCTAAGTTTTTATTAAGTTTTTCTATTTTTATTAAGATCAAAATTATAAATTTTCATTAAAAATATATACATTTATTGATTATATAATAATATTCAGTCTTCTTTTGGACTGTATTAACTTTCTTAACATTTATAACTGATATTGGTGGCACATTTAGACATACAATGGCACCTTAACTTACAAACTTAATTTGATCCTGACCCCGGTTCGTATCTTAAAAATATGTATCTAGAAACCCTATTTTCCTTTATATCTTATGGGAAATCACTTAATCCGTTCTCAGATTAAAAAATCATAAAGAAGATCCAAAAAATTTAAAAACAAACTATTCTCAACTAAATAAAGAAAATGCAAAAAAAATGATAATGAGTGAGAAGGAACATTTTTTCACTATAAAAATGCCTTTTGTATACCATTACATATTCATTTTATTTATAAAATTTTCTGTTTTACATGATTAGTATGAAAATCAGCTTCAATTAAATTGTAAAAAAGGACAATTTTCTTGTGTCGGGTTTTGTGGTTCAGGAGTTTTCGATTTGTTGCCTGTAGTAGTAGCTTGTTAGTAGACTGTTTCTAGTACTAGAGAAAAAGTTTAAAAAAGCAAAATATAAACAGGCTTTGATTCATTTGAAATGAAAAACATCACGGTTCGTATCAAGAGGTCAAAATAGAATATGAAAATAGTTTGTATCTTGAAAAGTTCGTAAAACTTCTTGCAATTTACAATCTTTATGGGTAAAGATACGGACATCCATCAAGAAAATTTTTATTATTATTACGTATATTATTTTATAAACCTTCATAAATTCCAAATAAATACTTATTTTCAATGATTAATTTGTTATTAATTTTGTAATTATTATGCATATCGTCTGTTTAAATGCACATCCCGTAGCGCATGTGCAAAAAAAAAAAAAAACTACTAGGTGGTCTTAATACACAAAAGTTCATAATATATATCACTTTTTCCTTTCGACATTTAGATTTTGGATGCCAAGGTGAAACATGAAATAGTCATTGTTTTCTTCTTCTTCTTTGGGCACTATCAGACAAGTTCACTTTTGGCCTCACTCACATCTTGTCCTCCATCTTGATCTGTTCATTGGCAGGTCTTGCCAAGTACCCTGTATACCAATACTTGTTAGATTTTCGGTTAGCTGATCTCTCCATCTCTCGCGAGGTCTTCTCACTGGTCGATGGGTAGTCAATTTTCCTTGCCATATCTTCCTAACCATTCTGTCCTCCCACATCCTCATAAGGTGTCCTATCCACTGTAATCGTCTGCCTCTCAGTTCTTGTGTGATACTCGGCCTTGAGTACAGTTCTCGGATATCCTTGTTTTTACGGATTCTCCAATCACCATTAATTTGAATGGAATTAAAGATTCTGCGTAATATTTTATTTTCGAAAACTATAAGGTGTTGTCGATCTCGCTTTGTTAGGTCCATTTTCGGAGCCATAAATAAGTATGGGACGTACTATAACTTGGTATAATCTGATCTTGGTGTTCCTACATGGGAGTTTCGTTTTGAAGAGGGGACCAAGTGCAAAATACGATGCATTAGCAGCTTTAATTCTATTCGTAATTTTCTGCCGTATCAGATTCACCTGATTTATCATAGTGCCCAGGTATTTGAAAGTAGAAACTTTATCAAAAGTGTTGTCATTAATTTATAACTCGGTCGTGTTCTCATGACTGCGTCTACTAACAATAAGATACTAGGTTTTTTTCATTACTGATGATGAGTCCTACTTTACGAGCTTCAACTTTATTTGAAATATTATCCAAGTCATCTGCATACCCTTAAATATTGTGGTACCCATTGAACTGTTGACCACGGTGGTAGGTATCTTGGGCTTTTCATAACACCATCTTCAGAACGAGGTTAAACAGCAAAGGTGAGATAGCGTCCCCTTGTTTGACTCCAGTATTAATTTCAAAAGGCTGTGACAAAAGGTCTCCTACTTTCACTCTGCTTATGGATCCCGACACACACACCATAATCATCTTGATAAGTTTCCTAGGGATGCCAAATTCTTCTATGATATCCCAGAGTTTATCACGTATAATGCTGTAATAGACTTTCCTGAAATCAATAAAAACATTGTGAACGTCGGTGTTTTTCAAGAATATGTCTTAATGAAAAAATTTGATCTGTTGTTGATTTGCTAGATCGGAACCCCGTCTTGTGATTTAACACCGCTGGACTACTTTCTGTGGGGCTATGTAAAGTCATTGGTCTATGCGGATAAGCCACAAACGCTTGACCATTTGGAAGACAACATTCGCCGTGTTATTGCCGATATACGGCCACAAATGTTGGAAAAAGTCATCGAAAATTGGACGTCCAGATTGGACTACATCCGAGCCAGCCGTGGCGGTCATATGCCAGAAATCATATTTAAAATGTAATGCCACAAGATTATCTTTCGAATAAAAAAAAAATCATGTCAATCGAATAATCCATCGTTGTTTTATTGCAATTTAAAGTTCTATACCTTTAAAAAAAACACCCATTATAAGGGAGGTATTGTGATCATACCGATTTTGACGAGATTTCGATGGATCGCCAGGAATTGAGGTCCCTACATAACGTTTTGACTATTTTTAGCATGATGTCTGTCGGACTGTCTGTCCGTCCGTCCGTCTGTTTGTCTGTCTGTCTGTGTACACGTGCAGAGAAAATTCGGCTGAAAGAATTTTTATGAAACTGCATATTTAAGCTTTTGACATCAATGGCACGAGTTAACCAACTTTTGGTAAAAATTGGTTAACTAGAAGTGGGAGTTTACACGTGTCGATTTTAAGATTTTTGCGAATATTTAGCAGCAGAAAAATATTTCGAAAAAATGTATTTAACAAAAGTTTCTATAAATGCAATACCTAATAACTTTTATTTAAGACATTTTTTGATAAAACGAAAAATTTATCGAAATTTTTTCGAAGTATCTATTTTTTCATACTTATATGTAACGTTTTGGCTAATTGCCACAGCAGCAAAGGCCATAAAATTAAAAAAAAAAAAAAAAAAAAAATGTAACGTTTCTATGGTTATGATAAATAATATCTGTTAGAAAATATTAGGCCAAGTTATTTCTACTCTGCTGCTAGAAAAAGTACTTGTATTTTATACAAGTACTTTATGATGATTGTCGGTCCTGTGGTGGCCACAGCTGTTTTTTTTTTCATTTCTAAACACTTTATTTATGCATTTCCTCGGTCTCACATATTCATTTAATTTTAATGGATCTTGCACAAATGTTTGGTAAGCTTTTTTCCTTTTCTAATACTGCTCCTCACAAACCTTATAAAACCATACTTTCTTTTTCTTCTTTATGCGTTTCACTGTTTTCTCCGCAGACTCTTTTATTACCTCCTAAATGCCCGACCAAATTTCGTTGAGTGAGGTTTCTTTTTCACTTTCCCGTGTTTCAAATTTGTTTGATAGTGTAATTTGAAACTGACTTGGGGTTTCTTCACATTGAAGGTTCTCTAAATCCCATATCTTTACTGTTACTGCCTTTCTCATTTCATGTTTTGCTAATCTTTGTCTAATGGTGTATATGACAAGTTGGTGGTCACATTCAGCTCCTCTAAAACTTGGGAAATCAATTATGTCACTCTGATGTCTTCTTTCCACTAGACATGATCTATATAGACCGGGAGCTCATGACATTTTTGGTCACCGATTTCATACAGCATGCCTTTTGGAGGAGATAATATTTACCCTGTGACAACAAAAAAGGGATGGTACTAAACCCCTGCACGCTTTCCGGTCATAGGGAAAATTGCATTTCCACTTGCACAAAAATTTTGTTTTTTCTCTGATTTAATATTGCTTGCCCTTTTGTCAAAAGAAAGTTAAAATAAATTTAAAGTCTTTTAATTATAGGCATGCGATTCGGAAGGTCCCAAAGGGATCAAACGGTCACGTGATCTTGTAATAAAAAAATATGATTCTCCGCGTTTTCATACAGCATGCCGATGAAAAGAATTAAAGATTGTGTCATAAAACCCCTATAAAAAGCTTGGCATGCGGCCCTCGTTGGCCCACGGGTGGAAAATTTCGGAAAATATTTGTGAATATTTTAATAGGATTTTACGTGATTAATAATATCATGATAATATATGATCAATAACCTATAGTTAAGATGGCATGCAAAACGATGCCAACTTAACTATAGGTTATTGATATAATGCATTGTTGTATAACATAATTGGCATGCAGATAAGGAGGTCCTAAAACAGAGGCATGAATCGGAAAATTTGCAAAAAAAAAATTGGAAAATTTCGGTCATATTATTTTGCATGCCTTTTTGCATTTCACTAAATAATGTTGTTTTTAGCTCAAATACAAAATGGCATGCATGCCGAGGAAGCCCATCACATCATAAATAATAAGAAAAGTTGCAAAAAAAAAATTGGAAAATTTCGGTCATATTATTTTGCATGCCTTTTTGCATTGCAAATGCAAAATAGTACCATCCCTTTTTTTGTTGTCACAGGGTAAATATTCTCTCCTCCAAAAGGCATGCTGTATGAAATCGGAGACCAAAAACTGTCATGAGCTCCCGGTCTAATATGACTCCTAGTGCGTCCATCTGGGGAAATCCCTGTGTGCTTCTGTACTGCATGTGGAAACATTGTACTTCTAACATTTAAATCTAAAGACACTGCAAAGCTGGCCAATCTCAGATCATTTTTACTTGTTTCTTCGTCTAGACTTTTCATGCCTAAATGAGATTTCCATAAGCCTTCTTTGCATAGCTTTGCGTTGAAATCGCCCGCTACAATTTTAATATCATATGATGTTAAACTGTTGCATATTCGTTCAAGATCGTCATAAAACTCATGTTTAGCTTCTTCATCACTATCCTCTGTTGGTCCTTGTGCGTTAATTACCGCCATATTGAAAAATTTACCTTTAATTTTGATGAAAGATAGTCTGCTGTTAGCAGGTTCAAAATATATGATATTTTCAAAAATTTACCGATTAACTATAAAACCTGTTCCAAATTCATGTCGATCTTGATCATTACCACCATAAAGTATGGTCTATTTTTAATTTACAGTCACAGTTCCAGTGCTTGTCTATCTTACTTCTTGTATTGTGCATAGTTCTACATTAAGGCGTTCTATTTCTTTAGTCAGAACAATGGTCGCACGAGGCCTATAATCATTGAGCTCGTAATAATCAAATACGAAATAATCATAATCGAAACAATAAAAATCGTGTTTAATTCCGCTTACAAAAACGTAATAAGCAGAGTTTACAGAAAAAGATAAAATTGATATGAGTAAAAACAAAAATCTTTACTGCCACATCGTATTAATCTGTTAATCCGAGTAGTGTTAATCTAAATTTAAACTAGAAAGCATAAAGGAAAACTGGTATTGAATATTTTGAATTTCATTTTCGTTCTTGAACAGAAAACAAAATGTCGTTCCTGTTTTCCTGCTTTAAGAAATTCTGGTAATTTAACGTTATTTTGCTTTCGTTTTCGGTTTGTTCTCATCCTTGATAAAAATTGAATCGAATAGTCGGGAGTAGACTGCTTTTTCCAACTCCGAGTCCGAGTCCTCCAAAAAACTTCGACTCCTCGACTCCAACTCCTCATCCCTGATTTGAATGCCTTCACTATATAACATACAAGGCGTCCGATTGTTTATTTGTACAGATCGATAAAATTTATGGTTTTCACTACAATGTCACCGTGGCGACGAGTTTGACATTGTAAGGGTGAAAGTTCAGCAGTTTGATTTTAAATAGGCCAACAGATCGATTATTTTCTTCGTATATTTCAAATTCTTTATATTTTTATAATATTATAATTGGTTCTACGGTTGCTTATTATATTATCTGTACTTTCCATAAAATTGATTTACAGTTATATTTCTATTTATATCAGAAGAAAAACTCTTACTTCATTCTTAACAGTTATTTATTATCTTTTGTTTATTTTATGAATATTAATGCATTGTAATAATTAATTTATTAATTAAGTATGGTTCAAGTAAATCTAGGTAACTATAATAGTGAATAATAAATAATAAAATAGTGAAGATATTATCTTAATTAATTTAAATATTATTAATTATTTTTAAATATATTCCGAAAAACTGGTATGATACAAGTGAACCTCGAATAAGAACAACTCGTTTAACGACAAGTCGCTATAGCGGCCCTCTTTATATTACCACCATTTACTACCTTCACGCATTCTACATGCTCTACAGTGGCCTTGATTGGAGCAGTATTAGCAAAGGTTTTAGTTACAAATGCGTCATTTTCGTAAGTTACGCAGTTATATGACGATTCCTGTGCAGTACAGGTTCCGTATTATAAGAGTGGTGGTAAAACTCTTTCAACATCCTTTCAAATATATTGTTGTTGTATCGGAATTTGAAATATTACTTTGTATACTACTCCTTACCACATAGGATGCTTTCTAGTCCAATGTAAACGATTTAAACGTTTAATCACCGAGAGTAGTGGCTTCCTTCGCGCTCAGCATCCTCAAAGTCCAAAACTTTGGAGCCTTTTTCTTACTGTAAATGTGCAAACACCTTACATCACTAGCTTTAGATCATTATTTTGTTAAATCTGTAACCTTTAAACTCCGATAAACATTTAGACTTGCTGATGAAAAAGATTGAATATCATGTGATGATCTCGATATACCAAATTACTATGGTACCTATCTCAGTTCAATACGTATGGGTTCTTTTGGACCTGAAAGTCTTTTTCCCCAAAATAATATTTAGGTGCCCAGTTCAACAAAATAAGAGACAAGTTGTTTTAACAATTTTATTTCCTAGCTTACAAATACAAAAATATATTTAATATATAATTAAGTTAAATGGAGTAAACAATGAAAATGATATATTAACCAAAATATGATTAAATTAATAATAACAATAAATTAAACAATTTAAAGTAATATTACAAACTTATTACAAATACTGGAAAGGAGAAGTTTCCAAGTTTTGAGATAGATTTCTCACGTTAGTCTGACTTCTGTTGCTAGCTATACGGAATCTCAAATTATACTGACTCTTTGTTAAAGAATTTTCGATTAGTATGTACCTATGTTTATGTTTACGATTTAGGCACGTATTTACTAATTAATTTTGTTTTTTCACATAATAAGTAACAGTGAATTATTTTAGTCCGATCATAAAACAAACTGACAGTTCAGGTCAGTTTATGACAGCCGTGTTTCGTCGCACAGATTGTTCTGACTTTCCTTTGAAGACATGTTGACACTCTCAAGACTCAAAGACAATAAATGAAGCATCTTCAATTGCAAAAAGGTTATATAGTAAGTTGTGGAATGCTGTAAATCCGTTATAATTAGTTTTAAATAGAGTAAATTATGCTTTAATGTAGAAACCGAATATTGTTTTTAAAACTAGGCATTTGTACAATTAGGCTGTTGGCACCACAACTTTTTGGAAACGTAACGAGGAATATTACTCATTATGTGATCAATATTATTATTCAAAGAAATATTTAACATGCCGCTATAAACAACAAAGATATTGAGAAACATAAAATCTGTTGGGTGACGCAAGACTTTTTACCACCACTCACCACTGAACCTTGCAAATATTGTATACTAGCAGAGAACCTGTTCTTCACACGGGATAAGTTAAATTAAATTGGTTTTAATGTTATAAAAATATTAATAATTCTTAGTATGTTTAAAGAACTTATTTATCAGTGAATTTACAAATCTCTCCAAGGAAGAATTCAGGGATGGAGTAGAATTTTGTCTCAACAACACATATTTCGACTTCTTAGGTAACATCTACACACAAAAGCATGGTTGTGCAATGGGAAGCTCTATAAGTAGTGTCATAGCCAACATGGTAATGGAAGAGGTAGAAACAACATGGTAATGGAAGAGATAGAAACAACATGTTTAAACAAATTACAAGAAAAGCCCTTTTATTATTATCGTTATGTTGATGATATCAACATGGTTTACAACAAAGCGAGAATTAATGAGTTAGTTGACACCTTCAACTCATACCATCCACGCCTTAGATTCACCTATGAAGAAGAGAAAAATAATGAAATCTCATTTTTAGACACGCTATTGATCAGGTCAACCACAGATAATAGCATCGAAACAAATTGGTATCAAAAACCAACATAGCTATCGAGACCTTAATTATTTCTCGAACCACCCTTACAAAAATTGTCCCATCCAGAGTTTAGACCACAGAACTTAAAATTAGTCACGGATGCGTTCAGAGAAAATAATTACCCAACAAAGTTGATAAAAAAAATGTATAAAAAAACCGAACCTGGGCAGCATATAATGGGAAAAAAGTATTAGCACCAAATGTAGAAAGCAACACAATAATGTACTACAGTTTTCCGTACAATAATAAGAGTTTCACAAGCTATAAAAGAATATTTGATCAACACAATGTTAAACTAGCTATATATATATATACCGGAGAATTTCTTTCTTCTGTTGAAATTAAATATACTTAATTTAGTTGGGACAAAGAAGATAGTGTTGTGAATAACCCACATTTATTTCATAAGGCCTATATTTCCCCAACTATTCGTTAGCTTTATTCAAGGTATCTATAACAACAATGTGCAAATTAGTTAATGGAATTATAACAACAGTTAATTTTTACTCACTGAAATAATTAAGAGGAACACATAGATGTTATCAAAAAACGAACTAAGTCGTTATAAATCCCAAACCAATCAGGCACCATAACATTTTCACAATAAAAAACTTTAAATTAATAACATTCTATACATTTTTGACAAAACAATCTTGAAGCGGCCATTTATATATATATATAATGAAAATTTGATATCAAAAATACAACCTCACCGGGAATCGAACCCGCATCCTAGAGATTACGCGTGTCGGTCCCAAGCCATTGGGCCATGGAGGCATGAGAATTGCATTTCATATCAGTGGACAAGTCGTGACGTAATTTCTAGGATGCGGGTTCGATTCCCGGTGAGGTTGTGTTTTTGATATCAAATTTTCATTATTCATTATTCATTATATATATATATATATATATATATATATATATATATATATATATATATATATATATATATATATATATATAGATATAAAATGTTCTTCTTTAATCGTCAGTTTTAGTTAGGAAAATTAAAAAACAAGTATCATGGTTAAAGAAGAACATTTTATATCTGTATATTACTCGTCAAGAATTTACATCTATATATATATATATATATATAGACGGCTCATTACACTAATTGGTGTTTATAAAACACACGTAGAATTTGATAGAGAGATCAGATGTTTTCTTACGTTGTAAGAGTGAATACTTAGAATAAAATAACAACTCAAACTCAAGTTGTCTGCGAACAACTTGAGTTTTATTAAACAATAAATCCCTTACTTGTTTATATATATATAAGTTACATAACCTACTCCTCATGTAATTTTAACATATTGTAACACTACACTGACACCTGTACTATTTTATTTACTGACAACACATATCTCACGCTGAAACATAACACGACATTCATTCGTACACAAAATACAAATAAAGACAGATAGACACTTTTTAGTTAGGAAATGTAATTATTATATTTTAATATCAGTCTAGTAAAATTACTCAAGTAATAAACATCTTTTTAGCCTATAATCAGTAGTCTGATTTTCATGTTAGAATTAAGTGAAATGTAATAAGAAAGGAAAATATAATAAATAATATTTTACTTTTTAAAAAAGCATTTGAACAACATTGAACTTTAATTTATATATATACTGATTGTTTGTTTTTTATTGTTTGGTTCTCACTGGTATCCAGTGAGAACCAACGGATCCCTTATCAGTCTCCTTTTCAGGAGTGACTGATGAGGGCTTTGTAGAAGGGACCATTCTCTGATCGCTTCTCGTTTGTGGAGAAGACTGTGGGGTCTTCTCCTTAGGTGGTTGGGAAAACTGAGGTTGAGTGCGTTCTCCTTTAGGGGAGGGGGATTTATTCAGACCCGATCCCCCAGGTGGTGGGGTCTGAATTTTGACCTCTGGGACCAATACCACCTTTTCTTTCGCAGTATTTGTCGCAACTGTTACTGCTGTTGCAGTTGTTGGACGAGACACAAACTCTGTCTGAGTTTGGACACTTGCAGTTCGTTTTGCAGCTACTTGCGCGAAAGACTTCGCGAAAGTAACCGGCGCGCTCTCTTTGTATTTCCTCTTGGCGTCGAAATACGGTATCCTGTCCTGCGTTCTAATGACTTGTATTGCCTTCTCCTCCAAGTACGTTGGGCAGTGGCGTGAAGTAGAGGCATGCGCCCCTTTGCAGTTCACGCAGTGTGCCGCGTTTGGACAAGTTTCAACGTCATGTTGATCCTGTCCGCAGTTCGCACAGATGGTCTGCTTACCACAACGACTTGAGGTGTGCCCATAACGCTGACACTTGTAGCATCGCATCAGGTTGGGACAGTAGGGGCAAACGTTACAAACGTTATACCCCACCCTTACCGATGTTGGACACGTGGTACCAGCGAAGGACACCACCATGGAGATCGAAGGCTTGCCGTTTCGGTGGTTGAGCTTCCTGCATTCAATGACACCTTGCGATGTCATTTCCTGCACAAACTCTTCCTCCGTAATATATGCAAGGTCACGATCCGTTACGACGCCTTTAGAACAATTCAGTGCCTTGTGCGACTGAACTGAAATGCCAAACTCACCAAACTTAATACATTTCTGAAGTGCTGATTACGCTTCTGGTTCTGCTTCTATAATCAATGCACCGACAACTTACGCACCGACTTTATACCAGTAGAGCACGTATTTCTCAATGTTCGGGCTACAAGGAAGGGGGACATCTCCTTAAAGGACCTACCCTCTTCTTGTACCTTCACGACGAGAAATCGTGGTACTAGCGCACAATACTCAACATGACTTTACCTTCTGCCTTCTTGGCAGCTGGCCTAACAAATCCCTCGTCGGATGACTGAGCATCACGACGAGGTCTCTTGTTTGATTTTTTACGGAGTTTACTCAACTGTGGCGGAAATTGAAAAGTTTTTATCCTTCCGGGTAGTCGCTATACCCGTATAAAAAGTTTCATCACCCTGCCATGCCCACCCACCAAGGAGCCCCACACAGGGGACGTTGGCCGCAAACCGGCTCATTGCACCAGGCATGTCAGGATGATATAGCATCGGGGGAAGTAGTCACGGGCTGCTCGACCCGCTCGAGAACCAAGAGTAGCCAACTATGGAACCTTGCTAGCTGCAGCCGCTCCCACAGACCCCCGAATACTTGTCTAGTGGCACGGCATTACCCCGGTATCCACGATACAGTAGTGGAGCCACTCTTTTCATGAACCGTGACACCAGCCGATTGACTGAGCTAACCAGACTCAGCCTCCCGTTTTACCGAATCCGAGGCCAAAGAAGGCGTGTTGGGATCGTACTGTCCGCGGGCAGCAGTCTCTCTCAACCGATCAGGATCCTCTTCTCCGGCGTTACGGGTTTCCACGCACGGCAAACACGTGGGTAGGAATTTAAGTGGGAGATAAAAGAGACAACAGATAAGCTTATTCCCACAATCGGCTTCTCTGAACTGTCTCCTCCCAAATGATATGTGATTCAGGGAACGTGGGATCATCAGGCCCAAAAGTTCTATATGGTCAGGTGTTGGGACCATTATGAACTTCCCTTGGGTGATTGAGGGTACGCGGGATCATCAGGCCCGAAAGCTCGACAAATGGCCAGGTGTTATAGCCATTATGAACTTCGCCTGCGGGGTCAATTGTACTAAGGCTATATTGTTGGTGCGTTGATATTGGACTGTACGAGACTTGCTGTTTTTAGTTTTTCTGGACTTGCTGACATTTGTCTAAGTACAATGGATGTTGACAAGGTGAAAATCGAGAAGCTGGTAGATTCAAGAAATTGGATGCAGTGGAAGTTTCAAGTAAGAGCAATTTTGGATGCTCGCGACGCTTTGTCATTGATAGATGGTATTTTTGATAAACCAGACGAGGATGGTAAAAATGCTGCTTACTTAATTCGTTGGAAGAAGGCTAATAAGGTAGCAAAAGAAGTTCTAGCAACTACGTTGGATAAGAAACCATTGTCATTGATCATGAATTGCGATACAGCTCGAGACATGTGGTTAAAATTGTTAAACATATATGAACAAAAATCAGCTGATTCAATTTATTTATTACAGTCACAATTTCGTGAATATCGATACACAGTCGGTGATGATATTGCATCTCATGTAAGTATATAAGAATCGTTAGCTAGACGTTTACAAGATTTAAGTGAACCCATTTCTGACACTATGCTTATAACAACAATTTCAAATACACTTCCTTCCGAGTTTAGACATTTCCACTTTATTTAGGCTGGTATCTAGACTGATGGTTGAGGAAACACGACTTGGAATTTGTGGAATGAACATGCATGCTGAGTCAGCTTTGATGGCCAAACGACCGACGAAGAGCAATCATTTTAACTTCAAGAACAAACAGAATCCTAGAAGTATAAAATGTTGGATTTGCGGAGGTCCTCATTTTCGAAGAGACTGTCCCAACTCAGAGTTTTGTTATGGTAAGTACACAATTTTCAGATATGTATGATGCAACAAAATGGATCATTGACTCCGGTTGTACTGAACATGTTTGCTGGCGACTTGAATATTTCTCAACATACGAGAAATTTCGTGAAGAATTTTGTTTTGAATTAGGCGATGGCCGTAAAGTTGTAGCAGAAGGAATTGGGAAAATACGAATAAAATCACATGTAAATGGTGCAGAGCATTATTTTGATAAGGTGATGTATGTCCCTGGTATGAAAATTAACTTGTTTTCAGTTCGGTCGGTAGCTGAAAATGGGTTTAAACAAACAATTTGAGAAGAACAACTCGCTTGTTGTTGAAGGCTACAGAAAAGACAACATGTATATTTTAAAAATTGTTGTACTTCTGAATGAAAATGTTTGTTTTTAGTCCGAAATCGAAAAGAAAATTCATTGCAAGTTTGGCATGAAAGAATGGGGCACCAGAACAAGTCCCATGTAAAAGATCTTTTAAAATTAAAAGGAATCGAGGTTTCAGGTTTGGACAATACTGAAAATTGCAACGGTTGTGCTTTTGGGAAATTTCAACGTACGAACTTCCGAGAAATTACAAAGATTAAAAGTCCAGGGGAACCGATTGTGATTGACGTCTGTGGTCCCATGGCAGAATTTTCATTTCGCGGTTGTCGATATTTTGTGACGTTTAAAGATGATTACACACAATATCGAAAAGTATATGTTATTCATCACAAGGATGAAGTTGCAGCTTGTTTTGAAGATTATATTAAATACGTACAAACTCAAACAGGAAATGCTGCTGTTGATATATCAATTATAAATATGTTATGTATCTAAGTAACCATGTTGTTGATTTTGATTTGATATAAAAAATATATGTGTATAGCTTAATGTCAATAAAGATATATATTCAATTTACATTACATACAAGTAATTATTATTAAATAAAATAACCTAACAAAGGTTATGGGCCCAGGCCACAACTAAATACGCTAAAGAATTTTAAAATAATAATCATTGTTTGTATATTGAGATATTCGTATATTTCGAAAAATGACCGAGAATTTATTATCGAATATAGAAAAATTAGATGGGAGTAATTATGCAAATTGGTCGTTTAAGATCAAAGTATTTTTAAAATCCAAAAACTGGTTAAAAGTAATTATTGAAAATCCACCATTACAAAATGACCAAGAATATGAAAATTGGATAAAAATGGATGCTCAAGTACTTAATGTTATTGTACAATCGATAAATTCTCAGCAAACTATGTATATAATGCAAGAAGAAACTTCAAAAGATGCGTGGCAAAAATTAAAAGAACGTTATGAAGGAAACGCAAAAGATAGGAAAATACAACTGCGAAAAGAATTAGTTAATGCAACTTGGAAGAAGGATGACAACGCAGACCTATATATTTCTAGAGTAGAAATGTTGGGTTCAAAATTACGAAGTCTCGGAGAAAACATCACGGAAGCAGAATTGTCATCATACTTATTGAATGGCTTACCGAACCATTATAAATGCATTAAAAGAATATATGAAGCAATAAGACCCTCGCAAATAACAGTAGCCCAGATACGAAATTCTTTAATTGAAGAAGAGTGCAACAAAAAAGAAGATAATAATGAAATGGCCTATAAAGCTAAAAAACTGAAGTATAAGGCACAAATGAGATGTTATAATTGCGGAAGAACAAATCATCTACAAAAGGATTGTTGGTTTTTGGAATCGAACAAGAAAGAAAATAAACATTATAATAACACGTACAATAAAAATTGGGAAGAAAAGAAATTTAAACCTAAAGGCTCATCACAAGATAAGAATCTTAGAAAAGATAGGAATAAAGTATTTATGACGGAGAAGAAAGAAACTGAAAATTTTGCTTACCCAACAAGAATAAAAGAAGAAAATAGTAATACTTGGACATTAGACAGTGGAGCAACATGTCACTTAACAAACGACAAAACCATCCTGACAAATTATGTAGAAAAAGAATGCGGAAAAATTACAATAGCAGATGGCTCAAAACAAGAGGTATGTGGAATTGGTAATATTATTTTAGAGGATGAAAAAATGTCTAAATATCTGAAATTGACAGATGTCATGTATGTTCCTTCACTTAATGATAATCTACTTTCAATTAGTAAATTGGATGAGAGTGGACTAGAAATTATCATTAAAAATGGAAAATGTAAAGTATATGATGTAAAAGATGTAATTTTGACAGCAAATAATATTAATGGTTTATATAAAATAAACGTAATGAATACAGAAAATCATGGAATGGAAGTAATAAAAGATTGCTCAAATGATTACTTATGGCATAGACGTTTTGGTCATTTAAATTACGATGCATTATATAAAATGTACAATAATGACCTAATTCGTGGTTTAAAATTAGAAAATAATAAACGCATAAGATGTGAATTTTGTATTCAAGGTAAAATTACAAGAGAAAATTACCAATCTTTAAATGTAGAATTGAAGGAAGATATCCTAGAATTACTACATATGGATATATTTGGACCTGTCACACCTCCATCATTAGGAAATTCAAGATATGTATTATGTATAGTGGATGATAAGAGTAGAAGAATAAAAGTATTTTGTTTAAAAGCAAAAGGAGAAGCAAAAGAAACAATAATAAAATATATTGAAAATGTTGAAAAACAGACTGGTAAATCTGTCAAATCTATAAGAACGGATAATGGAAGAGAATTTATCAATAACGAACTAAAAGAGTATTTAGAAAGTAAAGGTATTAAACATGAGAAGACCATACCCTACACACCAGAACAGAATGGCGTAGCTGAAAGAACAAACAGAACATTAATTGAAATGACTAGAACTATGCTGCTGGATGCCAAACTACCACAAACTTTTTGGGCAGAAGCCGTTGTTACAGCTGCTTACATTAGAAATAGAAGTTTTTCAAGAAAATTGGACAATAAAACACCAGAAGAAATATGGACGGGAAAAAGACCGACAACTTCACATTTAAGAGTATACGGTTGCTTAGCATATGCATGGATACCCAAACAATTTAGAAAGAAGTTTGACGCAAAATCAACTCCTGCAATATTCGTTGGTTTTTACGAAGACAGATGCGCGTACAGACTTTATGATCCAAAGGAAGAAACATTTTTTGCTTCAAAAAAACCTGTATTTTTCGAAGACCAGAGAGGTTGGAAAATGCTTATGGGACATGAAGAAAAAGATGATAGAATAGAAAACAATGAAACGTCAACATTTATTACTCTAAACACAGACAAGAAGAACATAAACCAAGAAGATTCACTTAACACCACGGAAAATACATACAGTTTACAAGAAAATTTCCGACAGGAAAACGTTAATGAAGAAGTTGAAAGAGAAGTTGATGAAAATCACACTGAAGAACTAAGAAGATCAAAAAGAGTAAGAAAAGAACCGAAAAGAATGGTTGTTGATCCTAAATTAAAATCTTACTGTAGTTTATCAATTGATAACATTATAGAACCCGAAACTTTTGAAGAAGTGCTAAAATCGGAACAAAAAGAACAATGGTTAGAAGCAATAGAAAAAGAAATGAATTCGCATAAAAAGATGCAAACATGGAAAATTATAAAAAGAACAAAAGATATGAGAACTATTAAACCAAAATGGATATATAAACTGAAAATCGATGAAAATGGGCAAAAGAAATTCAAGGCGAGATTGGTTGGACGTGGATACGAGCAAGAAAAAGGAACTGATTACTTCGAAACTTTTTCACCTGTTTTAAGACTTTCCTCATTAAGACTTATTTTGTCTTTTGCAAATATTTTGAATCTAGAACTAAGACAATTAGATGTAGAAACTGCATATCTGAATGGAACACTAGAGGAAGATATATACATGGAAATACCACCAGGTTATGATGAAAAATATTCTAAGAGTAAATATGTTTTCCACTAAAAAAAAAGCCTTTACGGCTTAAAACAATCAGGAAGGGCATGGAATATAAAGTTAGACACAGAATTAAAAAACCTAAAATTTAGAAGACTAGAAAGTGACCGATGTGTGTACATTAAAAAAAATTAAAAAGAATTCATTATTTTAGGAGTTTACACCGATGATTTTATTGTGGCTGCTACAAATAATGAAATAATAGAAGAAACAATAAAACAACTGAATTCAAAATTTACCATAAAAGATCTAGGTGAACCGAAAAAGATGCTTGGTTTTAGAATAACAAGAAAGAGGAAGGAGAACATAATAAGAATCGACCAGAATGAATACATAAAAAAGATACTTAATGAATTCAATATGACAGAAGCCAAACCAGCAAAGACACCCATGGAAACAAAATTAAGATTGGAAAAAGGGGATGTCAAAACTGACAGTAAAATTCCGTATCAGTCATTAATTGGAGCATTAATGTTTTTAGCGCAAGGAACACGACCAGATATTGCATACGCTGTGCATTATTTGAGCCAATTTAATAATTGTTACAACCACACTCATTGGACACATGCAAAAAGAATTTTGCGCTATTTAAAAAATACCGAAAATATTGGTTTAGAATATAATGGCAGTAAAAAGAAAATAGAAATTTATACCGATGCAAGTTGGAATCCTGGTAATGATGGTAAATCTATTACTGGATATCTACTTCTATTTGGAGGTAGTGTAATTTCATGGAAGTCAAAGAAACAAGATTCAATTGCGCTTTCTACATGCGAAGCAGAATGGATAGCAATAAGCGAAGGAATAAAAGAATCAAATTGGGTTAAAAATATAATAACTGAACTTTGTCTGTCAAAAATATTTGACATTGACAAGATGATTGTATTGACAGATAATCAAGCTGCTATAAGTATATTAAAAAATGGTAATTATACCCAAAAATCTAAACATGTTAATTTAAGATATTTATATACCAGAAATGAAGTTGAAAAGAAAAATATAGATATAAAATATATTTGTACACAAGATATGTTAGCAGACGGACTAACGAAAGCATTGACCTATCCAAAAATAAAAGAAATGCAAAACGGAATAGGTTTAAAATAAAATATTTATAATTTCACATAAAGGGGAAATTGTTGATATATCAATTATAAATATGTTATGTATCTAAGTAACCATGTTGTTGATTTTGATTTGATATAAAAAATATATGTGTATAGCTTAATGTCAATAAAGATATATATTCAATTTACATTACATACAAGTAATTATTATTAAATAAAATAACCTAACAGCTGCTAAAGCAGTTATGTCAGATAATGGAACTGAGTACACCAATCAGCATTTTGTTAAAGTTGCGAAGAAAAATGGTATTGAATTGGGGCGATTTGCAATTTATACTCCACAACAAAATGGAAGAGCTGAGAGAGAAAATCGTTTGTTACTTGAAGCGTCAAGAACAATGTTGCTAACACATGGAATGTCAAGACATTTTTGGGCTGAAGAGCAAAAGGGAAGACGTCTTTTCAAGCTTGGTATGGTCGTGAATATTCCTTACATCACTTGAAATTTTTTGGCAATGAATGCTTCGTTAGGATACCTAAAGAGAAAAGAGTTGACAAAAAATTCGGTATAGCAAGTAAACGAGGAATTTTTGTGGTCTACGAAGAAGTTTCTGGAAATTACGGGATTTGGATACAGATGATGCAAAAATTGAAGTTAGTCGTGATGTAGAATTTCATGTAGTTTCTGTTCCGAAGGATGGATTTGAGCCAAGGAGAGAAGGAAGAAGAACATACGAAGAAACAAGAGGAGTTTCAGCCACCATACCATCAAGAAGAAACAAGAAGAAATTCAAGTACAAAACGATCAGCAAGAACAACATTCAGGTGAGAACGCCAGAAATACACTCAGTGATCGTGACAATACTCAGAAGCTAACAAGATTTGCATATATAAGAAGCCATGCAAGTAAGTACCTGAAAAAGAAAATTGGTCTGAAGCAATGGATGACGAAATGAAGTCTCATTTGAAAAATGGAACTTGGAAGTTGGTAGAACCTTAAGATGACATACAACCACGGACAGCAAAATGGGGTTATCAAGTAAAAACGAAATCAAATGGAGAAATTGATAGATTTAAAGCTCGTTTAGTAGCTTGAGGATTTGAACAAAAATTTGGAAATTTGGAATCAATCTTCATGTATCAACCAGAAGGTTACGAGGATGGGTCAATATGTATTTGTAAGTTGATCCGAAGCCTGTATGGGCTTGAACAAGCACCACGGTGCTGGAACCAAAGATTAACTCAATATTTAAACTCAATTGGTTTTGTATGCAGTTTCTTCGATCAATGTCTTTTTATCAAGCAGGAAAATGGTGAGTTAACTATTCTTGCCGTTTATGTTGATGACGGTTTGATCCTTGCAAAGAAAAAGGATGATATCGACAAATTATTGGAACAAGTACAAAAGGAGTTTGAGATTTCCATATGCGATGAAGTCAACCATTTTCTAGGATTTCAAGTAGAACGTACTGAAGATGGGAAAATAAAAATTCATCAAGCTGTATATGTTTTGAAAATTTTAGAAATGTTTGAAATGAGTAATTGTAGACCTTCAAACATTCCTATAGACAGAGCAGCTTTAGAAATTTTGAAAAATGAACCGGATCCAGACAAAGAACATCCGTGTGCATCTGCAATTGGAAAACTTATGTATTTGGTTGTAACTATGAGACCTGATCTGGTATTTGCAGTTGGAAAAGCATCACAGTGGTTGTCAAAACCTACAATTGAACTTTGGAAATTTATTAAACGTATTTTGAGATACTTAAATGGAACTGTTGATATGGGAATTATCTACAGTGGTTCAGCAACTGAATACTTGAACGTATTTTGTGACGCTGATTATGCTGGTGATGTTGTAACCAGATGATCAACAACTGGGTATGTGTCAACACTGGGAGATGGTGCGATTACTTGGAGCAGTCAACGTCAGGAGTGTGTAGCTGTTTCAACTACTGAAGCAGAATATGTAGCAGCCTCAACTGCTGCTAAAGAATTAATTTGGTTGCATAATCTTGTAACACAATTTAAACCTAATATTGAAGCTCAACTGTTGGTAGATAACCAAGCAGCAATATGACTGGCAAGTAATCCAGAACAACACAAACAAACAAAACATATTGCAGTAAGGTATCATCACATACAAGAGCTGGTAATTAATGGAAGAATTGTTTTGAAATATGTCGACACAGGAAATCAATTGGCTGACATATTGACAAAACCATTAGGACCGATACAATTTACGGAGTTACGTAAGAAGGTTTACTTCATTAAAAATAGTATTGATAATGGTAAATATCTAATTTTTTTTTTATTGTTTCAGATAAACTTAAACTAAAGTTAGATTAAATTTTAGGGAGAATGCTGAAATAAAATTGATCTTTATTACATAGTAGGCTTTGCTGTTAAGGACTCAGTTGTCGTCAAGTATGAAATATTATACAGTGAATTTATTTTTTAATGCAACATGTACTATGCCATTACCATTGATACAGTTTTTGACAGCAATATAAATCGTGTTAATTTTCATTTGCAACATAGAAAAAACCATATTTACTAGCAAAATCAAAATATTTTTTTGAAAATACAAATTTAAAAAAAAAATAATAATAATAAATAAATCACTAATAAAAATTTATAATATATGTTCAAAAGTTTATCCGTTTACTTGCATACAAAATGTTAAGCGATCATAAAAATGATTCAAAACATTCAGCAATTGCTCTTGAGGTATATTGTTGGATGCTTGAACAATTTTGTCTTGCAGTTCAGCAACATTCCTAAGTTCTCCATTATATACTTTGGCCTTTAAATATCCCCAATAAAAGAAATCATTGGGTGCCAAATCCGGATATCTCGCTGGCCAATTCATCGACCCTCCTCTTTTAATCCAGCTATTTGGGAAAGTTCTATGTAAATATTCTTTAACTATTCTAGAATAATGGACTTGTGCGCCATCATGTTGAAACCATACTTGTCCATTAATATTCTGGTTTCGCAACGCAGGTAATATTTGGTTTTGCAAAAGGGCTAGATATTTTGCGGCATTAAGGTTACCGTCAATAAAAAAAGGCTCTATAATATTGGTTCCTATTATCCCTGCCCAAACATTTCATTTTTGCGGATTTTGAGTTCGGGAGGAATGAAACAAATGTAAATTTTCTCGACTCCAGTACCTAAAATTTTGTCTGTGCACTTTACCATTTAGAGTAAACATTGCTTCGTCTGTAAATAAAATTCTTTGAAGCATTGTTGGGTCGGAATTAATTTTTTCAAATATTTCAAAACAAAAATCCATACATACTGCTGCGTCCCTTTCTAACAATTCTTGATGATTTTGAAATTTGTATAATCGAAAATTTTCTTTTTTTAAGAAGTTAAAAACAGATCCAGTACTGACACCAACGGTTTGTGCAATTGATCTTAAAGTATTTTGATTGTTTTCTTCCACTTGTAATAATATTTCCAACTGCTTCTCTTCTGTAAGCACGTGGGATGTTGTTTTTTTTTATTATGTTTTGACTTAAGACCTCCTTCGCGATGATATTTATTAACTAGTCTTGAAATTGTAGAAGGATTTGGTATTGGCCGATCTGGATAAGTTGCACTAAATACAGCAGAAACTTCTCTTAAACTCATTTGGGAGTTATACCAAGTTACCATCATTATTTTTTCTTCATCTGTATGCATGTTGATTAATTTTTAAATCAGCCAGGAGCAAAAGTATACACACTAATTGTCTATGTTGCAAATGAAAATGAACACGATATATATTGCTGTCAAAAACTGTATCCATGGTAATGACATAGGACATGTTGCATTAAAAAATAAATTCACTGTATGATATGTAAAAATGTAATATATAACCATTCAATTCCAAATTAATAAATACAGTTATAATTATAAAGAATATAGCCTGAATCATTTACTAGTTTTATTATTCACGACAGTTTCAAAATTTTTAAAACGAAGTGTCTACAGAAATTTTTAAGAAAAACATCGAAAGGACCATTCTAAACGATCGGAAATTATTAGAGAACGAATATAAACTGGCTATTCGCAATAAACGAGGTGGATTATTAAGCAACGACATTTTTCTTGAACAGGTTAATGTTCACGCCCATACGGTTTAACTAACGCAAGATACGATTCAAAAATAAAGTTGGGAGTCACTTGTGTATCCAGCATATAGTCCAGACTGGCTCTATCGAACTATCACTTTTCGTTCCTTTCAAATCAGCTCTACGTGGCGTAAAATTCAAAAATCTAAGTGGTATCTAAGACTGCTTGTCCTTTGGACGCACTTTCATCTAATCAGATCCGATCAGATGTCGAACGACAAGCTGCGAACGATCCCATCACAGCAAAATTAATTGAAGCGCGTCCTTTGGATGCGTTTTCATCCGATCCGATCAGAATAGATTTCGGACGAAAAACTGCGACCGATTCCATCACAGCTAATTAAATTGAAGGTCATCCAGTGGATGCGAAGCTATCGATCAAAACGATCACATTCTGATGGGATTTTACATGCGAATACGTTTTGAAACTTGAAACTTTGAAGAAAGTTTTGGGACTTCTGTTTTTCAGTATAAATTTCCTTATATTAAACTTGCACCAAAATAGTAACAGAAAAGATATTCGTGAATAACGAACTATTTCTTTTTTAAATGTTTGCATCGCTAATCTGATTCACTTAGAATAAATTAAACAATCTGCAACTGTTTAAAGAAAATTTACTTTTATCGTTACCTACTTCTCAATGAAGTGAAAGGAATAACTAGAACGTTTACTGTAAGATACATCTGTATTAAAGTTCAAGTGTAAATGAACTATTTTTTACATTGAAAAATAATAGTCGTATTTACTAAAAATAGAGTTGGAATGTGCTTTTGATGCTAATTGGTTGTAATATTCAAGGAAAATAAAAATTCAGGCAGACAAAAATATTAATGGAAATTTAAACACCTATTGGTACCACACATTAAAAAAAAATCCTAAATAAAGGAATATCTATCTACCTTTTTACGGGGAAGGGGAAAAATCTAACAACGAGAAGAGAAGAGACTAGGCAGTCCCGCGCTGTCTGGTACTATCGGATTTCTACCGACTAAAAACCCCCTCCCTGTGTCTTCCGGAGGACACCCTGGAACCGTTAGGGAAACATATCTTCAGAGTGCCTCCTTCAGCTAGGTGTGACCTTCCCGCTCCACAGTCTTCTTTTTGTTGAATACCTTTTTGTTGTAAGTCTCAACCTCTGACCAGCTATCTTCCTAAGACTTCGGTCATCTCACTCCTGACCTGTGTCCATTTCGGGCACCGAAAAGGGATGTGTTCAGCGTTGTCCTCTTCCGTTCCACAAAAAACACATGTGCTGTCCTTAGCCTTCTTAATCATTTGGAGGTAGAACTGGAAACATCCAAGTCCAGTGATTAACTGTGTAAGGTAGTGGTTGGTCTCACCGTATTTCCACCCCACTAATAGTTTGTTGTTTGGTATGAGACGTCGTGTTGACATAAATACTGTTACAAAGTTTTAAGTATAATTTCACAAGATGCTTAAAGATAATTTTTCTTTTAGTACATAATACATAGATGCATCTTAAACAAGAAACATCAATAAGATTTCAAAATGACAACTTCTGGCCGTTACACAGCGCTTTAGTGTATGCCCTCGTCAATAAAATTATAAAGGGTTGCTACAGAAAATTCCTACAGATCCTAAAAAAAAAAAAACTAAAAAAGTTCTACAGAAACTTGGAAGCTATATCTGATTTTTATTTTTGCGGCCTCATATTTCGTTTGTACACGTTTCGGGTGATTATAAAACGATAGTCGCAAAAAAAAAAACAATTTCTGCTTGTCTGTCTGAGATTTTTGCGAAGACGGCTGGACATTATTTCAGTTAATTTGGTACGATGATAAAGTAAAACCAGATTTTGAACATAAAGTCTGTTCCAAACAGTTAGGCGGAACTAGATTTTGCAATCTAGTTACTTTCATCGTTTAAATCATGCTTTTCAGCCGTTTTGTTTAAGCTTTGTAAATCATACTTGCAACAAACATTTTTTGGTTAAGGTTAATATCATTTTAAAATGTCATTTTCTTTATATTTAGATTTTTTGGGTCATTCTTATCACAAATATTGTGTCACAAATATCCCATTTATTTATTTTTTTGTCATTAAAATATGTTAAGAAAAATAATTTAATTTTGACATATGTCATTCGTTTCCATGGTTTCATTGTTGGAATTTTAAATTTTGACATTCCAACGTGAAAAATGAAATAACCCAAGCAAGGTCCCTTCTCGTGACAACCTAAAAGAACGAAATTCCCATTTAGTTCCGCCTAACCGTTTGGAACAGACTGTAGGCTATATGGCATCTCTAAATTTTCATTCTAAGGGGGTGTTTCGGGGGTGACATCAACTATAAAACTTGAAATATCTCAATTATTAATGATGTAATGATGTCTAGGAATTATATATTTGTAAATTATTTTTTATGAATGCAAAGTCACTTATGCATATATAAACAAACAATAGTAATAGAATTTTAAAAAAGTGCATTTTATTATGTGGTATTTCTTTTGACAATTTTCATTCAGTTGTTATAATTTGAGTTTTGTGAGCCAAAAAACATTTTTACCTACTGCATGGCCAAAACTAAAAATAAAAAGCCTACAACTGGTAAACATATGACTTGAGAGAGAGAGAGAAAAAACAAATCTTTTCTATTTTTTGCATTTTTTCACTTGGATGAAAATTTGCGATGAGTTACAGAGGGGCACATGCTAAACCAGAAATCTTGTAACTCACTTATTAATTATTTAACAACAAAATTTTACTTATATTAGAAAATTTTGTTAGAATGAAGAAACGTTTCTTTTCCCTTCAAGACGGTTTTTAATAAGAATAATTTTTGGTGGGTCATGAGGAGCGATACCTATAAGCGAAGTATCGACCTTATTATTTAATTAACATCAAAAATATATATAAAAATTGGTTTAGAATAAAGAAACTATTATTTTCAGTTCTATTAGTAATTGAAATATCTGGTTACAGCAAAATTGCACATAGCAAAAATCGTTTCAAGTATGGGCATGCCAGCTAGCAAAAAATATTATTATTATTATTATGATCAGAAGGGTTCCGTGACTTCGAAAGATTAACTGGTTTACAGTAATGTCAATCCAATAACTTTTTTAACTTTTGAAATGTTGATTAAGATCTCTTTTCAAGAGATCTCATTCTTGTTTCAAGATTAGTGTGCCACATATCAGGATAAAACCATTTTTTTTCTCTCCCTCAAAATGTCTCCCTCATACACTTTTGTAACTTAATAATTTTGAGATGTGTTTGCATTTAACTACTTTTATTTGCATATTTAGTTGTAAAGTTTGTGCAAAATAAAAAATGGAAGCAGTAACTGTCCGTAATGGCATGATAATTCCGATTACGGTTTTACCAAGCGTGGCGTGATTTTATTCAACCGGACTTCCTACTCATACTTTACCTTGAACTTCATTTATTCAGTTCTACATAATATAATATTTTATCTAGATTTTTCAACTATTCAGTAATCATTGTTTTTCAGCATATCATTTAGTATTTTAAATCCTTATTCATATTTATTTATAAACATGTATTATTAAAATTTTGAAAATGATTTCACTTTTTAAGGTTTCTTGTATAATCAAGGAACGTCGTCACTTATGTGTCTGTCTGAACGGTAAAAATATAAAAGCTGGATTTACAAACATATTTTTATTTTTGAAGCTTCTATATACATAAAAGGCAACGTATCTTTGTATGTCTGTCCATATGTGCGCTTTTCACTCGAAAACTGCTGATCCGATTTTCATGTGTCTTATTATTTATCCGTAATCATCTGGTCAAGTTTCGGCTGTGTTAGATTAAAATCGTTTCAGCAGTCCAAAATTAGAATGATATTTGTGCGCGCGGGTAAAACGTAATCCATGTTTTCCGTTCATATTTAACGCATTTTCTTGAAATTGTGAGCGACAACACATATTTCGTCAGTGGCAGTGTTGGTACACGATTTATACATAAAACAGAAATTAAATAATTTTTAAAATATGTTCAGTAGTTCCAAAGATATAATGATATTTGTGCACGTGGGTATTACAGAATACATTTTTTCGGTTTATATTTCATTAAATCCGTTCCTTACTCAAGAACTGCCGATTCGATTTTCATGTTTTTTTTTTTTTTTTGTTTGTTTTTCTGTAGCTACATTATTTGGTCAGATTTTAGGTTGTGTTTTATTAATATATGTTCAAAGTTACAATGTTACTTGTGATCGTGCATAAAACAAATTCCATGTTTTCCGTTTATATTTAACTATTTGACACGAGGAACGTTGATTATCCCTAGAATACCTATGATTCTTATAATTTTACCATTTCAGTTTAAGTGCCACGAATTTTCAGGGTGTGTTTTGCGATGACTATTAATAAGTCGCAGGATCAAACCTTGAAGATAACGTTGATTTGCGGAGTCCGTTCAGTGTCAGTTCAGTGTTGCCACTGATAAAACTAAAAACATTGTTTATAAAGAGACGTTTAGATATGTAATCCTGTTCAGTTTAATCGTGACCTTTCACATTTTTATAGTATGATCTTCTGTCCTGTCAACTAACTACAATGCATTTCCGAAAATAAAGAAACTGAAATGAATTGAAAAAAGTGGTACCAGTATGGTGATTAACTTCGCCCGCGTATGTTTTGCTGCCCGTGTTATGAGGATTTTGAACCTAATTTTTCATGTCTTAACAGAAGAGACCCCAAAAAGGATACTCATAGTCTAAAACTGTTTTTTGCCTATGGTAGTGAAAAATCGAGTTTAAAATGATAATTTCTGATCCTGAACCTAGGTCAGTTACGATGATTTTGTGTTTGCATATTTGTCGTGCAATATCTCCACATCCAAATGAGGAGTCAGGCTAATAATTTAGAAATACACTAATGTATGTATTTTTAATAAGTATACTAGATAGCAGACTTTCTGCTTGTTCGATATGAAAATCATCAGCATTGGCGCGACATCCCTAGGTGAGTCTAGGCCTCCTGTTTCCAAATTTCATGACCATATTTGCAATCTGTGTCATATGGTTAGTATTACGTCCATTTTTTTAGCGTGCACAGAAAGGAGCTACAGTTTATAGCTGGATTCTAACGGTAAAAAAAAATAAAAACCTGTAATTTGTATACATATTTTTTTTATACATATTTAGAGATAGTGGGTCGAGCGTGGGACTATTTCTAAAATCGCCACCTATATTTGAAAACCTATTTTTTTGTAGCTGCGAACACATCAATATATATGTATGTCAGAATATTTTACTCACTGTAACATAGAACCGAAATTTATATATTAACTGCATGCTGATGTCATATTTCTTGCGGAGACCTAACATTCACTAGCCGATTTTGTTGATTACAAGTAAGACAACTAATGAGATATACAAACTTCTAACATTATGCGTTAAATATTTTCTTACGCTTATCCACTAAATTGGAGCTATGAATGCTTATACGGATTTGTGTAGAACTAACATTGTTATGCGTTAACATTAACACTATGAATTACGTACTATCTATTAAAACATGAGCTGTGAATGATACTTTACACATCTGGTAAATTTTTACGGTCGAAGTGATTTGACGACCTTTACTTAACATCGAGTGCTCAAACTCATCTTCACTGTTTTGTTCATTATTAAATCCAAGTCCAATGTTAAACACATTGGATAACATATATTACTGAGAATTGTGATTTTTTTTTTACGTGTTTGTTTTTAAAATATATGTTTGCTGTTGTTTAAAATAAGTTCTCTGTAATTGTTTACGGAACTACCTAGTTTATTTTTTATTAAAGTTCAAACTAGAGATCAAACTAGAGCTTTCTTCGGTCTAATGACGTAGTAAGTGAGAATTACCGTTGTAGACGTCTTTGAACTGATGTAATAATATCATTTGACAAAAAAATATGTCTTACATTTTAACACTTAGTTCCTAGTTATATTATCAAACACCAGAGCGTTTCTGGAGTAATTAGTAGATTTAAACTAACTGCCTCAAGCATTTTGCTTTGTTCTTCCCAACTTCCTCATTAAAGGTAAATAATGTGTCTTCTATTATTTAAAAGCACTAAGCAGTATTGGAAAGTCGATAAGTTAGATAATAATTTATGTAAAACCAAATATAATAAATATAATCTTTGGTAGATGGTTTTACTATATATAATCTAGGTATACACTTCACCTGTATACCACAGGTTTTCAGACAAATATTGCTTTATGTATCATAAAACTGGATTATGAAACTCAAGATTCAGTAATACAGGTATCAGCAGCACTGAATGAGACCTAGCGACTGATAAATAGAAACTTTGGAAGCTTGACAACAGAAATAAAAAGGAATCCAAATTAGAAAATGAGAAGAAAAAAATCTGCAAATATCAAAAAAGCCATATTTAGGAAACGATTTTTTCCATCAATCTTTGTTTCTAAATGTTTCAGATAATTTCTGTCTGACAGTTTGTTTTATTTTTCATCCTCATATTTCATTTTGACACAAAAGTCTACCTGTCTGCTGTTTGGCCGTTTAAACAAAACACTATGTCTGTGGTACTTAAAATTGTAGACCCCCAAGTTTTTATGTTTATTCGCGGGATTTACAATATTGTTTAAAATACTAAAATACGCTTTTTTGTTCTATGCATTTTTTCAATTGTATGAATATTTGGTACAACAATACATGCTATAACTAATATTTTGAAATATGTCACTTATTATTTACTGTACATCAAAATGCCAGTTTACTATACGAGAGTAAACGTTAAATCTGTGAACGAAGAATTTGTGAACGAGAGTAACAAATTACTCAAGAATTTTGAACGTGTTTCTTTTAAAAATATTGTCAGTCCTCGCGTTGTTTTGTTTAATTATAGTTTAAACTGAATTTTAACTTTAACCTAAGTCTGGTTTGAAGAGAATCTGTTTTCGATTAGGTACTGCGTTTTATTATGGTTCGTCATGAAGTCACAATTTATTATTTAAACTAAGTTTATTCAACTCTCGATTCTGTAGGGAATGATTAGGTAAGCCAATTATCGTACAACTTTATATTGTTATTGATAGAAAATTGTTATTGTTATTTTGTAAAATATTGTAAATATTCATATAATACAAATATCAGTATCAAAATTTTATAGTTGGCATGTTTTCCCCAACAACTATAATTCGCTACAAAGTTAATGAAATGTTATTCATTTGTTATTTTTTATTACAGATCCTATGAGTAACACTTCTTAAAATGGAAGCTGAAACTCCACCAAGAACAATCGAGGACTATACAAACACATCAGAAACAACGGAAAATGCCATACAAGAATCAACTATGCAAGAACCAGTTTTCCAAATACCAGCTGTGCCAAACGACGAAATAATTTTGAAACGACTTTCCCTCGGCGAAGATGAAGATGCAAATTCTACAATACATGGTTTTAATTCTTCGAATATTACAGTTATAGACAGAAATGAAGAAAAAGCGAAACTGAACCTTAGTCTGGAAATAGAGTTAACAAAACAAGTAGTGCAAGATGGAAGCGATAGTGGAGTGGAAATTTGCGCTAATGATAATATATTATTACGAGCTTTAAGTTCGAATAGTGGCGGATATGCAAGTAGCTATGGGCTAGAAGATTGTACTCCTGCACAGTCCTGTGATTCTAGTTTGGTTAGCTGCTGTTCCACTTACGAAGATGCTTACGATGTCTTGGCTAGGAGAAATTCTACACTTTTAGAAGATCTCAAATTGAATAGAGGGGAAGGTACTTCGGAAGGAGGTAGTGAAAGTTCATCTGTAACAGGTAAATTATAGCTTTGCTTTTTTCAATGATATTAAAGTCTAGGATATAGACGTACAATTTATAATTCAAATTTAATCTAATTATTGTCGTAGCTTTATGTTAAAACAGTTGCCATGCGGGGAATTTTTTTTCCGGTACTTTGCAGTCTGCTCATGGGTCTACTTAGCCTGTTTGTACAGGGATAATAGCACCAATGTAAACTTCATGCTGTAAACGTAGCTTTCATATTGAGTCGGAGGTCTCGAAAAAGAACTGACCTTCTCTGACCTTGAAATCTTTATTTTTTTCACCTAAAATCTTTTTCTGTCAAATTCGTGGCTATGCGTGATTATTAAATAAAAAACATTATATACTTTCCCACGTTTCGTAGTTAAGATAAATAAAAAACTGAAAATACCAAAATCTATTGCAAAAGTTTTCGGTATCATTAGAATTGGATCAAAATTCTTTTTCGATTAATACCATTACGGAGCAGCAATCACAAAAAATATAGATTTCAATGTTATTCTCCTATGTCCCAGGATAAAAGTTGTCATTTAAAATTTTAAATTCTAGGTCTGTCTAGTTAAGAACATTTTT
The DNA here is from genome assembly GCA_963971575.1 of Liopterus haemorrhoidalis. Taxonomy (NCBI): domain Eukaryota; kingdom Metazoa; phylum Arthropoda; class Insecta; order Coleoptera; family Dytiscidae; genus Liopterus; species Liopterus haemorrhoidalis. The sequence goes on along the minus strand of OZ020612.1, from coordinate 31,850,590 downwards.
GTCACATAAATTGTATTAATTAATGGATTTTCTATGTCTCTGTGTTCTTTGTTTGTAATTTTTATTAGTGACATCTAGTTTTTAACTTTTGACTCACAAATTGGCGTTATGCGCCATTTTATTTTTATATTTCCTTTATATATATATATATATATATATATATACAGGATGTTTATATTCTTTTTTAATGGGTGATACTACAGGTCAAAAGAAGGAGAAAAACCTTAAAACACCTTAGTATAAGATTTATAATAAATGAGTTATTCATTTTTTAAGTTTTTATAGGAAAACGATAAATTAATGTCAGAAAAACTTGCGAACTTACAAATTTGTTTTTAAATGCTGAAAATTATTTATTTTTTTGTAAAATAATTTGCCAGAACTTTTAAAAAATATTCCATTAAATGTACGTCATGAAATGTGGTTTCTTCAAGACGGTGCACCTGCGCATTTCAGCCGTTTCGGTCGTCAACACTTAAACAATGTATCTGAAAATAAGTGGATTGGTCGGGGCGGTCCTGTTCCTTGGCCTCCCCGGATACCAGACTTAACGTCATTAGACTTTTATATGTAGGGGCATTTGAGGACCATGGTATACACCACCGAAATTATGGACCTGGAAGATCTCCGTAACCGGGTGGAAGGAGCAGAAGCGGAAATTTGACAAGGCATGGATTTTGCAGCATACGCTGATTCATGGATACGCCGAGTAAGACTTTGCATATAATGAGAGTGATAACTTCGAACATCTGCTGTAAAAGTGCTTATCGTTTTCTTTTGATCCCATAAAAATAAAAACTTAAAAAAATAATATCTCTTTTATTATAAAACTTTTACCAAGGTGTTTTAAGGGTTTTCGTCTTTTTTTTTTTTGACCTGTAGTATCACCTATTAAAAAAGAAATAAGAAGACCGTAAACACCCTGCATATGTACAAAGAACATACATACGTAGAGAATAGTTCATAAAAAAGAGAACATGTTCTCTATAAAGGAGACCATCTGGTCACCCTAATCATTAATATACATATTATAGCCCTTAGGGGTATGTAATGTTATTATCAAATCTGGTCTCATTTAGACAACATTATCAGTGCAAGGTGCAGGTATCAGTGCAATTTATTATTAAAAAATATTTGTGTTAGAGATTTTGAAACCGTACTTTCTTCAAATAATACATTATCTTCAGTCTCATCAAGGGCATTACTAATGCTACACATCTTAAATGACTTAAAATTAACGTATAATAATCTTTGGTTTCATTGCGTTCCATTAGGTTTTAACCCATTCACATACTTCTGAAGTTGTAACCTTCTTTCTTCTTCCAGTTTATGTTACTTCAATTTCTGAACACAGTTATTCCATTTCTGCTTCATTTGTCCTTTAAATGGCTTATTAATAGAGACATCTAAAGATTGTAACTGGTCAATTAAAACTTCTGGTAGAACAGTTAAATGAGTATTCAACTATAGACCAGGAGCTCATGACATTTTTGGTCTCCGATTTCATACAGCATGCCTTTTGGAGGAGAGAATATTTACCCTGTGACAACAAAAAAGGGATGGTACTAAACCCCTGCACGCTTTCCGGTCATACGGAAAATTGCATTTCCACTTGCACAAAATTTTTGTGTTTTTCTCTGATTTAATATTGATTGCCCTTTTGTCAAAAGAAAGTTATAACAAATTTAAAGTCTTTTAATTATAGGCATGCTGTATGAAAACGCGGAAAATCATATTTTTTTATTACAAGATCACATGACCGTTTGAGCCCTTTGGGACCCTCCGAATCGCATGCATATATATAAAAGACTTTAAATTTGTTATAAATTTCTTTTGACAAAAGAGCAAGCAATATTAAATCAGAGAAAAGCACAAAAATTTTGTGTTTAAGTGGAAATGCAATTTTCCCTATGACCGGAAAGCGTGAAGGGGTTTACTACCATCCCTTTTTTGTTGTCACAGGGTAAATATTCTCTCCTCCAAAAGGCATGCTGTATGAAATCGGAGACCAAAAACTGTCATGAGCTCCCGGTCTACTAGTAAAGTTAATTCTTAATAGCCTCAATTTTGCGGCTCTAATAAAGCTAAATTTTTTGACCCTCTTGCGAACAGTGAGGTGTATATACGTCATACTACAGTTTTCTGGTAGGACATGGCAAGGATACACGTCACTGTCTGCGAAAGGATTAAAACAACGAGCTTACTTTTACAGCAGGGTACAATTTTTTAAGCTCAGACAACAAATCTAAATATTTTGCTCCTTTTTCAATCTCTCGGACAGAATACTATCTAAAAATAGGGACGCCTGGATCATACTTTTTTTGCCCACAATTGTATTCCTTTTTTATCCATCTAACCTTTAGGAATAACTGAAATTTCAACCTTCGGCGTATAAGACCGTTTTCAGACAAATTTAGAGGGAAAAAATGACACATCAGCAAATACGATAGTTATAACTTTAATGATGTAAAATTAATTTTTTGCAGGCAGTAGTTCATCACGACCTTCAAAGCGTATGGTGGTGGGTGTAAAGAAAAAAGTAAATGTTAACGAACCCGCAAAAATTGACAAAACATCTTCCACAGCAAATCCAAATAAATTTCGTTCCCGTCCTGTGACACCGCGGTGTACACCAGCAAGATCTCAGTCAATACAAGATCGTTCAAAATCGAAAGACCGTACTACAAAACCACCTCAAACACCGAAATCTAGTACTACTAAACCACCACAAACACCAAGAAAGCCTCAAGAAAAACAACCAGAAAGTGCAAAAAAGGATCTTACTAGAAGAAGAGCTACGTCCAGTACAAGAGAAAAGAAAACACCAATACAGACACCAACTGATGATGGCAGATGGCCTTCCTTGAATAACAATAAGACTCCAGCTATTTTACGATCACTTAGAGGTATTATTTTAAATAATTTAACTCAGTTCAGGGTAAATTTCTAAATCACGAGCATAGATAATTCTTGATTTACGAACGTTCAATTTATGAATATTCACTATAACAAACATCGCCAATAAAATGATAATGTAATTTTCAAAATATTTATTTTGATTTAAAGTGGATTTTACACGATTCAATTAATTGTTCAATTAATTGAAAAAGTTGACCTTCAATTTATTGAAGTAATAATAATAATAATAATAATAGGTTGCTGAAGTTTGCGATTAGTGGACGCTTGTCAAGACCTGACAAACCCCATAATAATAATAATATTTATTGCCTTAGCTACATGGATTATATTTTAAGTCAGTCAAGACATACATTTCATTACACAATTATTATTTCTAGATTAACATTACATTTTTACATTTTTAAAATTTATATTTGAATAATACTTCTGTGGAGTAAAAAGGATGTTCAGTAAAGAACTTATTCATCCTTTTCTTGAATTCGTTAGAACCCAAACTTCTGAGTTCCATTCGTAACTTATACAGTAATTTGACTGCGTAGAAGTTCTCACAGGTACGGGATTTAGTAAGTCTCAGAAAATTTGGGTATAAATTCGACTTGCCTCTTGTGTTGTATTGGTGAATTTCCGCATGAGTTTGAAAACTGCTTATTTTTTTATGTATCAAAATTAGGGAATGGTACATGACCGCAGATGGAAAGGTCATTATATCTAAAAAAAAATAAAATTATTCCGAGCTCTATATGATGAGCGTGTCATTACTCTAATTGTGCGTCGTTGTAGGTAAAAATTCTATTAGCTGTTGCCGAATGACCCCATGCTGTAATGTCGTATGTCATATGGGAGTAGATGGAGAAGTGGTAAGAATTGGGGAGCGTTTAAAAGGTCTATTACCGTTAATTATTTGCCATGTACAGCGAGAAATATGTTTACAATTTTTTATAAAATCAGAATTAGCTGTCATTTTGGCATCCTTAATAGCACTTCTGTATTTAATTCTAAAAATATTTTTGTTACGAAGTGATACTTCGTTGGGGTTATTTAAATATTGACGGTTTATTTCTATAAAGGTTTGTTTCACATTTTCAATTTCTTCATTGAACCAAGGTAAATGTTTGGATTTTAATTTAATATATTTTTTTAAGGGAAAACTAGATTCATAAATTTTAATAAAATTTCGGAAAAAAACTGTGAAAGCTATACCGCCATTATCATTGTTTATTGTTAACCCGTTTTCTTCGTCAAGTAATAGGTCTGTACATTTTACTAGTATGGGAGCATTCGTCAGCATCAGAGTTACTTGAGTCGTAAAATAAATGTGTATTCCACTGTGGTTAGCAAGGGTACTTTACGTGCATGAATAGTTGATGTATCAATGCTTGGTAGTTTATAGAAGACATTGTCCAAGCGGTTTTCTCCTTTTGTATTGAAATCAACACAAGAGACTAAGCCATAGGATTGAAACAGGTCTTCAAGCTGAACAGCCTGCGTTGTTGCAGAATTAAAATATACATTAAAATCTCCACAGAAGATTACATTTTTATTCAAATTATATAACAAAATGTTGTCGACATTTTTAAGAAATATTTTAATATCTCCAGAAGGTGGTCTGTACAGGTTAATTAAGATGGCTATAATATGTCTTAGCTTAATGGCCGGAACTTCGCAGTGGGCTTCACTGTTGTAGATTTGATAGTCGGATATAGGAGTGGGTTCCAAGTCTTTCATAACGAGGATCATAGTTCCTCCGCCTCACATATGTGGTCTTGCAGAATAGCTTGCAATTTTATAATTTAGTAGAGTGAACATTTGTACTTCATTTTCTGTCAACCAATGTTCAGTGATGCATAGTACATGAAAGTGATTATCATACAGATAGGCCTCTAACTCATTAATCTTATTTTGTATTGATTTAACATTTAGGAAAATTATCTTGATTGTTTTGCTGTTGTTCTCTGAACATGTGGTAGCTCTTTCTTGTAGCGGCGGTTAGCATTAGTGTAGTCGCACTGATCGTTTGGCCCGTAGTCGCTAAAAATATTGCCTACTGGTCCCTGTTTTCGAATTTGACGTTGTGATCTCTTTATCACCTTTCATAATTATTCGTTTGATGATATTGGTTTGTGCATCACAAATTCTTTTCCGACGAGATTCAAGTGTAATCCGTGATGTGTGTAGGATTTTTTGTTGATATAGAAGTTTATATCGAATAGATAACAGTTCGAACTGTTATCTGCAGTATCAAATAAAATCTCGTTCTGATAAAAAATATTATTGTTTAGAGCAGGCTCATAATATCTGTAAGGTATCGTGCTCAATATTAAATTTGTTTGATTGCAGGTAGTCACGACTTTTTTTAAAATCTTTGCTAGATCTCCATCTTTCCAGGGAAGTTGTTGTTGTTCCTCCTATTAGGTCAGTTTATTTAGATTCATTGTCACATCAGATAATGTAGCCCCAGGTTTGAAAATTATATTCACTTCTGCTTCTGGGAGTAGCTCTGTAGCAAATTTGCTCCAGTGGCGTAGATGGCTCGTTAGGTTCTACTCTAGGTATGGAATCAGTCTGGGTACTCGCGATAGCTGTAGATGTTGAACTCCGAGTTGTCTTTGGTTTTACTTTTAATTTAGAATTGAGATCAGTTTGTATTCCAATGTTTTTAATCAACTTCTCAGTCTGGGTCGTCCATTCAGCTGTACTCTGGGATTTTGTTGCTATTATTTCGTGAAGATCTCGTATCAATCTGTTCTTGCTGTTGTTCTTAATTTTTAAAGTTTTAATAGTCTTTTCTAGCAATGCGATTTTATCATTTAGTTCTTGATTAATAGATGATATTTCAGGCAATTTGCTTTGTAGTCCGACATTAATTTCTTTAATTTCTCATTTCATGTCAGATTCATCGGCACATAATATTGCTGTGGGAGCTCTGACATATAAATCTGAAATGTCACGGCTGATTTATTTATTTCATTTGTACTTACTCTGTACATCCCTCACATTATGGGTTCCAAAACTTGCGAGCGGATCAAGTCTGGACCCCCCCCCCTATTCGTCCGCTAGCTGGTTGCTATGATTCTTGGAAGGATTAAGGGTTGTTCAATTAAACTCAACATTTTAGCTAATCTACTTTAATTATGATATGGTTTAAATATTTACACTAATTACACTAGACTTACAATTACGTCGATACAGCTAAATCCAAAGAGACACAAAGTCACACACACTAGGCACACTACACCAAACTAACGAACACTACCTTATCGTAAATACGAAATTACTTGGTTACATTTTACTTGTCCGACCGAACACTCTAACCCATGATGAACAAATTCTCACTCTATTTAAAACACGACTTAACTTCTTCACTCTTTAGACTCAACTCTTAAACATGGTCTTAACCATACGACGGGTCAAAATCAACTACTACTTAAAACGCGACTACCCTGAAATGCTTACATCGCCCAACTGTTAAATGTCATTTAACACCTCTTGACTGTCTGTCTTGTACTATCTTAAAATTCATAATTTATTGGTGATAAATCAGATAAATATCCCATTAGAAAGTAGCCCAATCATAATATTTATATCTCAGACAAAAATTAATTATTATTTATGTGCTTATGGTTGACGTATATTTTTAACACAATAATTTACGATTCACTTTTCATGTTACATTGACAAAGTCTCAAGTTACAATAATAAACAAGCCTACCCTTATCTTGAATGCCCTTTCTAAGAAATAGATTATTTTTTATCATTCAAAATTTTAAATATTTTACTGTAATTGAATGGTTATACTGAATTTATTTATGAAGTTTTATTTCTGAAATAATACCAAAATTACCTCCCTTACATTGCTTCGTAGCTAATGTTTGGGCTACATGATGTTTTTCTTACAAGTTTTTGTTTCATTTGTTGCTTTCTTGTTAACATTTAATCTATTTTTTTTTTTAATATCGTCAGAATAAATAAGTTAGAATTTAATTTGTAGGTAATAATTAAAAAATTTAATATGGTTTGTTCCTTGTCAATAAATAATAAAATAAGTATCAAATATCTGTCAAAAATTAAAACAAAACATACATATAAAGTCTGTTCCAAACGGTTAGGCGGAACTAGATTTTGCAATCTAGTTACTTTCATCGTTTAAATCATGCTTTTCGGCAGTTTTGTTTAAGCTTTGTAAATCATACTTACAATAAACATTTTTTGGTCATTTAATCATCATTTTAAAATGTTTTCTTTATATGTTAATATTTTGTGTCATTCTTATTACAAATTTCCCATTTATCTATATTTTTGTCATTAAAATATATAAAAAAAAAAATAATTTAATTTTGACATATATCATTCGTTTCCATGGTTTCATTGTTGGAATTTTAAATTTTGACATTCCAACGTGAAAAATGAAATAACCCTAGCAAGGTCCCTTCTCGTGACAACCTAAAAGAACAAAATTCCCATTTAGTTCCGCCTAACCGTTTGGAACAGACTGTATTTTGTCACTAAAAAACATTATTTGGAGAATTGGGACGCACAAGGACACACACTTCACCCCCTGGGGTTTGTCAGAAGGACTTTAAAATTTGACTGCACAGGGCAAACCACGGAATAGGGGTACAATAAAGATAACAAAGGAAGTTGACTATAAATATTAAAAATTTTAAAACTCGTACCTTATTTGTTTCCTTTATATACTACTATTAACAATGTTCAGATCTGTAAAATTTGGTTTAAATTTACGGTTGTGATAATATTGATAAAAATAAAAATTAATCCCAGTAGCAAGGTTTAAACCTGGGACTTCACGCTTCGTAGTCTCGTACTTACACCACTAGACCACTGTATATATGTATAAAATATATGATAAATAATGTGTACTCACGGTGATTTGACTTTTATATTACGTGGTGTAAGTATAAAAAAAAACATAGTTTTGCACTGATTTCCGTTTATATTGACAATTTTTAAAAAAACAGAGAGTGATTTTCGATTTACGTGGAAAACAGAGGAGTATAGATTAAAAATCTTGTAAAGTGTGTAAAGTGTTCAAATTTCAACAATAAATTGAACAATTAATTGATGAAATAATGGATCATTTTATTTTGAAAATAGAACAAGTTCTATTTGTCATTTTTTAGGGAATTCTAGGTATATTTTTATGTGTTTAGTTATTGCCAACTGTTTAGTTGTAGCACAACCTAGGAATATATAGTTTGTGTTTCGTTTTCAAATTTGTCAGAAGCGCAAATGTTCTAATTCACCATCATCTAGGTTAGTGTTTCCCAACCGCCGTCCATGGACCGGCACCGGTCCGAGTGATTTTTTTTACCATGCAACTATTCGCTTAATAAGTAATAATAAATAGGTTATTACTATTTTGAGATGATAATCTCTGTCCTTAATCTGTTAATTGCTTAAGTAATAATTTGTTTTTTTTTTCACTAATTAGATGTGATTTTTTATTTGTTGTTTTTTTTTGTGTTTGTAATCAGTGCAATAAAATATATAAAACTTTGTCGATACACATTACTTTCTAAACTTGCCAGTCCGCGAATTTTTTCTAGGTCGTTTGCTGGTCCGCATTGAAAAAGGTTGGGAAACGCTGATCTAGGTTATTTCTTGTGGTTTTGTTCAGCTCGTAATTTTGTGAAGATTTTTTTCAATATTTTCATTTTGAGAAATATGTCAACATGTTTTACAGTAGGTAATGTACAAGTTTTCAAAAAAATGGATAAATTAATTGATATGTGTAAAGTGATCCTTTTATTTTCAAGGTTACCGATAAATTTTTCAAATTAATTGATTAAAACCTTGATCAATTTATTGATCAATAAATTGAACTGTGTAAAATCAACTTAACATATACACATTCCTTGGCAGGCGTAATGTAATTCGATGTTTGTTACTTTAAAATTTATTAGTGACTAGCTGAGGTTCCCGTACTACGTTTGTGATGAAGGCGAACCTATTATTGGTAAACGCTCCCAGCCCTCCAAATATTCGTTTTCCTAAAAAGTATTAAACAATTGAGACCTTATCTCTTCTAAACAACTTGTTGCACAAATGTTTTCTGTTAAGTAAATGATAATTAAGATATTAGTTCTGAAGTTTTTAGGTAGTGCTCCACATAACTAGTCGATACACTCGATTAGTTTGAAACTAAATAGATGAAACATCACTTGTGCTATGCGTGAGTTGTCGTCAATTGTATTGGGGGACTAGCCAGAATCGTACAATTTCGTAGTTTATAGAGATATATTTTGCGTCATATTTTGAGAGTTGCCGTGGCTCCATGGTAAGACAGTTGCCTACGGAACACAGGAACGCAGGTTCGATGCCTCCCACCTCCTTCGGATTTTTATACTCCGATATTGTGCAGACAGCTCTGGGGTCGACTTAGTCTCAAGTATTTAATACTTATAAATGAGTACCTGTTCATTCAGGTTATCTCGAGGTTCTGAATCAGAATCACAGTTCATTAGGTTCTCAAAATATTCTTTTTATCGCTGTAGCACTTCTGTCGAATTTGTGAGCAAGTTGTTGCTCTCATCTCTTACAGCTTGTATCGTTGTCTGATGGTTTCTATATCACTTTTTATGTGTAAATCGATGTATTCTTCTGTGCCATTCATCAATAACTGATATGACACAACGGCGTTGCGATTTTTAGGGTTTTGTAGGTATGATCACAAAAAAAAACGCTTATAACGTCACTCGTGTGTCTGTCTGTCTGTCTGTCTGTACAGTAGAAATTGTAACCAAATGCCTTAACAAAGAAAGCTGAAATTTGGCATGCTTATACAACTCTTTGACCCACATATAGGAAAAATACTGAGAGTTCAAAAAAAAAAAAAAACAAATTCCGAGATAAATATAAGCAAATATGCAATTATTAAAAAAATATATATTTTTTAAAAATTTTAAGTGGCATATCAAATGAAACATCTTGAAAAATCTTTTTTTTTTTTAATTTTCGCCAAATGTATGTCAAAAACTGTTGTCCCCCACCCTATCCCCCAGAGGCTTTGATCTAAAATCCTCCATATTGATAGGAACCGAAATAGTTCAACAGGAATTTTTGATCAGATTAGTTTTTCGAAAAATGTCGATTTTTTTGTGTCTTAAGACGTAGATTAAGGAACTAACAGTTTTATTTTCTAAAAGTTATTTTTTTTTTAAACACGTTTAGGCAAAAATATGCTAAAAAGTTCTTTTCCCGCACCCTTTTACTCAAAGGAGTAAAAAAGAAAAAATTATAGGTAATGTACATTGATCTGAGCCGGAAACGTACGAGAGAAATTTTTGATCAGATTGCGTTTTTGAAAATTTTTGCAGTTTTTGTGTTTTTGACAACATTAATTATTTTTTTTTTTAATTCTTGGCTTAAATTATGGGTAATAATGTTATGGACTATTGAGATACTGTCTTTTTTTTAATTAAAAATGTAATAAAAAATTAAAAACAGCTGAGAATCGAGGTGATATGTGTAGACTCTACGCATATAAACACCGCACTTCATTCTACGCTATAGAGTGTACTGTGTATTTTTCAGTTATTTTATTATACTATTACACCATATGATTCAACCTATTATTTGAATCAGGGCTTCGAACCGATATTTTTTTCGTTTCAATTAAAAAAATAAATATCGGTTCGGTTCCGGTTTACGTTCCGGCAAAAATAATGTTTTTTTTTCGGTTTTCGGTTCAGTTCCGAGTAATAAATTTTCAAATGCTTTTATTTGTATTAGATATTTATATCATTATATCAAGGCCAGTGCCTGGGGGGATTCTGGGCGTTCAACCCCCCCCCCCCTAAATAATAGAAGCGCAGTTTTTTTTTAACTTATCAGTTAAAAAAATATGATTTTTTTTCTGCCCATCAGTTTAACAAATAATCTTAAATAAAATGTATTTTATATTCACTCCCATAAACATCTGAACCGAAATAAACCGATATTTTTTTCGTTTCAGCTCCGGTTTTCGTTCCTACTAAAATAACGGTTTTTTTTCGGTTTTCGGTTCAGGTCCGGTTCAAAGCCCTGATTTGAATTACTTTAGATTTTTCTTTTTGAGTCACACACTGAAAAATAGGTTTCTGAAAGTGAAAAAAATTAAGCCATTTATATTCCTTATGACTTGAATACAAAGCAAATGTAGAAAAACGCTGGGGTTTTTGGCAAATTATTTAAATTCTGTTTAAAAAAATTAAATGGAAGCTCGTAATACTCCAATAACAAACAAAAGTGATATTAAAAAACTGTTAATTTTGATGTGATTATAGAACAAACATTCCTAGACATCCATTATTATGTTGACTTCTTACATTATTAAATACCTACTAAACCCTGAAATGTGTGAAAATTTACACTTCACATCAATTTTTTAGTTTATGTTGGTTATTTTTGGTAAAAATTTTAACAAAACTCATACCGAATTATTTCAGCTACATATTTAAAAAATCTTTCAAGAAATGGGGATATTAAGGCGGCGCACAACCCTGAAATACCTGAAATAAAATTAGTACTAATTATACATCAAAATTTTCAGCGATTTTTTCTATATCTAATAGGATATTTTTAATTTCAAACAAATTTGTAATAAAAATTTTATGACTCAATAACTTAATTATAAGCATGAGGCAACAAGTTTCTGTATTTTTTTAAACATATTTGTGAGCTTCAAATAACTCTTAAATTTAGATGTCTAGATGGAGAAATGTTCAAGCAATACGTCAGTATTTTTTTCCATATGATTGTTTATTTTATATTCGAATAATATATAAGAAACTCATAGTTTCTATCTTGCCAATGTTATATTTTAGTTCGAGTTTGTACTACAGATGGTGCTGCGACCGATGTTTAGTGAAGCCAGAATTTTTGTACGTAGTAACCGCCCACTAGTAGTATATAGTAACCGCCCACTAGTTTACCATCCTTTTCTAATTCATTGATGTAACCCTCTCTATATTTTTTCTTACAGTTCCAAACATCGGGAAGGATGTTGAAATGCTGATTTTCTGAAATTTTATTTATAGTTTCATTCATTATTAGTTTATTTAGATTTATTTTACAATTTTAAATGAAATTAATTAGATATATAGTAATTAATTAATTTATTATTTTTTATTCATACGATAAATCTTGGTTTAGTACTAAAATATTATACCAGCATTATAAAAGCATTCAATTATTATAATTATAATACACGAAATAAAAATTATTTTACATTTGATCTCAAAAATACTACAGCAGCACAGAATTATTTATGTTTTCAGGTAGTTATAAGTTATAATAAGTTACCTGATAGTATAAGGGAAATAGGTAGAATAAGACAATTTAAATTGAAATTAAAAAACTATTCCTTAGAAAATATATATATATATATATATATATATATATATTACTATTAATTGGACGTTATAACTGCATATTTTATAATAAGATTGATTATAATTTGTTCAGAATTATTTTTAAACATTTTATATGAAATCTATACCTAAGTGGATTTACATTGTATTATTTATTGTTTATTTAGCAAATGCTAAATAAACTTTAATCGAATTTAATATATTTTTAGAATTTTTACTAATTGTAATGAATTCCAATTATTGTTATGCACAATATTATTTATGTACTAAGAACCCGTACTTCGTACGGTTTTTGAAAAAAAAATCTTTTCTTCATTATAAACTTTTTTATACAAATATACCTACATTTTTGTTGTTAGCTATGTAAATTATAAGTGAGATATTTTAAGTTTATATGTACGTAGCGACACCATAGCCCCCAAAAATTCATCTTATTACAAAAATCCTTGAATAGAAAATAAGCGTTTTTTAATTTTATAAGTACATCTATTATTAAAAAATTATGATATTTTTACATCAAATATATTGCCAGTGTTGTCGAATAAATATTTCTTCTAGAATGTAAACATGAATCATATTTTACACTGATTGAAAGGGTTTGTGGCACATTTCTTGCGGTAACTACTATCTTATCATAACCGTAAAGTTCTCAAGAGTTTCTTATAGAAAACATCATTTACGTGAAGAACACGTGTACAAAGGGGCATTACATTATCAACAAGTATAATAGTTTTCAACAAGTTCTAAACTATGAATAGGTAATCAGTCGAAAAAAGTATTGACGTATTATTTGAATATACGGGTTTACAAAAAAATAAATTAAAAAAATTAACATTTCTACAAAAAAAAATATTTGAAACTCACTAATATATTTAAAAAATTACAGAACTTTAATCTTTAATATCTATTATTATGTAAATGAGCGATAACATTTTTACAATTTTTTCTTCAATTAAAAATATTCTATTACATAAGTAAAAATGAGGAGCAACATTTGATGTATAGATTATTACTAATTTTATTTCGGATTGTTTGTTATTTATAAGAAACATGTGGTCTCTGAGGGTTACACGCAGCGTTGGGCCTGGGTATAATATCTGAAGAAAAGATATAAATTATACTTTGTTTGAATTTCTCGGCGCTTGGTCCTCGTAAACGTCTTGTGAATAACAAGGACGTAATTCAATAAAAATTGGGAACTGTAACTTTTTTACCAGTTCACAAACAATTATAAGTTGTCTATTTATTATGATTGTGAAAGATGATATTTTTATAAGTAACTAAAAATAAACAAACAGTTTTAACCTTATGCATAGAAAAATATTTATATTTGAAAACTTCAACAGCCGTAATTACTTCGTCATTTACAACCGTCAACAATTGCTTTTTATTATGAGCAACAAGATAAGAGAATTTCAAATACATTGTTTATTTTATTTATAGACCACTAGACATATTATTTAAAAAAGTTAAAAACTGACAAAAAAGATGTTCAAAAGATGATACAGATTTCTAAGCTCGGACAAGAAATCCACATATTTGGACTTCTTTTCCTCCCCCTTGATAGAGATATTTCTCTCAGCAGGACTTGAGAATTCGATCACAAACATCTGTTTGGTCTTGATATTCAGGATATTTAATATGTTTGAAGAACACAGAGTGCATACTTTTACTCATGTGTTCTTTTGTCAACATATCTATCTCTCCTCGTTCCACCGAACTGGTAACCCTGTTGTACTCATCCCGAGAGAGTTGTACTCCAGCATTTTCCATAAGTCTGCCAGGTAAAATCTCGTTGCTGCTCTTCGCGCTGCCGGGTAAAGAAACGCCCCTTTGCCACTAAATTCGTGATCACTAACAAACTGTAATAGTGGGTCCTGACTTCTGAGGATACTGTTATACTGTTAGCTGTAACCAGGACGAATCGATCGTGCAAACACTCCAGGTTAAGAAATCCCCGACCCAGTAATGGCTTTAAGGGGGGAGGGGCGAGGACGGACGATCGCCCAGGGTGCCAGGCCAGGAAGGGCGGCGGACGGTTATTTTTAGGTCATCACTTGTATTTTAGAAGTGAGGACCTTCTTTTTTTTTTAGGACATCACTTGTATTTGAGAAATGAGGACTTTTTTTTTTAGAACGTCACTTGTATTATACAGAATTATTTTTTTTAATGGGGGCGGCAAAAAAAATCTTGCCCGGGGCGCCAGACTTGCTAAAGCCGGCCCTGCCCCGACCCCCGCTTTAACGAGGGAAGTAAATGCGCTGCACAGTCTTTGTAAAGTAAAATTTCTGTAGAATTTATCCGTTTGACGATTGCGAGAAATAATGCAAAAGTATTTGACATAATCTCGGCAAAAAACGTTTTTTTTTTTTCAATAATATCTAGGTACCTATATTCTTTTCGCGTAATTTTAGAATTTTCAATATTTTTCTTACATGGGAATCAAAGAATGAAATTAAATATAAATGTATACAAAGAAAAATAATATATAAATGTATATGTACTAAATTAAGTAAAATGTAGGAAATTCATTTAATATTTATTTATTATATTATATTCTATCGATCTTGACTTGCAATCTTTGAAGCAAAGGTTTATAATCATATTTTTCATTTGTTTTACCAGATACAATTAAATACTCAGTAGCATTCAGCATAGATGCAAGCAATATAGAAATAGAGTTGCCATCTTTTCAAAACAAACAAATATCACAACAGATATTTTAAAATATTCTATTGTGACGTAATATTGCTCTTATTGGTTGATGTACTTGAATGAAATATAGACACTCCCATTTGACCTCGATGCTCCTAACTACATCTATCGGACTAGAAACCGATTGTTTACCCACTTCTGTGACCTTAAGGTAAATTCCGTATATTAACTGGACCCCGCGTTATGTCCGGCCAGCTGTGCCAGATCATTATAATATAGGGTGACCATTTTCTTAAGAAGGCAATGCGGGACGGAGCAAAAAAAAGGTCCTCATCTCGCAAATCCAAGTGAAGAGCAAAAAAAAGGTCTTCACCTCCCAATCCAAGTGAAGAGCAAAAAAAGGTCCTCACCTCCCAAATCCAAAATGCGGGACAAAATGTTAAAATGCGGGACAAAATGTTAAAATGCGGTACGAATGGTCACCCTATTATAATAACCATTCATAGAAGTGGTTCTTCACTTATATATTGAACTTAACGTTTCTTTATCTTTATAGGTAGTAGCGTTACTTCTGATATTTCCTTAAAATCACGGGTCTGCCAAATAAGCGTCGAATCCAGAAACAACACATTAGATAAATATGCAACATTACCACGAAGACGAAAAGAAAAATCAGCAGACAGTATAAAAGACTTGCAAAAGCCTCCAAGTAGAGAACCTAGTGTTAACCGTGCATCAAATCTAAGAAAACAGTTGTCGAGAGAAGTACCGAACACTAGAAGTCTTCCACCTTATCCAAGAAAAAAACCTGTTTCAAAAACGAGAATTTATCATGAAGCTAATGTTCAAACCTTATTGACGTCTGCAGATGTGGAACAAGCCTTGGCTGGAGTCGGGATAAGATCTGTTAATCCATATGATGTTGAAAGGGCAGAAAAAGAAATACAGGTAAACAATTCTTTAATTGTACTTTTTTCTATTTTGCATTCATAAGAGTCATTATGAAACTGAATTGACTGTTAAAATAAGTTTCATTATAACATTAAACATTTTATTTCTTAAATTGGTACAATAACCTGCAAATTTTAAAAAACATCATTGATAGCTACTTTGAAAAATATAAAACCGCTTCATTCACATACCAAATTCTTTAATCGAGTAAGTTGTTTAATTGTATAATGCAAATTTATCATTGTAAAAGGCATGAAAAAGCAATATAGAAAAAAATAGTATAAAAAATCGTTCCATAAGGCTTTTTGCCGCATTTGTCGATTAAAAAACTTCTACGCATGCGGCAAAATCATGCCTTATTAAACTTGTGTTTTAATATCCTATTACGTTTAGTCCGATATACTATAATATAATTTAATCCACTAATAAAATATATTGAAACAAGCATCCGAAATTTCATGGTGATACATCATGTAATAAAGGTATAAATAAAACAAATACTCAATAAGATAACTTCTACTTATAAATGACATAACTGTTAAAATACTAATATCGAGTGAGGTGAAATAAAATTAGTGAAACTTATCGAGCATTTGTTTTATTTATATCTTTAATCAATAATAAATTATATATATATTTCATATTCATTTATTTTGAAATGTATACAATTATTAAACAGGCACTAATTTATACAGGGATAATAGGAAGGGTCGAAACGTTACACTGACCCTGTTCCTATATGCCTATCTAGGCGTTGGGAACCTATTATTTTATTTATTATTTATTTTTGTATACAATTAATATATTTAAAATGATTATATAATAATAATAATTTTTGCCATATAAGGGCAGTCCCTGAAAGACATGTAATGTAAGGCCTGTGTTCTTTAAAATTTCAAGGAAATAATTTTTAGTGCAAATTTGTTTTTTTTCGGAATATTAACTCTTCCCAAAGCGAAACTGCGTAGCGTTTTCAAAAATTAAAATTGTCTGGTTAATTGTCAAAGCAGAGCAGGCCATTAAAAAAAATCTTCTCAAATTCTGTTAAAATTCAAGGAGACCAAGGCTGTAGAACCCGCCTTGGCTTCCCTTAGAACCGTCCTTCAAGCAAGCCAGTTTTCACGCTTTTATATTTATATTTTATATGCGTAGTAAGAGATTTTTAATAACGTCACTCTCTTCGATGGCAGTTAAACATATATTCTAGAAAATAGATGTTCAAATCAGTGGTTTTGGAGAAAGTTTTACGTGAGTTTTGGAAATTGGTGAGATAACAATAATAATAATAATACTTATAATTACATATTTATTGTCATATAGAAAACAGTACAGTTTTAGAGGCTGGTCAAATACAACAAACAAACAAAAAATGTTTACATTTATCAACTTTTGATGTGTTTAAAGTGTTTGTTTTACCACCGTTTTACTTGTTTTTAATTACCATTTGTCTGCATCCTCAAACTCTTACAACAACTTGGACTTCGACTCGGTAAGAGACCTTAAGGGTACCATTATCCCTGAAAACTATAGACTCATCAGCCTTGATGTAGTCTCCCTTTTTCCCAGTATTACGTGGGACCTCATTGTTAATGAGATAAATTCTAGATGGGATAAAATAAAAAGTTGTACACATATTAGTAGAAGTAAATTCAAAGAAATTTTAGAGACCTTATATCGTTCCAGCTATTTCGTTTATGAGGATAAATATTACTTGCAAAACAAAGGTTGCCCGATGGAGAGTTCCTTGAGTCCAGTTTTGTCACAGTTAGTTATGGATTCCCTTCTTAAGGGTGTTACTGACAAATTAAATTTTGAAATTCCCGTCCTGAAAAAATACGTAGACGATCTTCTTCTATGTATACCGGTGGACAAGGTGGAGTACACCCTTGATATGTTCAACCAATACCACCCCTCTGTACAATTTACGGTGGAGAAGAAGGATGAAAATAAAAAGGGAGTTCCTTTTTTGGACACTTTCGCTTTTAGGGATCCTAACAACATACTGAGATTTGATTGGTACACCAAGAAAACCTTTTCTGGTAGATACTTAAATTTCCATTCATTCCATCCGTTGAAATCCAAAATAGCCTTAGTTAGGACTATGAAAGATGGGGTCACTAAGATCTCTGATGAAGCGTTAGTTAGTTAGTTAGTTAAAATTTTTGGCGCACAGCAACAAAGGCTATTTGCGCCTAACGCAGCCCATTTAAATGAGTACACTACATATTAAAAACAATAAATTAAACAATCAATAAATAAATAAAACCAATAAAATTACGCATGCTCAATAAAAGAAATCTTGCACAGACAAACACAAATAAATAAGATAAAAAGGTCTGTTCGAAAATTTGACACTGGGTGATGGTAAGAGGCTGTAAAGGGTCCAATTACCATCGAATATCACAGTTTAAAAACAGAACACATTAAAATAAGGTGCAAGACTTCACACATAAAACAGTAAGTTCGATTCTCTCAGGAAGAGTTTCAGCCTGTCCATGAGTACTCTGTCGTCACCTAATGCAACTGACAGGTCATAGCACAGGCCTAACCTTTCCGTGACATCCTCGAACTGTACGCATTCAGTTAAAAGGTGTAACACAGACAAATCTGTGTTACACGTCTCACAGATAGGGGACACTTCACCTCGAAGGAGGTGTCCACGGATCCACCAACAGTGACCTATACGAAGGCGTGTGATGGCGGTTTCCTCCCTGCGGTTAATCCTGCAGGAAGAACCCCATGGTTTAACGTCTCCCTTAATCTGTCTCAACTTAACGTACTGTATGCTGCACCACTCATGCTGCCACCCAGCTAGAACCAGATGTTTTAGATGACTCTTTGCGTCATCTGGGACTGTGAAACTCACATCAATCATAGGTCTATAGGAGGCGGCTATTGCAGCGACATCAGCCGCTTCATTGCCTTTAATACCAACATGTCCCTGTATCCAAAACAGCTCTACTCTCACATTCTGAGCATTCAGATTGTGGAGTAGCAACCGGATTTTTAGTACAAGAGGATGCACTGGATCTGGATCTTGGATACTGTTCAGAGCGCTCAGCGAGTCCGTCCAGATAACACTTGACCGACTTTGCTCTGACGAGACAAAACACAGGACCTTGAAAATAGCGTACAGCTCAGCAGTGTAAACACTCGTTATGGAGTGCAGACGGTACTGACACTGTTGACGTGGGTTCAGGACAACGAACGCACACCCAACCCTGGTTCCGGATTTTGATCCGTCAGTAATAATGACAGTATCCTCGAACCTATGGACCAGTGTTCTTTGTAACTCATGTTGGTTTTCGATAGGCAACGTAGTATCTTTATCAAACCTAGTTAGTGTGAGATTCACAAGTGGACGCGGTAGCGTCCACGGTGGAACAGCACACAAAATGAAACTGGCCATTTCAGGCATATTTAATTCAATATCGCCCAAAATGTCGAAAGTCCTCAGACCAAAAGGCCTATTGGGTCTTGGTTTTGTGTCATAAGTCTCTGTATGCCTATTTTGTAGAATAGGGTCATACGCGGGGTGATCTGGCTTGGCACTGAGTGCAGCCATATACCGCAGGGATAGAATTTTACGAAAATTGTACAGTGACGGTTCGCCTGCTTCACACAGCAGGTTTGGTATTGGGCTGGTGCAAAATGCACCTGTGGCCAATCTAACCCCAGTGTGATGTACAGTGTCAAGAATTCTTATCCCTTGGTGTTTAGCTGACCCATAAGCTAGACATACATAGTCCAGCTTAGAGCGCACTAGAGACCGATATAAACGCAACATGCCAGTGCGGTCTGCACCCCATGTCTTGTGACTGAGGACCCGCAACAATTTGAGCTACTTTTGGCTTTTTTTTTTGACGGAAAAAAATGTGCCCGCCAAGTAAGAAGAGTGTCAAACACGAGACCCAGAAATCTGGCAGTATCGGTAAAGGGTAACTGTGCTCCATTTAGTGTGAGTGTAGGATTGGGATGGACACCCCTTTTCCTACTAAAATGGACACATACAGTTTTGCTGGTCGAGAATTTAAAGCCATTTTCGGTTGCCCATGTATCGAGACGATTGATAGTCAGCTGAAGCTGACGTTCGATTGTACTAGTTTTTTGTCCAGCGACAAAGATACCAATGTCGTCGACAAATATCGAACTCTGTACAGGCAATCGAATACATGAAGCTGCACCGTTAATGACAATCAAAAATAACGTAACGCTCAGTATGGAGCCCTGTGGGACCCCATTGTCCAGTGCGAACATTTGTGACAGGGTATTTCCGATCCGCACCCTGAAGCACCGGTTCAACATGAAGTCTTTTATAAAGAACATCAAGCGCCCCGGAGACCCCAGGAATGCAGAGTACGGAGAATACCATATATCCATGCAGTGTCATAGGCTTTCTCAATATCGAAAACACCTGGTAGCGGTGTTTGTTTTCAACGAAAGCATTCCTGATAGCTGTCTTTATTCTGACCAGATGATCTGCTGTTCAGCGGTGACGGCGAAAGCCGCACTGTGTGTTGGCCAGCAAGTCGTTTGATTCTAAAAACCAAATCAGACGTTTGCTGATCATTCGCTCCATGAGTTTGCAGAGACAACTGGTCAGCGATATAGGTCTATTAGCTAGAGGGTAAATGTTTATCTTTCCCGACTTTGGGGATAGGAATTATATAAGATTCCTTCCACTTGGTTGGGCACTTACCTTCAGTCCATATCCTATTATAGACATTCAAAAGCCTAGACTTAAATGATTCCGGAAGATTGCGGATCATACGATAATGTATCGCATCTGGACCAGGAGAGCTATCCTTACACTTTGACATCGCGCTATCTAGCTCTTCACGAGAGAAAAGCAGGTTGTATACCTCGTTATTTCTGGAGAAGAAATTAAGAGGTATAGATTAAAGCCCTGCTTTACGAGTTAGAAACTCGAGTGGATAATGTTCAGGGCTAGAATTGAACGCAAAATTAGATGTCAAAGTGTTAGCAATTTCGACCGCTGAGGTAACTACGTTACCATTTACCGATAAGCCAGCAATGGCTGTAGCTGTATTTCGGCCGGATATTTTCCGGACCTTCTCCCAAACTTTGGCCACTGGAGTGGCAACTGTAACGGTGGACACGTATTTGCGCCATGATTCGCGCTTGCTTTCTTTCACAATCCTCTTAGCGCGAGCTGTCGCTCCCTGAAAGGCTATCATGTTTTCCTCTGTTGGACAACGACGGAATGTATTGAAGAGGTGTCTCCTTTCACGTAGTGCCAAGTCGCATTCCTCGTTCCACCAGGAAACGGGAAGTCGACGGGGCTGTGTATATGACAGCGGTATGCTGTTTTTGGCCGCGCTCGTGATGGAATGATTCACCTCCTCGTCTACTATGGTCAAGCTCGGAATATCCTCATGAGAGAACAATTCCGCAAACTTGGTCCAATCCGCTTTCCGAAGAACCAATGTGGCCAGCTGGATTCGTAACGGTATTGAACAGAGGCCTTAAGAGGATTGGAAAGTGATCACTACCGCAAAGGTCGTGATGCATATCCCATTTGAACAACGGAGCTATGGCTCCTGAAACGACGCTAAGATTTATAGCACTAAATGTACCCGTTGCTGCACAGAAGTGCGTGGGTCTGCTGTCGTTCAAAAAGCTCTGATTCAAATCGTTCAACATATTCTCCAGGTGACGTCCCCGTCGATCGTTCCGCACCGATCCCCAGCACACATTGTAGGCGTTAAAATCACCTAGTAGTATGAAGGGTGGTGGGAGTTGATCGATGACATTCACAACATATCGGATGTCAGTTCGAACACCAGGGGGAAGATAGATAGAACAATTCGTCACCTGGAGGGGAAGTGCAACACGAACTGCTACGACCTACAACTCTGTGTCAATGTCTACAGGATCATGGTACAAAGTGTTTTCTAACGAGAACTGCCACGCCCTCACATGCTCTTAGCCCCGTAAGGAAATCCGTGCGAAACACGGGGTATCCTCGGGGAGAGAATGTTTCGGTTTCCTTGAAGTTTGATTCCTGTAGACAAACACACGAAGTAGCAAAATCTGACAATAGAAGTCGCAGTTCTTCGTAGCGCTGATATACACCGTTACAGTTCCACTGAAGTAGTGGGCCGTTCATTTCTGTTTAGGGGAGGTACTCCGCAACCTAATGATCTTTGGTTTACCCTTAGGTTGCGGGTCTACAGTCATTTTCTCGGCTACACTTTCATTTGGTAGTCTAGGTGTTTTGATGGACACACTGGACTCCTTCCTTGAATGTTTGGCTCTCACTGGTATCCAGTAAGAACCAACGGATCCCTTATCAGTCTCCTTTTCAGGAGTGACCGATGAGGGCTTTGTAGAAACGACCATTCTCTGGTCGCATCTCGTTTGTGGAGAAGACTGTGGGGTCTTCTCTTTAGGTGGTGAGGAAAACTGAGGTTGAGTGCGTTCTCCTTTAGGGGAGGGGGATTTATTCAGACCCGATCCCCCAGGTTGTGGAGTCTGAATTTTGGTCTCTGGGACCAATACCACATTTTCTCTAGCAGTAGTTGTAGCAACTGTTACTGCTGCTGCAGTTGTTGGACGAGGCACTAACTCTGTCTCAGTTTGGACACTTGCAGTTCGCTTTGCGGCTACTTGTGCGAAAGATTTCGCAAAAGTAACGGGCGCACTCTCTTTGTATTTCCTTTTGGCGTCGAAATACGGTATCTTGTCCTGCGTTCTAATAACCTGTATTGCTTTCTCCTCTAAGTACTTTGGGCAGTGGCGTGATGTAGATGCATGAGCACCTTGACAGTTCACGCAGTGTGCCGCGTTTGGACAGGGTTCAACTTCATGTTGGTCCTGTCCGCAGTTAGCACAGATGGACTGTTTGCCACAACGAACTGAGGTGTGACCGTGACCCTGTCACTTATAGCATCGCAGTGGATTGGGGTAGTAGGGGCGAACGTTGCAAACGTTGTACCCCACCCTAGCCGATGTTGGACACCTGGTACCAGCGAAGGACACCACCATGGAGATCGAAGACTTGCCGTTTCGGGGGTTGTGTTTCCTGCATTCAATGAAACCTTGCGATGCCATTTCCTGCACGAACTCTTCCTTTGTAACATATGCAAGGTCTCGATCCGTTACGACGCCTTTAGAACAATTCAGTGCCTTGTTCGGCTGAACTGAAATGCCAATCCAAACTTAACACATTTCTGTAGTGCTGATGACGCTTCTGGTTCTGCTTCGATAAGCAATGTACCGTCCGACAACTTACGCACGCACCGACTTTAGGTATAAAGTTGAGAAATACGTGCTCTACTGGTAAGTAGAGCACGTATTTTTCAACGTTCGGGTTACAAGAAGGGGGACGTCTCCTTAAAGGACCTACCCTCTTCTTGTACCTTCACGACGAGAAATCGTGGTACTAGCGCACAATACTCAACATGCCTTTACCTTCTGCCTTCTTGGCAGCTGACCTAACAAATCCCTCGTCGGATGACTGAGCATCACGACGAGGTCTCTTGTTTGATTTTTTACGGAGTTTACTCTCAACTTTGGCGGAATTTAAAAAGTTTTGATCCTTCCGGATAGTCGCCATACCTGTATAATAGGTTTCATCACCCTGCCATGCCCACCCACCAGGAATCCCCACACCGGGGACGTTGGCCGCAAACCGGCTCATTGTGCCAGGCATGTCAGGATGATATAGCATCGGGGGAAGTAGTCACGGGTTGCTCGACCCGCTCGAGAACCAAGAGTAGCCAACTCTGGACCCTTGCGAGCTGCAGCCGCTCCCACAGACCCCCGAATACTTGTCTAGTGGCACGGCATTACACCGGCATCTACGATACAGTAGTGGAGCCACTCTATTCATGAACCGTGACACCAGCCGATTGACTGAGCTGACCAGACTCAGCCTACCGTTTTACCGAATCCGAGGCCAAAGAAGGTGTGTTGGGATCGTACTGTCCGCGGGCAGCAGTCTCCCTCAACCGACCAGGATCCGCTTCTCCGGCGTTACGGGTCTCCACGCACGGCAAACACGTGGGTAGGAATTTAAGTGGGAGATAAAAGAGACAACAGATAAGCCTATTCCCACAATCGGCTTCTCTGAACTGTCTCCTCCCAAATGATATGTGATTCAGGGTACGTGGGACCATCAGGCCCAAAAGTTCTATATGGTCAGGTGTTGGGACCATTATGAACTTCCCTTGCGTGATTGAGGGTACGCGGGATCATCAGGCCCGAAAGCTCGACAAATGGCCAGGTGTTATGGCCATTATGAACTTGCCCTGCGGGGTCTCTGATGAATAACATTTAAAACATAATCTTTTCAAATTAGCATACATTTTCATAGAGAATTCCTATCCGAAGTACTTGGTTTACAAAATCTTATTCAACATCAACATTTCTAACAATCCTAATCCAAATGGAAATGGGTTAACGAACACTAGCACCACTGATACTGAACCAGCAAAATATAGAGCCCTGTCTTAAATGGAACATCTATCTAACAGTATAAAAAAAGTATTAAGATTGGATAATTTAGTAATTGCTGATAAACCATTATAGAAACTTTCGGTCCTGAATAGTAAATTAAAATAGAAAATTGAACCTTTATCTGTCTGTCAGGACGTGAACTACACGCGTTTATCATTTTCGAGGTGAACAGCAAGGTGGATTACAGGGGGTATCTCGCATGAATGGGGAACCCCAAGATCCTCCAAAGCGCCTCCGAGCTGCTTATGTATCGTCTACTCTCGTACAACTTCACCTCGTCCTTCTCATTTTCAAGGGCAAAAGCTGCCTAGTCACTAGCCTTGTTTACGTACTTGCAAATGTACTTGATGGACTTCACCGAGTTACAAAATTCCACATTGATGTGGGCATCAGAAACACGTAACAGGACAGGGTTGTAGGGTACCACCCAGCGTTTGCCCAGCTCTATTCCGTTTATTTCTACAGTAAAGTCACCGTCAGCTGGAGACCTCCTGCGATACTTCAGGTATCCATCGTCTCCTGTCTGAGTGTCCTTG
Source organism: Liopterus haemorrhoidalis (assembly GCA_963971575.1). Lineage (NCBI taxonomy): Eukaryota > Metazoa > Arthropoda > Insecta > Coleoptera > Dytiscidae > Liopterus > Liopterus haemorrhoidalis. The sequence goes on along the minus strand of OZ020612.1, from coordinate 31,825,679 downwards.
AGAAGTGACCAGGGACACCTCTTGCAGCAGCTGCCTCCTTTCATACAGGGCGAATTCCGGTTCAAGTTGCAACAAGGCCCATGAATCATGTTGGCCTTGACGATATTGTGGAAGAGAGGGTCTTGCTCAGGGTCAGGTATCTCGGAACAGATGACTTTGTCAATTATTTCAGGGAAGATGCGCTATTCTAGCCACAGCAAGTTGTGAAAATGAGGCTGACCGCGTTTTTCACCTTGACATCATCTTCTTCACCTTGAGATGGAAAACCCTGTCTATTATGTCGTGACGATCGTGGAACTTTTGCCCAGGTAATAGTGCATCTGTGATATCCTTCGACCTGGGGTTACAGGCGAAACTGATAAACAGATCCGGACGGCCGTAATAGCGGACATATATCATGGCGTCCTGTGTTCGTTCATGCATATAGCGAGGTCCTCCAGTGAAGGATGATGGGAGCACCACCATCCGACCTACATGAACAGCGTCAGCATCCTGCCTTCCCACGGCATCTTTTAGGTGTATGTAGTTGTCTGACCTCAGCTGCGCTTGATTATCCCTAATAAAGTTTAATCTCTCAGTCTCTATTTTGGCGTACATATCAACTAAAAATTGACTGAGAATGGAGCGGAAGTACAGCAAGTGGTTGACCTCTCCATGTCTGACCATGGTGCGGTAGGAATAAAAACTCGCTGCGGAAACAGTCTTTTTGAGGGGCAACTTGGTCTCAGGATCACATAGAGGCAGGGTAGTAGAGTACCCATCATCGCCCCTACAGAACAAAAGCGGGTATGCAGGTCGTCGTACGACCGATGAATTTCACTGATGCGCTTCAGTGTGTTGTGACTCTGCAGAACGATGTCCCCTGTTCAAATTGTTTACCAACCATCATCATAGCTACCTCATTTGTTGTTGGTGCGTTGAAGCGACCCCCATGTGAGTCAATGGGCTTTCTATCTGCATGGGTGACAACTTCGAACTTCTTGCAAGTTGGAAGAACCTTGTCCAGGGCGGTCTTCAGGTCCTTTACGTATCTGTTGACATAGTGCAGCATCCTCTGCAGTTGTTTGACCAACCCCTGCTTGACGTCAGGAAAGTTACTGCACCTCAAGCGCACTTCCCTTTCGCCCCCCCCCCCACAAAATAAATTTGCAAAAATTGAGCTTCCTGTTGAAGTCCTGGCAGCAGACTTCCTACCAAATAATAAACCTGCCCTTGAACTTTGAAAGTCGGCATGAACCCGTCTTGTTGAACCTGCTTGACCCCGAATGATGACATGCATTCATCCATTGTGTTTACGAACTCGGTTCATAAAGTGGACGTGTTAGGGGCGACTGCCTAATACCAGGCTGTGCAGAGGCTCGGGCAGAGGTTCGAAGGGCGGAAGCTGCACTTTGCCAGCGCTACAACACATGTCGGGAGCTTCCTCCTTCCACTTAAGGGCATTGCAGTACTGGCACTTGTGGCTCATGGTACCCAGAGCTACAGTGCTCTCTGCCTCATAAGCCACGTCAGAATCATATGCCATGCCTGAGTGAGCCTTGAACTTCCATGGAAGTTCTTGCCTTTCTACTCGTCTTCGAGGATTTCTCTGCTCATATCGGAACTCAGCTGCTCTGTGCACCTCGGGGTATTTTTGTTGATACCTGGCCACAGTTGCTCTGTTCACCTGGGGCTTATTTTGTTGGTACTTGACCACAACTACACGGTTCACTTCAGGATTACTCTGCGCATATTTCCTGGCAGCAACCTTAAGTTGTTTTCTCCTTTTAGCGTTTGTGTATCTGGCACGATGTTTGGCTGGAGTCTTCTTTTGACAGGAAGATGTGATGGCTGTGAGGCGGAATTGGGCTCAGCGCGTAAAGGCGTGGTGTATACTTCTTCAGGTTCAAGTGGTAGATACGCATCGAAATGGCTCCTAGAAAGTTCCTGCGTAAAGCATAGCCTCTCCACGGGGTGACCTTCAGCACCAAAACTCTCATAGAGCTCGCCATTACGGTAAACCTCGAAAACGAACTCGAACAGTTGGCTCTAGCTGCCACCAGCTCGCATAAACCACCATAAGTAAACAGTCGGGACATGTGAGCGAGATATTCAGCAGAGCTGCTGTAGTTGTTGCCCTCGTTGTCGTGGGACATAATGGAGAACTCTTCCCAGATGTCCACTATGTCTCTAATCATTAGTTGAGTACGGTACATAAGAAAAGAGATTGACCGAAACAGGCAGGCTCCTTCTCCTGTAATGGGGACAATACTGTATTGCACCAACTCCCCATTAATATTTAAAAACTCAGTTACCATAGCGACCTTAGAAAAACAAAGGGTGCAGATCTAAAGGGCACTAAATTTTTATTTAGTTATTTTTTTTTTTTTTTTTTTATTTTTCACAGACGTGTTTTTTTTTTTCGCTCATATGTGACGAAAACGAACAGTAGTATGGAAATATGACGGAAACACGAACTAATTAATTAAATAACTATTTAAGAAATGAATAAGACTAAAAAAACAAATAATTATTCACAGAATACTTATCCACGGATTTAGCCAAATAAGTGTTAAAATTTTTAGCAAACAATAAATTCGAAATAAGAACCAAGAAAAGACAGTTAATAAAAGACTTGCAGAGAAATTTATAAGAAGACACTCTAGAACACACAGCCGATACAATTTTTAACAAACAATAAACACGAAATGAGACCCAGGAAAAGATCTCCAAAAGACCTGAAGAAATTTAGAATATGAAGACACTATACAAACAATCACAATATGCAATATTTAACAAACAACAAATACGAAATAACACCCAGGAAAAGACCTGAAGAAATTGAATATACTAAAGTACTGTAGAGAAAACACCTACTACGATTTATAAGAAACAATAAATGCGAAATAAATTCCTATCCACAACGTTAAATTACTGTTAATACATTGTAGTAACTTAGAGTAACATATATTATGGTAGGGAGAAGTATAAAGACTCCAGCGATACCATCTGCCGGCAAACATATGTACGTAAGAGTGTCTTGCTGTAGAATGGCTCCCACCAATTAGAGAGCAGAATTTGAATCGTGAGCGTGTAACAATAAATACTGAGAATTCAAGGTATTTGACTGTTTCTTGCCTATAACTCAAGAAAAATCGAAATAATAAATTATTTCAATAATAGGAGAGTTTAAAATAAAGATACATCCAGACCAATTCTGTAACTCAGTTACTATGATCATTTTACATTTTATCAGTCTAAATATAATGACTCTGCCATCCCTTTATATTTATCAGTGTCCCGTCTACGGATTTAAAAATGTTGGATCGTACACTACTGTTGAGCAGTTACATTCTTACAACACAAGAAATAAATCAAAAATCTGCCCTGTTTATACTAGATTATCAAAAACAAGAAATTGTAGCAACTATTACTCAATTAAATTCTTAAATGTGTTACCAACAGAAGTCAAATCAAACTCCATAGAAATATTTAAAAATAAAATGAAACATTTTCTTATACAGCATCCTTTTTATAAAGTGGAAGATTTTACTAATTTTAATTTTAAGACAGTAAAATGGTAATTTTTAACTTATAAATGTAAATATGTTTTTGCAAAGTGTTTTTATAAATTTTATTATTGTATGACCTATATATGTATTTCTGACTGACTTAAAACACATTACGTGTAATTTTGTCAATAAATTATTATTTATTTATTTATTTATGAAAATAGTAACTAAATGTGTCTCTATGAGCAAGGTCAGTTACTGTCATGAATGAAAGGCATTATACTTTTTATAATATTTTATCTTGTAGTAACATTACTACACAGTAAATTTTTACAGAATTGATCTGTACGTATTTTAAATGTTAATTTAATTTAGGGTCTAGGAATGTATAGTGAATAGACAAAGAGACATTATATATAACTTGTCTAAAAAAACTGTAAGGAAATAATCGGGCAGACATCTTATTGATTAAAAAAATATTTAATAAATTTGCCCACTTAAGGATGGAATTAAAAAAAACTGTCATCATACTTTCTAAATATTTTAGTCACCTATATGCCAAAAAGCTATGTTATAATTTAAAATACAGCACAGGTTATACGAAGGGTTCTATAATACACCCGGAATCTAGATTCACCCCTCTAGGTGTTGATTAGGGCAAAATCAAGATTTTGCCCTATTTGTTTTTAAAAAATTATATGAGTAAACTTTGTACGCAAAAACCAAGTAGATATCTTATCGGTCTTAAGAAATATTGAGGAATCAATAAAAAGAGATTTCTTCCCTTTTCAACCCTTAGGGATCGAATTTCGAAAAATCCTTCCTTAGTGGGCTCTTACGTCATGACAGGAATATACTCCTCAAATATCACGTTTTCAGGGCCAAGGGACGTTCTGTCGAATAAAAAAATACCAATTTACTCCCTTAGGGGTGGAATTTAAAAAAGGGTCAAAACGATTTCTTAATATTTTAAAAAGACACCTATATACCAAAAAGCAAAATTATAGCTTTACAAACACAGGGGTTACGCAGGGTTCTGTAATTCACCTCGAATGTAAATTCACCCCTTTAGGGGTTGATAAGGGCAAAATCTTGAAACATATTTTTAAACAATTATATGAGTAAACTTTGTAAGCAAAATCCAAGTCGATATTTTATGGGTCTTAAGAGATATTAAGGAATCCATAAAAACACATTTCACCCCTTTTCAACCCTTAGGGGCCGAATTTCAAAAAATGCTTTCTTAGTGGTCGCTGACGCCATGGTACGAATATATTCCTAGAATATAACGTTTTTAGTTCGAAGGGACGTTGTGTCCAATAAAAAATCTGAATTTACCCCCCTTAGGGGTGGAATTTTAAAAGAGGATCAACACGCTTTCAAAATATTTAAAAAGACACCTACATACCAAAAAGGAAAATTATAACTTTACAAACACAGGGGATACGCAGGATTCTATAATTCACCTCGAATGTAAATTCACCCCTTTATGGGTAATAAGGGCAAAATCTTGAAATATGTTTTTAAACAATTATATGAGTAAACTTTGTAAGCAAAATCCAAGTCGATATCTTATGGGTCTTGAGAGATATTAAGGAATCAATAAAAACACATTTCACCCCTTTACAACCCTTATGTATTTCGAAAACTCCTTTCTTAGTAGGTGCTTACGTCATGGTAGGAATATAATCCTCGAATCTCGTTTTTAGGTTGAAGGGACTCTGTCGAATAAAAAAATACCGATTTACCCCCTTAGGGGTGACATTTAAAAAAGCTGTCAAAACCATTTCGAGATATTTGCCAAAAAGAAACGTTATAACTCAACAAACACAGGAAATACGACGGGATGTATAATCCACCCTGTTTGTAGATTCACCCCTTTAGGGGTTGATTAGGACAAAATCCTGAAATAAGTTTTTCGGCATTTGTATGGGTAATCTTTGTAAGCAAAAACTAAAGCGATATCCCATAGGCCCTAAGTGATATTAAGGAATACGTCAAATCACATTTCACCCCTTTTCAGCCTTAGGAACTGAATTTCGAAAACTCCCTTCTTAGTGGGTGCTTACGTCATAGAGGGAATATACATTCCGAATTTCAAGTTTATAGGCCCAGGGGTTCGGGCTGGTGATGAGTGAATGAGTCAGTCAGGACATTGCCTTTTATATATGTATATAGATACTAGCTGAAAACCCGTGTTTCGCTATGGTATATCGATGGTCTCATTAGCACAGGACATACGAAGGGTTTCTCCCGAATTTCATGTCTCTTTGTCAAGGAACGCTCTATCGAATAAAAAATACCAATTTACTCCTAAATCAGATTTCACCCCATTTCACCCCTTAAAAATCGAATTTAGAAAACTCTCTTTTTAATGGTTTCTTATATCATGGAGGGAATGTAAGCTCCGAATTTCATGGCTTAATATCCATTGGATTTTCTATCGAATAAAAAATACCAGTTTACCCCTTTAGGGAAAAAACTGTCAAAATACTTGTTTTTGAAAAGGTTTTGAAAAAGGTGTTTTGAAAAAGGCACGTATTTACCAAAAATAAATGCTACTTCATGGAAGAAATCAACTTTGCGAATTTCATATATCTATGTCAAAGGAATGTTCTATCGAATAAAAAATATCCATTTACCCCTTTAAGGATGAACTTTAAAAAAATTGTCAAAACCATTTCGAGACATTTTAAAAAGACACCTATTTGCCAAAAAGGAATGTTCTAACTCAACAAAGACAAAAAATACGACGGGATATATAATTCACCCCGAATGTAGATTCACCCCTTTACGGGTTGATCAGGATAAAATCTTGAAATAAGTTTTTTGATATTTGTATGGGTAATCTTTGTAAGCAAAAACCAAGTCGATATCTTATTGGTCCTAAGAGATATTAAGAAATCCTTCAAATCACACCTCCCCTTTTCACCCTTTAGGAGTGAAATTTAAAAAAAACTGACAAAACCTTTTTTTTTTTTTTAATATTATGGTTTTTGCCAAACTTTAAAATTTTTGGGCCAAGTTTGCTCCAAACCATTTCAAAATATTTTAAAAAGACACCTATGTGCCAAAAAGAAACCTTGCAACTCAACGAACAAAGGAAAAACGACGGGATGTATAATTCACCCAGATTGTAGATCCACCCTTTTAGGGTTTGATTAGGACAAAATCCTGAAATAAGTTTTTCGGTATTTGTATGGGTAAAGCAAAATGAAATGGGTAAAGCAAAAACCTTGTAAGCAAAAAGCAACACGATATCTTATGGATCCTAAGGGATATTAGGGAATCTTTGAAATCATAATTCACCCCTTTTCACCCTTTAGGGGTGAAATTTTAAAAACCTGTCAAGACCATTTCTAGATATTTTAAAATGACACCTTTGTGCCAAAAAGTAATGTTGCAACTAAACGAACACAGGAAATACAACGGGATGTATAATCCACCTCGATTGTAGATCCACACCTTAGGGGTTGATTAGGGCAAAATCCCGAAATAAGTTTTTCGGCATTGGTATGGGTAATACTAGTAAGCAAAAACAAAGTCGACCTCCCATCGGCCCTAAGGAATTCGTGAAATCACATTTCACCCCTTTTCATTCCTTAGGAGTGGAATTTCAAAAAACCTTCTTAGTGGGTGCTTCCGTCATGAAGGGAATATACTCTCCGAATTTCAAGTTTCTAGGCCAAGGAGTTCGGGCTGGGCGGTGATGAGTGAGTCAGTCAGTCAGTCACGACATTGCCTTATATATATATACATAGATATACACACACTCATCGTAAATACTGATTTTCACAATAGCATTATTATTTTTAGATGTTTTATTTTTCAAATATTTATCAGCAAAATAAATAGGTAAATAAAATATTATTTACCTTTATAGTTGAATAAGTATTCTATTGACAGAACACAAAAATCCAGTAAAATTATAATATATATTTGAGATATTATTTCTAATTATGAACTTTGTTTTATTGTATTATCATCATATTATGTTTATTTATATTTTAGGTGGACCGAGGTTATGAAAAAGTAGAACAATTAGAAGCACAAATAAAAGCACTCGCAGAAAAACATAATAAACTATTAGTAGAATCAAAAGAACAGAAAGATAAAATAGCTAGTTTAGAACAAGTGCTGGCAGTTGAGCAAGTTGAAAAGCAGGCTTTAAAGGAGGAGCTCGAAAGCAATATGCACAGAATACAAACTATCTTAGGTAATGAACATGGCAGCATCCAGCAAGGTAAATTTTACAAATTTGTTGATGTATCTTATGACAAAAATTATTTTAGTTTTAGTATATATTGTATTTATGTTAAGAATATAGTTGCGTAATATCACGTGATGCAACGTTGCCACGTTTATTAAAATGAAAATGTACTCCTTTTCGGGCAGTATCACTCAACACATTTTGGTATTGTTCGTATTATATTTACATATACAATATGGTATAAAGTATAATTTATTAACAATAAACATATATTTAATGAAGTACCAAATTGTCAGAATAACTAGACAATACTGTACAGGATAGCCAACTGTTAATCTTCCGTTATATGCCTAGGGGACTGTTACTATTCCGTTGCCTAGATATGATGACTAAATATTGCACAACTATTTTTAACGTAAATGAACATTATAAGCCAAAATTTGTCTATCACAACAATCATTTAACTTAAATATAATATCGTATAATTTAATTAAATAAGTGATTATCAAAGTGGGTGATATTAACCTTTTGGGGACACCCACCTTGTCCTTGGTGCTAGGGGGCGGTGGAAACCGGAAAGTTGAATACAAATCGATAACTTGAAAGTGTCACATAAGGGATTATCCGAAACAGGCGCATACCCAGGATTTTTTCTAGGAAGGGGAATCAGAAGAACTACAAAATGATAACAAGGGCGCTCTGATACAAAAATAAAATAAAATCTTGGGGCGGCAGCTCACGTTTAATTAAAAAAAATGTATCTCTTAAAAGCGTGTTGTTTTTTATGTGATTGAGGGAAGGATCAAGCACATGCCCCCTCCCCACTCCTAGTGCGCGCCGCCCCCAATATTATATCGGTAAGAAGTTTCCAGATTGAATTTTATGTCCTGTTTCATATGTTGATTTCAACAGAGACCTTCATTTATACCTGCAGCACCAAACTACATATCTTAATCTTGTGTTATTACTGTTGTGAAAAAGTTCCTAATTCATTTTTCATCGCTCAATGTATCAATAGCACACTTTCATATATTATAACATAGGTACGTGCAGTGGGAGCGACAGCCGGGAGATCGGGGGCGCCCCCCTGTAATTGCACTAGCCCCCCTCGATATACTTGCAGAAAATTTAAAATTTCAGATAAAACTAAGTGCCCGGTTCATTCTGGAAATATTTCGAATTGTGGAAGATGGAAGCTGGTCAAAGGGCTGCTTACGCTTTCATCTTTTCAAAATTCAAAACCAACATATTTTCATTACGATTTACAACGATAAAAAAATGGTGTCCTCATCAATTATTTCCTGGTACCCTTGATTTTACAAGCTAGCGCCGCCACTGGGTACGAGAAAAACGGGATAATACATGAAAATACTTTAGTTCAACTGACAAATCTAAATAATCACAATAATCGATTAAAACACTTAATTTACAAATAACAAACAATTAGTTACTGTTCAGCTTTTTATGTTGTCAGGGTAACCAGTAAACACTTATTCATATTCTAAAAAATCATACATATATATACTTTTTTATTATTGTCTCCTTGTATATTTACAATCTGTATATAAACAATAAGTAAATGCGTTGTAAGTGTATAAACATGAGATGGATATTGTCCAGTGACAATTCCCTACATTCATTTACTTAACTCTAAGTTACATATAAAGATGATTTTACATTAAATTATGTTTCAAATCTATAAGTTAGATCTAGTTCTTTTTAGTCTTCTAACTTCTTGGCTATTATCCAACAGTTGGATGGCATGCAAATTTGGATGTTGTTCTAAACGTTTGATATATTTTCTCCACGAACACTATAGAATTTACCAATTCTAAAACCAATTTTGACTACAGAAAGTAAATATTCTAACACAAGAGTTGGAATGTTATTCTAAAGCACTTATCTTCTTATGCATTTTGCGTGTATTTCATTCAATCACTTGTTTTGGAATAACTATTCTATGCTTGTAGTCATTTGTTTTTGTAGGGTTACATTAAAATATATGCAATGTTTACATTAAATAAATACAACATAACTTCCTAAAAAGTACTAAAATAGTGGCCGATGTGCGTCAAATTAAATTAAAATTAAACAAATAATAAATAAATAAATAAATTTAATTGATTGATTAATTTGTTATGTAATATAAATTATTTGTTAAGATAAAATGTTTCTTAAAATAATTATTTGTTTTTTTTTTCTTTCTTTCTGGTGGTCGTGGAGAAAGTAGGGTCTGTGAATCGGTTGGAAGAGAAAATTCTATGCTCGTGGTTCCTCACGCTCGCCTAGCGGCTCGCGTTCGGAATGTTCCACTCGCATCGAATTTTCTCATTCCAACCTTGTTACAGAATATACTGAAAAATATACTGGTCCTAGAAATCTCTTCTCTTACTGTCAGCATCAATAGATCTTGATGTAGGCTGTGATTTGATACATACCTGGGTTATATTATAACAGGCGCCCGCCTAAGGTAATTTTCAACGTCCTCAACTTTGTTCCTATTTCTAAGGTCTTATATGCCAGCGATGAAAAACCAACTCTACTTTTTTAGGGGCTTTGAAACATGCTCTTTCTATTGAAAATAATTAAAAAAAGTTTCCAGAAGGTTTATTTTTGTAAAAGTGGGCTAAAAATACCCTATTTTTGGCATTTTCACAAAAATCATCAACTTTATACTCACTTCCTAAACTAATGAAAAATATTAGGAAAATGAAATTTTATATTCCAAAACCTTGTATTGATAAGTTATTATGTGCAAAATTTCACGTTTATTGTACCTTTACTTCCAGACGTATAAAAAGCCAAACTTTAAACATTTTTCGAGCCGCAAATTTTTGAGCCAAGTTTGCTCCAAAATTTCTTGGAAATCGCTCATGAAGATTTGTTTATTATTTTGTTTAATACAGCGCAAAAAGTTGTACAAGATGGCAAACTTTTGTTTCTCTCAACAAAATATTGTCAGAGATACTGTGTTTCAAAGTTGCCAAAATCTCGGAGTCATACCATAGAAGGCTGCAGTATGGGATCAAACAAATTACTAAATCTCAGCATGTATTGCATGGATGAACGTAAAACTTTACCAATGTTCGTTGGGGACATGTGTGAATGTCCATACAATGTTTCATCGAAATCCGTGATGGTCGAGCAGGGCACTTCTCTGAAATCAGACTACTTGACATGGAATGACCCTCTTCTTTGGGCGCGGCTACTAAGTGCTTTCAGCATATTTAAAATAATAATATTTGTTAAAATTTAAAATAAAACGAGTGAGGTTATCACTTGTTCTAACGTCAAATAAATGCGACAATACGCGGGTGAAACATTGGAAAGTGATACCACTATATAAATGACAAATGTAACTACTGAGTAATGCTAAAAATTTGGGTATATTATATTTTGACATTGGTAATTAAATTAACCAAGTGTGACGTCATCTCATAGTTATCGTAAATTAACTTTAATACATAATTATAATATAATTATAATAAACAGCAAAGTCATATATAAGCGGAAAAAATAATAAAACGCTCGGTTAGTTTCAAAGAATAAAATAAGTTTGTTTGATGCGTATTTCGGCTTATGAAGCCATCTTCAGAAATACCTTATGATATAATATCGTATCAAATAAACTTGTTTTATCCTTTGAAACTAACCGATTGTTTTTTTTTTTTTATCTTTTCTTGTTATTCAATATGTTTCAACGCGAGCCTACAACTGAATCTGTCAATTTAAAATCTTATATGTCTATGCATTTTTTCATTTAGAAGAATAATTGGGGAGTTACGGGGTGACATCCTAAAGCTAAACTTTTGAAATATCTCACTCATTATTGACTTAACAGCAAAAACATATAAGCAAAATATTTATAATAAGAAAACAAATATTTTTTGTTCTATGTACTTTTTCAATTGGATAAATATTTGGGGGGTCACAGTGGTACAACCTAAAAATAAAATCTTGAAATATCTCACTTATTATTTACTTAAGATCATAAATGTATATGAGGAAACTTTTTTTTTTTCTTCAGTGCAGTTTTTAATAAGATGTATATTTGGGGAACTATGGGGAGAGCTACTTATAAACGGACTATTACTTATTATAACTTAACATAAAAAATATATACAAAAGAGTTGTTCAGAACAAAGCCATCTCTAATCAAAATCACTGACTTAACAAACACCTCTCGTATGTGTGTCAATGAGTTATATAAACATGTCAATTTTTTTTTAAACGTCCAAACTTTTTAGGTCCACTTGTGTGGACACAATTTCAACCGAACAGACAGACAGATACATGAGTGACGGTATAAGGGTTTTTTGGTCATACCTACAAAACCGTAAAGACAGGTTCCATAGGAAAAATTTAAGTAATTTTAATATCTGAAAAAGGTCAGTGGCAAAATTTTGTTTCTACGCCATTGGAAAGTAATCTAAAAGTTGTCCAAAGAAAATTTTGTTTAAAATATTTAATGTTTTTCTGTAGGGGAAAATTAAATATGGCGAATTTTAGTTTTTTTTCTTATATCTAGTAAGCCAGAGTTTCTATATACATATACATACATACATATATATATATATATATATATATATATATATATATATATAGCAACACTAGTAGATCGCGGAGCACTAAGTGCTCCGCTGAGCATAGTTTGGGAAACTCTGGCTTACTACATATATAGCAATGACAGTGTTCCGCGACGAATTCTTTTCGTGAAAAGTGGTCCGCGGCTCAAAAACCGGTATAATGGGAGTGTCCAGAATTACCCGGTTATAAACAAAAACATGTAAATAAATACATGAAAATATAATGCGTAAATAAATTTCACCGAATTGGGTCCATTTACCTTCACAAGTCAACACCTAGTGAGTTAGTACGGGCAATAAAAGAACAAATGAAACGTGTATAGTGTTTCATTTGTATTATTTCACAATATTAACATTTACTATACCCGGCCCGCAACTAGCGCCTATGTGAAGAGGCGGTATGCTTCGTGCGCAAGGCTCTGGACCGGCTTCCTACAGATGTTGTGTTCAGCAAAAGAAAATACTAATAACATGGAAATAAATGCAGATTTTTAATCCGTCCAGATCCTATAAAAAAAAATAAATAAATAAATCCAAGTTTTCAATTACCTTATTTGTCTAAATTCCGCGAAAGAATTATTATTTTTAGGTTCAAAACCATTCTTAGACCTTCCAATTTTTATACAATATATTTTTATTAATTAGCTAGCTGAGGTATCCGTGCATTTTTTATCGATTAATCTAAAATTCTGAAAAAAAAATTATGAATGTATATTGATGTGAATCGGAGTGGTTGGTTCAACAAGAATTTTTCGAAAGTATCGAAGTTTTTTGAAAAAGTATATGTAGAGGATTAAAGGTAAGCTCTTAATGCATAGATTAACAGACGATAAATGATTCTCAAAATATCGTTCATTTTTACTTTATTACTGCAAGGAATGTACCGCCATCACTTACTAAATACCTGCGAAACCCTGAAATGTGTGAAAATTCAAACCTCGTAATATTTTTAAAATATAATTTTATGCATGCATATATTTTTAATTAAATTTTCTTACTAAAATTATATATTTGCAGTATGCGAATCGTTCTCGGTGCGCAGCGGCAACTGCTGCATAGTGATTGCAATTCCGGACCAAAAATACAATACCGGTATTCGGTACTTTTACAAATGAATACTGGTAATTATGAGCCCCCGAAAAAAAAAAAGCTGTTGAAAGACGGTTATTAATTTTCCATAAGTTTATTAATATTAATATAAAAATAATCAGTACATTTTATAAATCACAAAAATAAATAATCGGTGTCTGTTCCTACTTTCAGCTCTCCTTTTGCCGCCATACTTCCCTTGCGTATCATATCAACGGCTGCTACGATAATTAAGTATAGAGCATTGATGCTTTTAGGGATTTTTTCATATAATTTTAACGTTTTCACTTGATTGTAATTGTTTAAAAGATATCGGGTACCCTGAGAGTCATAAAAACGGTCTATTTTGCCATAAACAATGCTGTGAACACACTGGTGTATTTTTTTTTATGTGTAGGCGTTCTTTAGTTTCTACGAAACATACGCAGAAACGAACTAATTTATATATTAGTATAGATATTCTGCGTGTGAAAAAATGAAATACCTATCATAAAAAAATAAGCACCAGAAAAATTTCGCGTTTAAAAAGTATATTTGCCGGCTTTGATTTACCTTACAATCACTGATTTTGTGAAATCTATGAATTAACGTCGTATGTTATCTCAGTGGATTTAATTTATTTATAAAAAATATTAGATTTTAAGGCATAAAAAAGGTTTTCTAAGGGATTATTACCATATGATTTTAAACATTTTACTTGATTTTAATTAAAAAATAAAAAACAAATAAGGGACCCTGATAATCAATAGGCAGTTTACCATAAACTCGAATTTATATTTTAAATCGGTGCAGCCATTCTTTAGTTTTGATGGAACATACATGCCTACATACATACAATCGAACTAATTTATATATTAGTATAGATAAAAATTATTTTTAAAATTTTTTATTTGTAGTAAATACCGGAATTTGACTATTAGAAATACAGGTATTTTGGTATTATAAAATAGCACGGTATACCGGTTTTGGATATACCGATATTGCAATCACTACTACTGCATTGTTATTTGAAATGGACTATATAAATAGATTTTCCTACGACTTACATGAAACTGTCTCATTTTAATACTGTTATATGCCAGGTAAAGCACTTGTTTCCACATTCTTTTTTCATACCTCACGGTTATCATGTATATACATAGTTATATACTTATTTTAACATTTAATGACACTTCGTTAATTATTTGCAGACGGTGGAAATGATAGCTTTATGGTTTTGGAAAATAGATTCCAGAAAGCCGGACAAGTTATTATTAAACAAGAAAATGAGATATCCGAACTGCACAGCTTCTGTAGACAACTTCAGAAGGTAAGTGTTATGATCCCACATTATAATCCCAGTTCCATGTGATGTGATTTATTATTTCTGCCTTTAACTTATTTTAATTTTGGGCACTAAAGCATCTTACAGAACTTACTTTCTATTACTTTTGCTGGAGTATAAATTACAATAACTTCTAGTAACCCAATTAAAATTAAAATTGTGGTTCGCTGAATTTAAGCTAATTTCTTATTTTTCTTCTTCTTCTTCCTCCATTAGCTCTAAAACCATGGGGGGGTTCTTGGTTTGATCAATGACGCCCTTCCAGGACATCCTATCATGAACGATGGTTCTCCAGCTTCTAATATTTTTCTTGTGAAGGATCAATAACTTCGTCCTTCCATTTTTTTTAGGTCTCAGTCTACCTTGACTACAAAATTTTTATGAAACTCACGGAAACAATGTAACACAAATAAATTCTATGGGCCCCCATCCCTCCTACGCCGCGGGGGTTTGTTGAATATACCACTGTTAATACTAAATTCTGCGGTTGATTTTGTTTTATTTTGCTCTTATTTTGAGACCATTGCTTTTGATTTCTTATGCGTCATTTCCAACCTTACTAGTATCAGTGCCAAGAAGTATTTGACGAATAAGCAGTTCATTTCTATCTGCTGAATCAAATTCTTGCTTGTAATGTGCATATAAACTACGTAGCTTAATATCATGTTCATAGCATTTTTTTATTAACTGTCGCATAGTGTGCAGTGATCAGCAGTAAAACGACCTTTGTAACGACGAAATCCTGCTTGGTACTCGTCTATGTTTTCTTCCGCATATTCTGCTAGGCGGTTATAAATGACGCTTGAAAGAACTTTGTATGCGATGTTTAGCAAAGTAATCCCCCTGTAGCTTACAGAATCTCTTTTATGTGAAGCATAAATTATTTTTATCTTCCATTCTTCGAGCATCTTTTCTTCCTTTCTAATCTTCTAGATCAGAGCATGTATTTAAATCCAAAGGTTTTCTCCCCCACACTTTAACAGCTCTGTATTAATTGAGTCTGTGTAGGTCTACAGTAGGTTTAATAAGACGTTTATGGAAATGATATTTCTTTTATTATATCTTCTTCGTTCGATATATTTACTTCATTGCTGTTGCATATATTTCGCCTAGGTTTAAATTATTTCGACTGTTTCAAAAGATGAAAGCGGGCCGTAAGCACCTCTTTGACCCGCTTCCATCTTTCACAATTCGAAATATTCCCAAAATGAACCGGGCACTTAGTTTTATCTAAAATTTTAATTTTTCACCAAGCATATCTGGGGGTGGGGGCAGGTTGGACCAGAACAGTTTAGGAAGGATCCCGCCGCTGGCGCAGCCACTGCTCTATAGCTTTCTTATCATTCGTCATTTCTTTCCAGCTACATTCTGCGTAGCTTTCGGAACTACTTCCTTTATGTAATGTAACAATATTCAGTGGCGGACTGGGCCGGCGTTTCACGGTCATAGTTGAGGCCGGCATATAAACATTTTATAAAAATATTAAAAACAAATAGATATATAAAATATCTAACTAGTGTAACAAGCAATGGTTTTGTAATAATTAAAATAAGATTGTATTAATAGATTCAAAAAAGTTCCTCCCGTAAATAATACTGAAATCCGTTCCGTTAAGTAAGTAACTTACAAAACAGTAAGTCGCTGCGCTCAGCACATAGCAATTACATTTCGAAAGTCGAATTGTTCTGATAAGTTAGCAAATTGCGCGTGATCTATAATTCTTCGAACAGTAACTTTCAGTTACTTTGCTAAGAAATAGGCGTTAAATAATATACCGTTAACTATATTTATCATAAAACTACTTCATAAAAATAATTACTTTTGTGGTATGTTATATGAGTATTTATATTTCGCTATTCCCAGGTGCCTTTATATTTTTAAAGTTTCTTATTGTCGTTATTTTTTTTTTATTTATTTTTTTTATTTGTCAACTCTACTGTTTCAAAGTTTATTTGAAATATAATTTCTTATAATATAATTTCTATTATTTAAAATGATCTGTACTGATTAACTTTTTGTTATTGTTGTTTTGTAAATTGAGAATATTATTTTCTTTTTTATTTACATATGTTTTTTTGTTTGTTATTTATTAATAATGTGCACTATTTTTTCTAAATGAAGCCGACCTACAAAATTTTCTCGGGCCGGTTTAATTTGCCAGTCCGCTACCGACTATATTAAAATTATTTTCGTGTTTTCACTATAAATTAATCTCTTGTTATAGGATTTGGAAAAGAGTCTTGCAGCCCAGAAATTTTTACTGCAGCAACAGCAGGATTTAGAAGCTGAAGGTATAGAATTACAAGAATTTATGTCTGCGGAAAAAAATACACTGACTGAAGCATTACATGAAACTGAATTAAAAATTAAGTCCTACCAGATGAGTATTATTCATCGTGATGAAGAAATTGAACAACATAAAGATGAATGTAAAATATTAGGAAGAGTAAATGAACAAAGAAGGTAAACCACGTTAAACAAATTATAATTAACTAATGGCAAATATGCATACAGCGCTGTCATAAAATCATTAGAGGGTATACAGCTCATATATAATATCATAAAATCAGAGGTTATATAAAAGGGGTCAACCAAACTAACTAAAAAGGGGGAATCAATACAAATCGCCACACAAGCATAGGGTATACGGTATTGATCTATATTAATAAAATTGGAGTGTTTTAACTTACATGTTTTAAGTAGTTATAAAACGATATTCGCAAAATCGTTTGGCGTCTGTCTGTCTGTTTATTTGTTCGAGATTCACGCCAAAAAGAAATTTTGTACGATAGTAGAGTAGAACCAGGATTCGAACATGGGCTATATGGCACCTCAAAATTCTCATTCTAAGTAAGGGGGTAAGTAAAGTCTTAAAACGTCTACCATTATTGACTTAACAGAAAAATGTATATAACAAAAATTGTTAATGATAAGAAAACAAATCTTATTTGTTTAATGTATTTTTTCAATTGGATGAATATTTAGGGAGTTACGGGGGCACTCCCTAAAACTAAAATCATGAAATATCTCACTTTTGCCTAGTTGCATAAAAGTCTTAAAACTAGATGTAAGCTAAAAATCATTACGTTGCTAGGCAATTTTAGCGTTTTCTACATCTAGTTTTAAGACTGTTATGCAACCGGATATTATTATTTACTTGAGAAAATGTGTTGAGAATAAAGAAATAATTCTTTTATGGTCTCCAGTAATAAGAAGATTAACTACGGAGCTAATGGGAGTGTTGTTACTTATAGCGTTGAAATATCTCATTTATCATTTACTTAAAGCAGAAAGGTACGAGAGTAGGTCAATAAGTCCTTACAGAATAATAGAAAAACACTTTATTATGGATTGATTCATTTTTCTTTCTCAACATAGTCTCCTTTTAGCTCGATACCCTTCGGCCAGCGTTTCTCTAACTTTTTCAAGCCATCCAAAAAGTAAGATTCCGGAAGGCCCTTAAAATAAGCATCTGTTTGGGCGATGACCTCCTCGTTCGACGTGAATCTTTTTCTGGCCATTTCTTCATGTTTGGAAACAGGAAAAAAGTCGCTGGGGGCCAAATCTGGTGAATACGGTAGATCCGGCAGCAATTCGAAGCGTAAATTATTGGTATACTCTATATATTTCAATTCTATAAAACACAATACTAATCATAAACACAATATTTATATATTTTAATGACAGCTCAACTACAACTCTATATTTTTATAATACTCATACTTCCATGACAACCTATATTTTCTATAAGACAAAAATTTCAAAACATATCAACAAACTTCCTCCTGTTTAAAATTTTTCTAGCATTCCATAGCTTTCTATTTCTTTTTTAAACAAATTTATTCCCAGTGGCCAACATTTCTTCACTTGGAGTATAATTAATTTTTAAATATCCATTCTCTATTTCATCTCTTACAAAAAATATCTTAATTGGATATGTTTTGTTCTTTGATGTCGAATTGGGTTTTCTGCTAAATGTATTGCTGCTTGATTGTCTACATTTATATTCAAAACTTCGTTACTTAGTTTCCTAAATCCAATTTCTTCTAAAAACATCTTTAACCATTTACCTTCTTTAACAGCTTCTGTAAGTGCTATAAATTTTGCTTCACATGTCTTTTTTCTCATTTTCTTTAAAATTTCATTTATCGTGATATTCCATTCACGTCCAGATTGTTTTAGACCATCTATAGCTTTATTTAGTTTTAGAGCCAGTTGGTTTCTTTCTTGTTTATCAATATTTAGACCATATGGAATTTCCATATACAAATCTTCTGTGAGTTTACTATGAAGATTTGCTGTTTTAACGTCTAATTGTTTCATGTACAGATTTTCTTTATTTGCTATTGCCAACCCTGTTCTTAAACTTTTTAGACGCATTACCGGTGAAAATGTTTCTTTATAGTCGATTCCTTTTTCTTGTGAGCATCCAACTGCAACAAGTCGTGCTTTGTATTTATTATTATCTTTTATTCTAAATACCCATTTAGCTTTTATTATTTTTCTGTTGCTTGGTTGCGGTACAATTTCGCAAGTATTCATTTTCTTGTGCGAATTTAATTCTTCCTCTATTTATTTTTATTTTGTTTTATTTTTATTTTCCATTACATCTGTCCAACAGAATTAACCAGTAAATGGACAGGTACAAATTAAGATCTAGAGAATAATGATTATCTTAAAGTAACAAAACACACACACACACACACACACACACACACACACACACACACACACACACACACACACACACACACACACACACACGCACACGCACACGCACACGCACACGCACACGCACACGCACACGCACACGCACACGCACACGCACACAGACACACACACACACACACACACACACACAGACACAGACACAGACACAGACACAGACACAGACACAGACACAGACACAGACACAGACACAGACAGACAGAGAGAGAGAGAGAGAGAGAGAGAGATCTGTGTATACATTTTCCCATAAGGATATACGATTACCGAGCGTCCATTTATTTGACAACCATGTATTATGCATGTTCGGATTTCTGCTTTAAATGATAAATGCAAAAAGGTATCTTTTCATCTTTATTTGTAAAGACATTCAGGACAATGTAAATTTTTTTAATTTTTACTTGTCCGACCTTAATATGTGCGAGCGTGCGGGCGTGGGTGCGTGCGTGCGTGCGTGCGTGCGTGCGTGCGTGCGTGTGTGTGTGTGTGTGTGTGTGTGTGTGTGTGTGTCGGAAACCGTGAATCCGAAACCGGAAACAGAAGTTATTAAACTTTAAAAAAAATTAAAAAAATTCATGACTTGTAAACCAATCTTGAAAAAAAAATTTATAAGACATAATTTAATTTATTTTTGAAGTTTTACCTAAATCTTTTTTAAGTAACCATTGTTTATGGTAACCATAGAAGTAAAAGGTTGTAAATTTTTAAATGTAAGTAAATTTACAAATATATTCCTGACACTAGCAGTGAGTTTTATTTGCGACCTACTCATAACATACTGGTTTCAATATCCAAGGACTGTAACTCCTTGACGTTCCACTGGAGAACGCCAAAGATATAAGACCATATTGGAACAGCAAGCATATCAGCCCTTATCAACAGCCTTGCTGCTGATGAGAATTGCCTTTCTGGTGTATATTGATGAACCCATGTTACATCAACGGTTACGAAAGCTGCAAGCACTCCCTTGGGTTGCCCTTTTCCTTGTACATGTACAAACTTTGTATTGAAATAGTCGTCCAACACGACATCATTAATTTGATTGACCATCTCTTCAGTTGTGACCTCATTCGGACGTCCGGGCGGTTAGTATCATTTCTGGTCGTACGACCACAACGACATCTAGTGAACCATTCCATGCGACGGACCAAAGATCGCATAATATTTTTTTAGCTTTGCTTCAGTTTCCTTAATGGATTTTCCACGCAAAAAAAAGGTGCTTTATCAATACACGGAATTCACCTTTTTCCATTTTACCAAATAAACATAAACTTATCCGCTTCCGAACGCTTTTAAAAATGTACTATTTCACAGATTACTTGAAACTTATCGTGAATGTTTACAAAGAATATTTATTAATGTAAATAAAAAGTATACATTTCTTACATACGTCAAAAAATACAAACACATATAATCTGTCTCATTTTGCAATACGAAACTATGGTCTATTTCAAATTTTAAAAAAAGTAGATAGCGCTGCGAACCGAGTACAATTTTCACTGGATAAACTCAGTATAACGGAAAATTTAAAATAAGTTACAACTACGGCATGAGCGTAGTAACTGGGTTAGCAAGTGACTTTTTTTTAATTTAAAAAAGGTTAATAAGATATTGAAATAAACAAGGTAGATAATACACTTACGTTATTTTTACGACATAAATTCAGTTTAATGGGAAATTTGAAAAAGTTAAAAAAATATTAATTTTAAAAATTATGTACTATATATATAAAAAGAGAGATTTGGCTAAAAGGAAATTTGGCTATTGTAAATAAAAATTAAAAATATATGTAAAGTCTGTTCCAAACGGTTAGGCGGAACTAGGTTTTGCAATCTAGTTACTTTCATCGTTTAAATCGTGCTTCTCGCCCGTTTTGTTTAAGCTTTGTAAATCATACTTACAATAAACATTTTTTGGTTAAGGTTATTATCATTTTAAAATGTCGTTTTATTTATATTTAGATTTTTTGTCATTGTAAATACAAATTTCCCATTTATTTATTTTTTTGTCTTTAAAATAGGTAAAAAAAATAATTTAATTTTGACATATGTCATTCGTTTCGATGGTTTCATTGTTGGAATTTTAAATTTTGACATTCCAACGTAAAAAATGAAATAACCCAAGCAAGGTTCCTTCTCGTGGCAACCTAAAAGAACGAAATTCCCATTTAGTTCCGCCTAACCGTTTGGAACAGACTGTATATATGAAGGTCTAAAATTTATATCAATAGAGAATTATTGCAACCTCTGTTCTACTGATCTTTTAATAAAGTTTTCCTTTATTTGACATGTGCGCATGCGCAGTTGATATATCCTTAATTTCTTTCTTTTATTAAAATACAGGCAACCTATATTTAATTTAAATAATGGCAAAGCATTTTTTATTTAAAGCACCTTAATTTTGACAGGTCTTCTGTCAATGCAACCTCAAAATTAACAACGGAGTAAATTCGAACAAAAAAATGGTGACTTTTCTTGTGAGTAATGATGCAAGCTAAAGATAAAAAACGTTTACGATTTAAATACTAGGACGATGTTATTCTTCTCCGAGAAATTTGTGTCACGAAACCCTTTTGCGAATGGTTGTGCCGTATACGAGTATGCCGTATGGGAAAAAAATAGTCTGTTGCAGTTAACTCATATAAGACTTGCAGTTAACTTCTATATTCATTACGATTTCGATCTATCAATTTGGCATATTTGTCAAAATAAAGTATGAAGCAAGAGCACCGTTGCAATAACACTCTTTAAAACATCATGAAAAATTTTAATACAGGATACTTTATTAGAGGTTTCTTTTAATAAAGTCAGCTTTTTTTCACTTTGCAATATCTCTCTAATAACTTCTTCTTTGGGCACAATCAGCTGGGCTGTCTTTTGGCTTCACATTAGTCCTCTATCTTGATCTGTTAATTGTCAAGTGTCAAAAAATATTTATATGTCAGATAACCTAAAAAAATATATAACTGCGTAAAAACAAATTACATGGAGAATTTTCTCCATAAAATCTACGCCAAGAATATAAATAAAAATCTAAATATGTATATAATAACAAAATATATGAAAAAAATTAAATAATATAAATAATATACAGTCTATTTCAAACGCTTAGGTGGAACTAAATGGGAATTTCGTTCTTTTAGGTTGTCACGACAAGGGACCTTGCTTGGGTTATTTCATTTTTCACGTTGCAATGTCAAAATTTAAAATTACAACAATGAAACCATGGAAACGAAAGACCTATGTCAAAATTAAATTATTTTTTTAATATGTATTTTAATGACAAAAAATTAATAAATGGGAAATTTGTATTAAGAATGACACAAAATATCAAAATATAAAGAAAATGACAATTTAAAATGATATTAACGTTAACAAAAAAATGTGTATTGTAAGTATGATTTACAAAGCTTAAACAAAACGGTCGAAAAGCACGATTTAAACGATGAAAGTAACTAGATTGCCAAATTTAGTTCCGCTTAACCGTTTGGAACAGACTGTATATTTCCAATGTACGACACTGAACATCTGTCAACTTGGACTAAAAACAATATTTTAACAGTGTAATAGGGATGACGTTCTAAACCAATCCGAAGCAAGGACAAACAGCTCCTATCTTCTTACACACATTTTTCTACTTTGAAATAGACCTGGTTACTTTGGTGACTGTTGTGGTGTAAATAGACTTTTATGGAAACATGTGAACTTCTAAACCTGACTTTTAAATATTTGGTTAAGTTTTATTATATCGAGGTTATATTCACTCAAGAACTATATATGTCAGATAACAAATTGACATACCAAAATTGCGATTGACATGTCAAAATTGTGATAGACATGTCAAATATTTTGAAAGGTGCCACTTCAGAATTACCACCCTAAGATGATGTTTTAAATACACAACATAAAAAATGAAATTTCCCTCTTAGTTTCATATTAAAAAATGAAACACATAATATAAGCCGTTCAATTTTGTATAAGCAGTTCACTTTAGTAAGAACAAACTAGATCTGGTTATCTTGGTTACTTTTATGGTGATCATTATAATTAATATATCATTTTTCATTATGACATATGTCAAATGGATCGACATTTTAAAAAAGTGACATTTTTTAATACCAACATGACATACAGCTTCAAATGTGCAAACTATTGAAAACAAAATTCCCTCTTAGTTTGTTCTTACAAAAGTGAACAGTTTATAACGTTATTTTTTAAATTTCTGATACAGTAGATGGTCTTGCACACGTTATTAGCAATTTCTTCTACATGTTTTCCCAGTTCAGATTTGGACCTACGGTTACTCCAAGAAATTTACCGGCATTGTCGTTAGATATATGGTAAAGTCTGTTCCAAACGGTTAGGCGGAACTAGATTTTGCAATCTAGTTACTTTCATCGTTTAAATCGTGCTTACAATAAACATTTTTTGGTTAAGGTTAATATCATTTAAAATGTCATTTTCTTTATATTTTGATTTTTTGTGTCATTCTTAATACAAATTTCCCATTTATTTATTTTTTTGTCATTAAAATATGTAAAAAAAATAATTAAATTTTGACATATGTCATTCGTTTCCATCGTTTCACTGTTTGAATATGGATCCTAATTTTATGATCTATTAATAATTCAAATATAAGCTGTTCACTTTTGTAAGAACACACTTGATCTGGTTATTTTGGATACTTTTATGGTGTGTTACTGACTTTAAATGTCAATTCAAAATATTCCTTACGCTGTAAAACCGACTTTAGGTTGATAAGGTTATGATCATTATAATTAAGATATCATTTTTCATTATGACATATGTCAAATGGATTGACATTTTAAAACAGTGACATTTTTTAATACCAACATGACATACAGCTTCAAAGGTGCAAACTATCGAAAACAAAATTCCCTCTTAGTTTGTTCTTACAAAAGTGAACCGCTTATATTACCTATGAAATTTTATATTTTTACCTATAGAAAAATCAATCATTTACCTATAGATAATTAAAAAATGATCTATAGTAAATTAATAGTTGACCTATAGAAAATTATCAATTGATCTATAATAAACTACCTATAGACATTAGTGACATCTGCTTACCAACCTAACCTAACCTAACCTAACCTAAGATAATGTTTTGTCATTTAACTAGAAGATGGGTAGCTCGCTTCGCTCGGCTTCTTCTAACCAAACCCTTACTAATCTAACCTAACCTAAGATAGTGTTTTGACATTAAACTAGAAGATGAGTAGCTCGCTTCGCTCGGCTTCTTCTAACCAAACCCTTATTAACCTAACCTAAGATAGTGTTTTGTCATTAAACTAGAAGATGGGTAGCTCGCTTCGCTCGGCTTGTCTAACCAAACCCTTACTAACATAACCTAACCTAAGATAGTGTTTTGACATTAAACTAGAAGATGGGTAGCTCGCTTCGCGATAGAGTGCAAGAGTACTTATAGGTCAAGTATTAATTTTATAGATCAATAATTATATTAGTAGGTATATGATTAGTTCCATAGATCTATTAAATATTTACATAGGTTGATAATTATTTTCATAGGTCGATAAATATTTCTATAGCTCAATAATTAATTCCATAGGTCAAAAATTAAAACCATAGATCAATTATTTAATACATAGGTAAACTGTTATTTTCATAGGTACTATTCGGTAGATCATATATTTTTTTCATAGGTCAAATATTTTTATGCTTTGAATTTTAAATTTTGACATTCCAACGTGAAAAATGAAATAACCCAAACAAGGTATCTTCTCGTGACAACCTACAAGAGCGAAATTCCCATTTAGTTCCGCCTAACCGTTTGGAACAGAGTGTAGTTTCATTAAAAAACAAAGCTGTTTAGTTTTAGAATTATTAAGGCTTAGTGCGTTGGCTGTATACCAATATTCTGCAGATTTTATAGTCTGATTGATATTATCAGTAGGTTCATGAAACTTTAAGGACTGTGTAAGCAAAGTTGTATCATCTGCATAAAGTATGGTTTTTGCTTTATCTAAAAAAGAGGGTATATCATTTACGTATATTAAAAATAGCAAAGGCCCAAGGAACCTAATAGAACTCAATAGACCCTTGGGGTACACCGCATTTGATAGTGAGTTCCTCAGATGTAACTTCATTAGATAATACATACTGTTTCCTGTTGGTTAAATATGATTATAGGAAGTTGGAGCTGTTTGTACTTATGTTATAGAATTTTAATTTTTTAATTAAAATATCATGAGGCAAGCAATCAAATGCCTTTGATAAATCAAAGAACGTTGCAATGCTATGATGTCCCTTGTCAAAGCCGTTTGTTATGAATTGGACGAATTCTAAAATTGCAGTACTTGTAGACTTTCCAGCTTTAAAACCAAACTGATTATTATTTTAATAATTTGTTAATCTCGAATATATAATATATAATTCTTTGTCAAAATTTTTCGAGAAAACTGGATATGGGCGATAGTTGTTTAAATCATCCCTATCTTTTCCTTTATGAATAGGGATTGTTTTTGTTAATTTTAAGACAGGCGGAAAAATATTAAAATTTAAACATTGGTTAAAAAGTGTGCAACGGGGATCTATGATTACGTCTGTAACTTTTTTTTACAAAGACCATGTTCAACTCGTAGGCATCTTTATGAGAGCCCTCTCTTATCAAAGTCACCGACTTATCAAATACTCCTCGTATGTTTATAGAATAGGTGTTATTGTAAAAACTATAGTAAAAATTATCGAGTATTTATTTTATTTGTACCTCACTTTTCTTTTCCATTTAAACGTAATGCTTATTTTTATTTTCTTACAGACAAGAGAATCTTAGTCTTCAAGCTCGAATGGGTGCTTTGGAGTCTCGTTGTCGAGATTTATTACTGCAACAAGGTGCCGCCGTTTCAGGAACAGCTTTAGCACTCTCTGGTTTGACTTCACGAATTGATGCTTTTGTAGAACAACTCGTTATAAGTTATAATATTTCCGACAAAGATCTTGAGGTAAGTACGTAAGGAGGTATTTCCAAGCTGTATTTTCAGTATCACATATCACATATTTTCATATCAAGTTATTTCATGGTCATATATTTGTGTAGGTTTGAATCTTATGATACTTATGGAATTAAATTCGACCAGAATTAATGGAGAAATATGTTAATTTGAAATGTCATATGTATATACTATTAATTCTGATTTAATTCACTTATGAATTACAATTCATATAAAGAAAATAAATTATAAATATCGATCAGAAACGACAACACAACTGTTAAAATAAGTTACTGTTTTTTGTTCCATGTTGTAAGATATTAAATTTATATTTTATGTGCATTCACAGGTCAGCACTATCTTTAAATATGTTGTATTTCATTTTGATTACCAGTTATTGAAATAATCATTAGAGAATTTCGTAGGCATAACCAAGAAACTTTTATACCGTTACTCATGTGTCTGTTTGTACAGTAAATATTATGACCAAACGGTTGAAACTAGAGAGTTAAAATTTACAACCATTCTTATGAAAGTTTTGGCATTGGCTTCAAAATATGCCAAAACATCTATTTCAATGTTGCGAATCGGATTTTACGCAAGATATTAATTTTAATTAATTCTTTGAAAATATCATGGATCGGGAACTTTTCTGGCAGGGTACCGTTCTCTGTATATATTTGAGACAAAACGGGACCTCTTATGGTCCTCGTTAGGAAGGTTCACGTGGGTACGCTGAGAGAAAAACATAAACATTAATTGTATTTATTACATCATAAGATCTACATGTCTTCTAAATTAGTCAAATATCCTGATACATTTTAAAAGTGATGACTTTTACTTCAACTACGGCGCAATATTCATTACTCGCCATAGGCTCCATAAGTACACGTTACGTCTCTGAGTGTAAATGTACATGCTTAACCAGTACACAAATGTACCTAGAAGGCCGTAGTTTGGCCATGGCTGACTTACATATGTCATTTAAACATTCTAGGATCTGATCTTCCATAACGAAGCTTACAGTAATAGTAACAGTAGTGATGAAGGTAGCCCAGAAAGATCTAAAAACAGATCACCATCACCCAAGAAAGGTTCATCATTTGTATCTGCGATAATAAGTGCCATTAAAAATGCTGCAGCTCAAACACCTTTCGCACACGTTTCCAAGAACTCCATAGGTAAGCTAAAGTTTCATGAACTAGTATAGTAGGACCCCCCGTGTATACTGGGGGATAGGTTCCAAGTTCCCCCGTGAATACCTTAAACCGCGGATAGTAACACTACATACTGTACGTGCTATACATACCTATCTTCAAATTTAATTTATAAATTGAGTTTAAGTTATTTCATTTAAATTAAAAATGATATTAAAATGAGACCGTGTATACGAGAATCCTACTGTACTTTTAATTTTTGTTTCTATAATTTTCTGAACTAAGCCGAGAAATAAACAAGGGTACGTAATCATTAATTATAAATTTTCAGGTAAATTAACTATTGTATGTATAGCTTAACTAAATAATTTAAAATTTTACGTTGCTGTCATATACATGTCGTAATAAGTTACTAGCTTTCTTAGTTATTGTTACTTATTTTTTATTTTGTTTTTTTTTTTTTTTTTTTTTTTCTGAAAAGAGAATAACAAATGTAGCAGTAATTTTAAATTATTTTTACAGATGATCAATCAGACTCAACAGAAATGCTAGATTCTGAGACCGAACCATGTTTAATGATGGAAAATGTTTTGGAAGATGTCCCCGTACCAGATGGACACAGCGTTAATATGATTTCGTCTACACATAGTTTACTGAAATCCGGCATACTTCCTAGGAGTGAAAGCCTACATAATCTGCCTCATTCGGTATTTCGACAGAATTCTGAATCAAGCCGCATGGACAATAGCTTGTGTGAAAGCATGTATGGTTCATATAGTGAGAATATGATGAGTTTGTCTGAGATTTGTCCAGCTGTTACTCTAGTAGATCAAGTTATTGAAGCTGATAATCTATTAACAAAGTTACTAAAAGTATTGAGAATTATTCAGCTGGAGAACGATACTTCTATCAATGAATTACAAGATGAAAGGTAAGGTCGTAATAACTATATAGTCCAGTTACCTAGTACATCATAAGTTGCATCGAGTGGGGGTAGTTAGTTTCTTTTTTTTCTTGTATGGGTTGTGCCTGTGATGCAAAATCCAAGTTTTAGACCTCGGCAGCCTTCCGGAACACTTTTGAATTTCGCAAAAACTGCTAAATTTTCGCAATCTTTTCGGTTTCTGCCCATTTTGACCATAAAGGAGCACGTTTTCGACAAACACCACTCTATGCATTTTTAAACTAGATTAAATTTTCTACAATTTGAGATCAAAATGGGCTCGGTAGTCCTAATAGTTTCCGAGATACAGCTTTTCAAAGTTTGAAAAAATCTCCAAACTTGAAAATTGTATGCTATATCATGCTCATGGGCACTGTTTATTTTTAGAAGTGAAACCTACTCCTTATTATCAAAAATTATAAAATAACATTGCAAAACCTTATATTTCTGCCGAAAATACTGGTTATGTAGATTATTACGCTCCGAAAGCGCTTAGTTGAAAGTTATCATTATTTATAATAATTAATTTTTACCCACATGCTATAGATACCATTACTTCTATTTATTAATGCTTACCAACTTTCATGTGCGGTGTATTTATATTATGACAAGGTTTTACCTTGGGACATTGAATATATAATTTTTCATTTCAGGCGATTGAGGACGATGAAAAAAAACGGTGAACAGTGACTTCCCTCCACCCATACCACCCTTCTTCCTCCTCCCCCACCTTCAAAATGTTAAATTGAATAAATGTTTACTTCACTGACTCATGTTACACAGGTTGTTGAAGATATAAAGGCAATTGTATATGATGAAACATGACAATTAGCATAAAATTTTCAAGTTTGGAGATTTTTTCAAATTTTGAAAAGCTGTATCTCAGAAACTATTGAAGCTACTGAACCCATTCTGGTCTTCTGGTTTCTTACCATTATGGTCATAATGGTAAGAAACCGAAAAAAGCTCGAAAATTTAGTAGTTTTTGAGAAATTCAAAAGTGTTCCGGAGGGCTGCCGAGGTCGAAAACTTGGATTTTGCATCTCAGGCATATCCCATACAAGAAAAAAAGACGAAACTAACTACCCCCACTTGATGCAACTTTTGCCCCATAATCATGACAAGGTTACTGGACTAATAGTTATTTATTTATTTATTTTTTTTTTTTCTTGAATAGATATCTCTCTTTTTCTCTCTCTCTCTCTCTCTCACACACACACCCCGCAGGGGAAGTTTATAATGGCCATAACACCTGGCCATTTGTCGAGCTTTCGGGCCTGATGATCCCGCGTACCCTCAATCACGCAAGGGAAGTTCATAATGGTCCCAACACCTGACCATATAGAACTTTTGGGCCTGATGATCCCACGTACCCTGAATCACATTATTTGGGAGGAGACCGTTCTGAGAAGCCGATTAAAAGAATAGGCTTATCTGTTGTCTCTTTTATTTCCCACTTAAATTCCTACCCACGTGTTTGCCGTGCGTGGAGACCCGTAACGCCGAAGATGAGGATCCTGGTCGGTTGAGGGAGACTGCTGCCCGTGGACAGTACGATCCCAACACGCCTTCTTTGGCCTCGGATTCGGTAAAACGGGAGGCTGAGTCTGGTCAGTTCAGTCAATCGGCTGGTGTCACGGTTCATGAATAGAGTGGCTCCACTACTATATCGTGGATGCCGGGGTAATGCCGTGCCACTAGACAAGTATTCGGGGGTCTGTGGGAGCGGATGCAGCTCGCAAGGTTCCAGAGTTGGCTACTCTTGGTTCTCGAGCGGGTCGAGCAGCCCGTGACTATTTCCCCCGATGCTATATCATCCTGACATGCCTGGCGCAATGAGTCGGTTTGCGGCTAACGTCCCCTATGTGGGGCTCCCTGGTGGGTGGGCATGGCAGGGTGATGAAACTTATTATACGGGTATGGCGTTTACCCGGAGGGATAAATTTTCTTTAAATTCCGCCAAAGTTGAGAGTAAACTCCGTAAAAAATCAAACTAGAAACCTCGTCGGGATGTTCAGTCACCTGACGAGGGATATGGAAAGCCTGCTGCTAAAAAAGCAGAGATCAATGTGGAATATTGTGCGCCAGTACCACGATACCTCGTCGTGAGGGTGCAAGAAGAGGGCAAATCTTTTAAAGAGATCTTTCCTTTGTTGCCCGAACTTTGAGAAAAGTGTGTCCAACTGGTGTTAAGTCAGTGCGTAAATTGTCGGACGGTACACTGCTGGTAGAAGCAGATATTGAAGCTTCGTCAACGCTGCAGAAGTGCGAAGTATTTGGCGATGACCGTATTTCAGTTCAACCACATAAGGCACTGAATACTTCAAAGGGCGTCATAACAAACCGTCACCTTGCTTACGTTACGGAGGATGAGTTTGTGCAGGAAATGGCATCGCAAGGTGTCATGGAATGCAAGAAATTTAAACCCCGGAATGGTAAGCCTTCTATTTCAATGGTGGTGTCCTTCGCTGGCACTAAGTGTCCAGCATCGGTAAGGGTGGGATACAACGTGTGTAACGTTCGTCCCTACTATCCCAACCCGATGCGATGCTATAAGTGCCAACGTTATGGACACACATCAAGTCGTTGTGGTAAACAGACCATTTACGCCAACTACGGACAGGACCAACATGAAGTTGAAACCTGTCCAAACGCGGCCTTTTGCGTGAACTGTAAAGGTGCACACACATCGACATCACGCCACTGCCCAACGTATTTGGAAGAGAAGGCAATACAGATGATAAAAACGCAAGATAGAATACCTTATTATGACGCCAAGAAGAAGTACAAGGAGAGTGCGCCGGTTACTTTCGCGAAATCCTTCGCACAAGTAGCGGCAAAACGAACAACAAGCGTCGAGACACAGACGGAGACAGTCGTGCCAAATGCTGGCAGTGAGAAGGTGTTGGTATTGGTCCCAGAGACTAAAATTCAGACCCCACAACCCGGGGGATCGGGTCTGAATAAAACCCCCAAACCAAGAGGAGAACGCACTCAACCTCATTTCTCCCCACCACCTAAGGAGAAGACCCCACAGTCTTCTCCACAAACGGGAAGCGGCCAGAAAATGGTCGCTCCTATAAATTCCTCATCAGCCACTCCCGAAAAGGAGACTGATAAGGGAACTGTTAGCTCTCAATGGATACCAAACCACCCAAAAGAGAGTCCAGTGTGTCCACCAAAGCACCTGGACAAACAAGTGAAATCGTGGCCGAGAAAATGGCTGTTGACCCGCAACCTAAGGGTAAACCAAAAATCATTAGGTTGCGGGGTAACTCCCCGAAACAAAAATGAGTGGTCCACTAATGCAGTGGAACTGTAACGGTGTAATCAGCGCTATGAAGAGTTACGACAATTAATTTACGATTTTGCACCATCATGTGTCTGTCTACAGGAAACAAATTTCAAGGAAACCGACATATTCTCTCCTCGAGGATACTCCGTGTTTCGCACGGATTTCCTTACGCGGGTAAGAGCATGTGGCGGCGTGGCAATTCTCGTTAGAGACATCTTGTACCACGATCCTGTAGACATTGACACGGAATTGCAGATCGTAGCAGTTCGTGTTGCACTTCCCCTCCAGGTGACGATTTGTTCCATCTATCTCCCCCCTGGCGTTCGAACTGACATCCGAGATGTCGTGAATGTCATCGATCAACTGCCACCACCTTACATAATATTAGGCGATTTTAACGCCTATAATGTCTGTTGGGGATCGGTGCGGAATGATCGACGGGGACGCCACCTGGAGAATATGCTCAATGATTTTAATTTGAGCTTTTGAAACGACGGCAGACCCACGCACTTTTGTGCAGCAACGGGTACTTTCAGTGCTATAGATCTTAGCGTCGTTTCAGGAGCCATAGCTCCTTTGTTCAAATGGGATGTGCATCACGACCTATGCGGTAGTGATCACTTTCCAATCCTCTTAAGGCCTCTGTTTAACACTGTTACCGAATCCCGCTGGCCACAGTGGGTTCTTCGGAAAGCAGATTGGACCAAGTTCGGAGAATCATTCTCTCATGAGGATATTCTGAACTTAACCGTAGACGAGGTGGTGAATCATTTCACGGATTCCATCACGAGCGCGACAAAAAGCAGCATACCGCTGTCATCCACTCAGCCCCGTCGAGTGCCCGTTCCCTGGTGGAACGAGGAATGCGACTTGGCGCTACGTGAAAGGAGACACCTCTTCAATACATTCCGTCGTTGACCAACAGAGGAAAACATGATAGCCTTTCAGTGAGCGAAAGCTCGTGCTAGGAGGATTGTGAAAGAAAGCAAGCGCGAATCATGGCGCAAATATGTGTCCACCATTACAGTTGCCACTCCAGTGGCCAAAGTCTGGAAGAAGGTCCGGAAAATGTCCGGCCGAAATACTACTACAGCCATTGCTGGTCTGTCAGTAAATGGTAACGTGGTTACCACAGCGGTCGAAATTGCTAAGCCTTTGGCATCTAATTTTGCGTTCAATTCTAGCTCTGAACTCTATCCACCCGAGTTTCTAACTTGTAAAGCAGGCCTTGAATCTATACCTCTAAATTTCTTCTCTGTAGAAATGACGAGGTATACAACCTGCTTTTCTCTCGTGAAAAGCTAGATAGCGCGATGTCAAAGTGTAAGGATAGCTCTCCTGGTCCAGATGCGATACATTATCGTATGATCCGCAATCTTCCGGAATCATTTAAGTCTAGGCTTTTGAATGTCTATAATAGGATATGGACTGAGGGTAAGTGCCCGACCAAATGGAAGGAATCTCATATAATTCCTATCCCCAAAGTCGGGAAAGATAAACACTTGCCTTCTAGCTATAGACCTATATCGCTAACCAGTTTTCTCTGCAAACTCATGGAGCGAATGATCAGCAAACGTCTGATTTGGTTTTTAGAATCAAACGACTTGCTGGCCAACGCACAGTGCGGTTTTCGCCGTCACCGCTCAACAGCAGATCATCTGGTCAGACTAGAGACAGCTATCAGGAATGCTTTCGTTGAAAACAAACACCTGGTAGCTGTGTTTTTCGATATTGAGAAAGCCTATGACACTGCATGGATATATGGTATTGTCCGTACTCTGCATTCTTGGGGTATCCGTGGACGCTTGATGTTCTTTTTAAAAGACTTCATGGCAAACCGGCGCTTCAGGGTGCGGATCGGAAATAACCTGTCACAAATGTTCGCACTGGACAATGGGGTCCCACAAGGCTCCATACTGAGCGTTACGATATTTTTGATTGCCATTAACGGTGCAGCTTCATGTATTCGATTGCCTGTACAGAGTTCGATATTTGTCGACGACATTGGTATCTTTGTCGCCGGACAAAAAACTAGTACAATCGAACGTCAGCTTCAGCTGACCATCAATCGTCTCGATACATGGGCAACCGGAAATGGCTTCAAATTCTTGACCAGCAAAACTGTGTGTGTCCATTTTTGTAGGAAAAGGGGTGTCCATCCCAACCCTACACTCACGCTAAATGGAGCACAGTTACCATTTGCCTATACGGCCAGATTTCTGGGTGTCGTGTTCGACTGTCGTCTAATTTGGCGGGCACACTTTTTGTCCTTCATAAAAAAATGCCAAAAGTCACTCAATTTGTTGCGGGTCCTCAGTCACAAGACATGGGGTGCAGACCGCACTATCATGTTGCGTTTATATCGTTCTCTAGTGCGCTCTAAGCTGGACTATGGATGTCTAGCTTATGGGTCAGCTAAATACCAAGAGATTAGAATTCTTGACACTGTACATTACACTGGGGTTAGATTGGCCACAAGTGCATTTCGCACCAGCTCAATACCAAACCTGCTGTGCGAAGCAGGTGAACCGTCACTGTACAATCGTCGTAAAATTTTATCCCTGCGGTATATGGCTGCACTCATTGCCAAGCCAGATCATCCCGCGTATGACCCTATTCTACAAAATAGGCATATAGAGATTTATGACAGAAAACCAAAAGCCAACAGTTTCAGTACCATCTGCACTCTATAACGAGTGTGTACACTGCTGAGCTGTACGCTTATTTCAAGGCCCTGTGTTTTGTTTCGTCAGAGCAAAGTCGTCAAGTGCTATCTTGACGGACTTAACTGAGCGCTCTGAACAGTATCCAAGATCCAGATCCAGTGCATCCTCTTGTACTAAAGATCCGGTTGCTACTCCACAATCTGAATGCTCAGAATGTGAGGGTAGAGCTGTTTTGGATACCGGGACATGTTGGTATTAAAAGCAACAAAGCGGCAGGTGTAGCTGCAAAAGCCGCTTCTCACAGACCTATGTTTGATGTGAGTTTCATTTTTTCAGATGACGCAAAGAGTCATCTGAAACATCTGGTTTTAGACATGTGGCAACATGAGTGGAGCCGCTAACAGAACGTTAAGTTACGACAGATTAAGGGAGACGCTAAACCATGGGGTTCTTCCTGCAGGATTAACCGCAGGGAGGAAACCGCTATCACACGCTTCCGTATAGGTCACTGTTGGTGGACCCATGGACACCTCCTTCGAGGAGAAGAGTCCCCTATCTGTGAGACGTGTAACACATATTTGTCTGTTTTACACGTGTTACACACACGCACAAGCGCACGCGCACTCGCACACGCACACACACACACACACACACACACACACACACACACACACACACACACACACACACACACTCACTATCTCACTCACTCATTCACTTACTCACTCGCTCCTGTCATTCCTAGATTATCTTTACCATTCTTTCCCCTTACATTTTTCTATTGAAAATGTCTAACGATTTTTTTTTTCGTGATACAGTACATTTTCTTAAAACATATTTTTTTTAATAAAATCTCAAATCCTAATATGGTTGTTTAAATGTTAATTGTTACAGAACTGTACTAGTTGAGAAAATAAGCAAACAACGGGAAACTAACGAATTGGCAGCTCAACAACTGAAAGATTGGGAAACATTGGGCGCTTGTTTAAAAGCGGAGTTACAAGATGTCCTGCAACAACTTAGCATCAAATCAAGAGAAGTGGAAGAACTCAGGATAGATTTGCAAAATCACAGACAACAAATTGAGGTATGATGTATACATATGATCCAACATTTTTCCCTAATGATACAAAATGTGAATTTTTGCTTTTCATGTAAATAAAAATAAAATTATTAATAGGTTCCCAACGCCGAGATAGGTGTATATATATAGGTGTGCGAGCGTGCGTGCGTGTGTGTGTATATAATATGACGTGTTTAACTGTAAACAAAATTATTATGTAACTGTAATTTTTTTCTAATTTTATTTCAGATTGTTCGTTTTGTATGAGAAACTTATTTTGTATAAGATACGTACCGTTAAGGCAAAATATCACGAAGTAATTAGGAAAAAGATAAAAAAATCAGAATCAGAAAGAAATTTGACTTAAAAACAGTCCATCGTAATAGTTTAAAATTATAATGACGCGTCTGTATTAATAGAAACAAATGCCACGCGACCGTGTGGGCCGACCAACACTAAGTATGTCGAAAGTCAAGTTTTTCGAAAAGCAGTCTGCAAAGATCAAAGACTTGTCATTGCACTCAAATGTACCGATAAGGTGTAAAATGAAAGCTAATTTTAGTGTATACATATTATGAATTCTAAACCGTAATATTCGTATATAATGTAAATATCAATTTTATTATAACAACAAATATGTGTGGTATGCAAAACAATTTTAGTGGAAATAACAAACACTACCTGGGACTGTTTAAAGACAAAAAAATAAAGTGTTTAAATTAAACACTGTCAGTGTTTAAAGTGTTAATGTCACACGAGTTGTTTGGAGTACGAGGAGCGAAGCAAGGAGTGCTCCAAAGATACAAGTGTGACAATACGTCGTATAAAACGAGCCTAATTTATGCTCACAATATAAACTATTTTTTATACTTTGCATCACTTATTTTATAGAAATTTTTAAAATTTCATTTATAAAAAATATCGGAATACAATCTAGAAATTTTTGTAAAATGCGGTCACCATAGCAACAATTATAATAAAACAATTTCTATGATAATATTTTTAAAATTATTTTGCAATGGTCCAATATTAATGCGGACACCGTTATTTTGGACGTTTGCCATTGCTGATAGTACTAGGCTAGAATAGTACGATATAATGAGTATTAGTATCAAAGAGATATAATACTTCATTAGTATATATAAAATATTTCGTACGTTTCGGAAACTGCTCTATAATCTGTTTCCGTTTTCAGCGATCACGAGAAGTGATGATCACTTCTCGTAATTAATTATCTGACATGGAAATACTTACAAATTGTATTAAATGAACATTTAAAATTATTTGAGGTTATCAGAAGCGGTGACATAAAGACATCTTGCCGCTTATGCAGAAATTCTTACTTTCAATATGTCAACAAGAATGGAATACCCCAAGGAAATGAATTTAAATTTATAAGTATATAATAAGCTATGCACTGGCGAAATTGTGACCTCACCGAAACATAACCAGAAGAACAAGAAGAAACATTGTTTTAGTTTTAAACATTATTTTTCTTAGCTCCAATGTTTATTTTACCTTTGCTGCTTCGGCAATTAGGACAATTTTAATTAAAAAAAAAAAAAATCGATGCCTGAACGGGATTTGAACCCGAGACCTTAGCAACGCAGAGCACATGTGTTACCACTACGCTTCGCTAGTTCACTCGGCTAGTTATAGTGTTGATATTGTTTATTCAGAGAAAACATTTCATTCTAGTTACAATCATATTTTTTTTAACAACGTATAGCCTGTTTCTTTGATTTAAGCGGAACTAGATGTTTAATTCTGGTAACTTTTACTGTTTAAGTGAGGCTTTTGATCATTTTATTTAGCAAAAGCCCTCTTCAAACCTTAAAAAAAGAGCTGATGGCAACTTACTAAAATGAAATTTCCATTTAGTTACGCTTGAACGTTTGGAAGCCTACAGCCTATAGGTATAGTATAATTTTTATCCCAAAATAGATCATTTTAGTTTGACGTCACAACTGTCAATCGAGCATTTAAAAATGGCAGAGGTAGGATAAGTAGTATATTGACGCTTATGAGATTATGAATAAAAACATATAATATGCCAAGTTTTTGTGCAGTGTGGGAGTCGTGGGGGTAGAGATCATGTGTCATTTCATCGATTACCAAGAATATAAAATTATAAATATAAACAGAATAAAAATAATTTATCAATTAAATAGCGTTAGCAGTGGATTAAGGCATTGAAGAAAGAGGACTAAACAGAATCTAAATTAAAACATGCGTTTGTTTGTGGTTTTTATTTTAACATTTTATTTTTAGTATGTTTTTAAAGTTGCCAGATACAGTGCCAACCAATTTAATTTACTTAATTTAATAAATCAATTAAAAAAAGTCTCACTTGAATTATTTAAAACTTCTGTAGGAAAACCGTCTAATATTGAAGATATAAATAATGCTGACTGGGTACCATGTTAAAATCTTTGCTACACAGGGTCATCATTAAATAAAAACCAGAAGATACTGACCGACAGTCTTATGTTGTTCATCGTACAACTAAAAAAAAAATGTTCCGTCTGTGGGGGCATTTCTAGGATCGGTCAAAACGTCAAGGTTGGCTAAATGAATTTAAATAATTTCATTTGTACTTCATGGTACTTACTTTGAAGGCCCTCCACATAGTGGATTCCAAGACTTGCAAGCGGTATCAAGTCAGAAAATCTAAAGGATCCGCCGGTTGGTTGCTTAGACTCCTTATGAGAGGAATAAGGGTGTTTGAATTAAAGTCTGCATTTTACTTAATCTACGTTTAATGTTTAGTTAGAATCGAAAAGTTATTGATTACATTTGAACTTACTATTTAATGCTGGTTATAAAATCCCATGAGAGACACTCAACACAAAATCTCACAAACACCGTATTCACCTCACAAGCCGCTAAACACCTCACAACACTCACGGTGTTCAACCCGTTACGAGGTTCGTTTATTTCATTTAAAACTGTCCTCAACACTTCCAGATACTTCTGGTTTATTCACGACAAACTACCGGGTTTCTCTACCAAAATACTTGGGAGGTTCATTCACGATGACGGTTTATTTATCACTGCCTTTGTCTCTCACAAGATTTTTCCAACTCTTTTCTTAAACTAATAATCTAATCTCTGACCCCATTTTTTGTCGTTGTCAAAATAATCAGCTCTCCACATTAACAACAAACCCTTTTATAAACTTATCTTTCTATGACCAATAAATTATAAAAGTGAATAATTTTGACTCTAATTACTACGCGGTCCATCTCACTGAAAATATATTGTCGCCTATCGGCACCTGTGTAAACATTTGACCATTGCTATTTTGATCTAAACAATAACGTTCTTTCAAACTAATCATATAATATACGACCGGTAAATCACTGCGTATCTCTTTAACGCTTAACTAGAAAAATATGTGATGGCTCAACTAATCTTTGAGAAAATATTTTGAATAATAATAATACAAATAAATTTAATACTTTTTAACTAATTGAATAATTTTACTTTAAATAATAATGAAATTTTATTTCTGAAATTACCACTCCCACACGTCTATTTCGGAAGGACTTTTAATTTATTATTATCATGAATATTATGTAAAACTTTATTCAATAAAAAAGTATGTCACAATAGTGCATTAACACTAAATATTCTACAACGTCCATATTTGTGATTGGTGGTATGTCTTCCGAATTAAATTCAACATTGTTATCTCACGAAAAATACGAATCAAAATTGTTTATGCGGACACCATTATTTTAGACGTTTGTCATTGCTAAGAGTACAAGGTTGAAATAGTACAATATAATGAGTACTAGTATCAAAAAGATATAATAAATACTTCATGAGTATATAAAATTCTTTTTTATAAGTGTATAAAATTCTTTCGAACGTTTTGGAAACTGCTCAGTGATGTTTCCGTCTTCAGCGATCACGAGAGTGATGAACATTTCAATTTACTTCGAGTTTTTATACCGGGTATTGTAAGAGTGGGACCAAGTTATAGGTGTGTTGCTATTGGTTGGGTGGTTAGGGTCAGCTATAGGTAGGGACGGGACTACCTGCGGAGAATAAACGACCGGATTAAGGTTGTTTGTCACATTATTGTGTGGTAATGAGTTGTTTGTTACTGGATTTGTGACTTGAGGATTAGAAAGGTTGTTTTGAATAATAGACAGCCAGAGTTGATGAAATTCTATGCTAGCTTGGCTGACAGCAACTCCAGAGTTTTCGATCAAAGCAGACTCTTTCAATTTTCTTTTGAACTTGTTTTCCTAATATATTAAGGGTTTAGCATCTTTCCATTGGAAATTGTGTTAATTTTCCCAAGCATGTTCGGCTAGTTTGGAACTGTAAATTTCGCCCTGCTGAACTTTTTTCTTACGCTTGTTGACCCGCACATGGAAAGGTCTGCAAGTCTCGCTAATGTATTGTTTCCCGCACTGGCAAGAAATAGTAGTAAACACAGTTTTTGTTTAGGACAGATTTGGATTTCGTACATGATAGAATAGATCTTAAAGTCGAACTCGATTTGAAGGCTGCTTGAATATTATGCTTATTTAGTATAGATACTAAGAACCAATTTTCTCAGATACTCCTTTAGAATAGGGCATAGAGACATATCTCACTTCGTCAGTTCTAGGTGCGTTATTTTTCTTATGATTGATAGCATCAGTAATAATTTTATGACTGTAGTCATTATCCAGTAAGGTGGAACGGATGTTCTTCAATTCAACTTTTAACAGCCTCTTAGAGGAATAAATTACTTTAGCTCTATTAATTAGACTCAACGCAACCGATCTCATTGTGCTATTATGATGGAATGAGTTGAAATTAAGATATAGACCAGTGTGTGTTGGATTTCTGTAGACCATGGTTGGTAGAACCCCCTTGCCATTTCTGATTATTATTACATCTAGGAAAGGCAGTTGGTTGCTACAACAGTAAACTTAATGTTAGTGTGCACTGGATTTAGATATTCATGGAATTCTTGGAGTTTATCTTTACCATGTGACCATATGACAAAAGTATCATCGAAGTATCTTAATAATTTATTAGGTTTGTATTTGGCTTCTTTTAAGGCTTTCGCTCCAAAATGTTCCATATATATACTGGCAATAATAGGTGACAGTGGTGAACCTATAGCTATGCCATCCTTTTGTTGGTAATAATCGGTTTCCAGTTGAAAATAGGTAGTTTTACACAAAGTGCTAATAACGTCATAATGCAGTCAACCGAGTGATGTATTCGAGTAGATAACGTCTAATCACACCCTAGATTTTCTCTAACAACTACTATAGCAGTGTTTCTCAACCAAAAACGCACGGCGGTCCAATATTATATATAATTTTCTATCGCGGACCACTAATAATAATTGTTGGTTCATTTTTTGCAAGAAAACAAATATATTTAATGTGCAACTAAATACATTTATTTTATTTGTAGAAATTCATCATTTTACAAGTAGAAATCATCAGAAAATAAACAAAATATAAATTAGTTACATAAAAAATGTGCATAAAAAATTTGCAAAAAACACATAAAAACTTTCGCGGACAATTAAAATTTGTCTGGGGACCACTGGCGGTCCGCGGACCACCTGTTAAAAAACACTGTACTAGAGCTTCATCCACAGGCACATTAGTAAATAGACTCTCAAAGTCAAGTCAAGTTTACCAGAATCTCATTACGTTTTAGTTGTAAGTTTTTTATAACACTAACAAAATGTTCCGAATTTTTTACAAAGCTCTCACTCTTGCCGGCTAGAGGTGTTATTATTTAAACTAAGTATTTAGCTAACGTATAACATGGTGAGCCAATGAAGCTGACAATAGACCTCAAGGGGACGTTTGCCTTGTGTACCTTGGCTAAGATATAGATGTGAGGAGTTTTGTTATAATGCGGAGTTAATTTAGATCTCATTTCATCAATAATTTTTGAACCTCCTAAGTGTAGCATATACCTTGGTTTCCAGCGATTTAGTAGGGTCTTAAGTTTGTCATATTGTCATCCGTAATATTCGACAAAAGTTTTTGCTTGTAGTCATCGGTGTTCAGTATACCTGTAGAACATGTGTTCAGTATTCGGTGTTCAGTATGAATGAAGAACATCCATTCCACCCTACAGGATAATGACTATTATATATTATCATATTATCATGATAATCTCCAGTGTTCTTATTACATTTAAATATCAGTGACAAGTCTTTGACAAAACCATTTGCATTTTCCACATGAACAATCAAGTATCTCGAACCCGTTCTCTTATTGCATTGTGTAAATTTTGGCCCATCTTGCCAAACTCTTCTGTCACTACTTTTGCTGAAAACACAAGTTTCATCTAAAAAAACCGGTTCAAAAAGATTTGCATCTTTCATTTTTATGTAGGAATCGAAAAATAAAAATCTTTTAATTCTAATGTTTGACATTTCCATTAAAAAATTCTGTTATTTTCCCTTTTAAATTTGAAACAAATTTTTACCATCCACTTTCTTATGGAGGACACAGAACAGTGAAAATCTGGAATTTCTTCTCGAAATCTTTGTAGAACATTTCTCAAGTTTACAGTCTTCTTTTCATAATACATTTTATAAATCACATCACGGATACGGTTGAACATCCAAGGATCTATTTTAGTTTTAATTACTGCTACTTTCTGCGACATATTTTTAAAAAATTCCATATCACAAGCTGTCTCTGGTTTTTATAATCGATATAATGTAGTCTTAGCTTCTTTTAATGCTTTTGAGGCTTCGTGGTGTTTATTACCTTCATTTTTAAAATATTCCAATACGTTTAATATGAGTTTATTAGATTTTTATTATTATTATTTTTTAATGACATTTGCTGCTCCGGCAATTAGTCAGGATTATTTTTATTTTTGAGAAAATTCCATGCCTGAACGGGATTCGAACCCGAGACCTTAACAACGCAGAGCACATGTGTTACCACTACGCTACGCCGGTCGGCATTTTTAGATTGATCTTAAATCCTTTTCATTAAAATACTGACATTATAATGACGTTTCATAAATAAGTTCCGACGTTCCTTTTTACTATTTTTTTTTTTTTGAAGTGATTCATGTTGTATAAAGAAAGAGATTTCCTCTGGTGGAATAATTATACTTAAGTCGGTTTATTTGGTTTAAGCGGAACTGGATTTTTCAGTCTAGTACCTTTTAATGATTGAATTAAGCTTTTGCGTTTAGAATAGCCTATAGTTTAAATTTGTGTTTCTGTTTGTTATCTGTTTGAGTTCTGAAAATGAGTGATACTGTGGAAGAATATTTAGAAAATATTGAAGAACTACAAAATATTAATGAGTTTGTGGGTACTAATATCGCCAGTGGTGACAAATATTTTCGAGATAAAACTCGTTTTTCTAAACAAGGAGTAGTAGACTTTATACAACTTACTTTATGTTAAAATATAATGTACAGAGTGATTATTTAATGGCGAGACGACGTCACTGGAAGTTTTAATAATTTGCCGTTTCATGCACATCGTAGCAGGCGATTATGCGCGCATGCTCATAATCTTTTTTTTCTTCATAATCAAATTTTCTTCAAGGTTATTATAGTCATAGTATTCTGCTAGGAGGCACGTAAAATTCGTCGACGTCGTCTCGCCATTAAATAATCACTCTGTATGAGTGTGCAATGAAAACCAGAGTAACAAAAATATTGTAGAGCGTGGTTATTAACATAGTTGTAGTTAAAAGAAATTTAGTTCAAAAACTAATAAAAAATGGATGACGATAAATACAAGGTGTCTCAAAAGAAATTTTATAATTATTTAGCTTACTGCGTGAACGCAACGTATCCGAGGGGCGCGGGGGTTATGTCAATCGGTAGCCTGGCTCTTGGGAATTCAGTCGGTATGGAGCGTTTCTCGGGAGCAGACCGCGCGTTATGCGTGCGAGAGTTTTACAAAAACGGTGATTCGGCGACTGTAGCGCGTAGAAAATTCTGCAGTATTCGAGGTTTTCGCCACTTAAATGATGCGCCAAGCATTCCTCTCATTCGACATTGGGTTAAAAAGTTTGAAGAGACTGGTACAACGCTGGATAAATCAAAATCCGGGCGACCTAGGTCATCAAGAACGGTAGAAAACGTGGAGAATGTTAATCAGTCTGTTCGTGACGACCCGAACCTTTCAATTCGGAAGCGCGCAAGTGCTTTAAATGTGCATAGATCATCATTACATCGCATTATGCACAAAGACCTAAAGCTGCACCTCTACAAAATTCAATTGGTGCAAGAATTAAAGCCCCAAGATGCCAGTCAGAGGCTTAATTTCGTAAATCAGGTGATTGAGCGATTTTCAACGTTTACCAATATTTTGTTTTCGGATGAAGCTCATTTTCATCTTAATGGCCACGTAAATAAGCAGAACTGCCGCTACTGGAGTGCAACGAATCCGAAACGCAAAAATCAGAAACCCCTACATTCGCCTAAAGTGACCGTATGGGCTGCGATGTCGGCGCGAGGAATTATCGGCCCTTACTTTTTTGAAGACGAAAGGGGACGTGCAGTTACAGTGAATTCAGAGCGTTATGTGGAGATGTTAGACAACTTCTTGGTACCTGAACTGCAAAACTTTCCTGGCTATAACCAAAGAACATGGTTCCAACAGGACGGAGGAATTTCACACACGTCCAATATGTCTCTGCCACGTGTTCGTGAAATTTTCTCAGGCAAATTGATCTCCCGGAGAGGTGACATAAATTGGCCTCCACGCAGTCCAGATTTAACCCCTATGGACTTTTTCCTATGGGGTTATCTTAAATCTAAAGTTTACGTCAATAAACCGACTTCACTGGCGCATTTGAAAGAAAATATCCGTCACGAAATGGCAGCCATCCCTGAGTCCACCTGCCGAGACG
The DNA here is from genome assembly GCA_963971575.1 of Liopterus haemorrhoidalis. Lineage (NCBI taxonomy): Eukaryota > Metazoa > Arthropoda > Insecta > Coleoptera > Dytiscidae > Liopterus > Liopterus haemorrhoidalis. The sequence continues at coordinate 31,781,296 of OZ020612.1, read as the reverse complement.
TCATAAGTAATTTTACTGTTCGATTAAATGAGTGCCGAGAACGCGAGGGTCTACATTTAGACGATATTATTTTTAAGAAATAAATCCCCAAAAAGTGTATTTTAATAATTAATAAACATTTTTTCTATATACGGCTTACTTTTTTTTTAATCGATCCACTAAATATAAAATTTCTTTTGAGACACCTTGTATTAGATGGAAACAATTTTAGTAATTGGGAATATCGTATCGTGGTGTATTTAGAAGAGTTAAACTTACTAGAATGTGTCGAGGAAAGAGATAAAAACCTTTTTATGATCTCACCAAGGGCCACAAGCACAGATAGAAGAACTACAAAAGAAGTTGTATTAAAGAAAAAGAAACCCCAGATCAAATTTGGAAGACATTAGAAGCAACATTTGAGGGAAAAGATATTGCAACGCAGTTGATGATAGGGAAGAAATGATTAACTATGAAACTGGACGAAAGAGATTGCTTCGAAGCGCATTTTATAAGAGTGGACAAATTGTTGAGAGAATTAAAAAATTGTGGAGCTAAGATAGAAGAAGATGATAAAATATTGTCGGTGAGGTGACAATACCTCCTATCTGCATAAATAGAAATTTTGCAAGAGAGGTAAAAAACTGCTTAATGTGGGCCGATTTTGCGTAGTTTAAGATATTGCTTTGTATGGGTTGCTTTGTATAGAATTTAGACCTTAAGGCGCGTACTGACTAGAGCATTTGTGCGCACACGATAGTTGTGCGCGTCTAATTGCTCAGGTGAGTACGAGGTCAATTTGTGTGCGCGTACAGTAATACGCACACGAATGCTATCCGTCGCTTGCCGGTCCCACCGATAAGATTAAAGAACTTGTGCGCTCAGTGTGTACGGGTTTATGCTGTCATTTAATTGTGCGCGTAAATTTAAGTAAACATCAGTAAATATTCAACATGGAATGGAAAAAGGTAAAAATGTATTGCATGCTGGTAAACGAATCCCCAGTTGCAAAAAAACGTAGAGTTAACAAGTAGTTAAAAATCAACTTTAGCAACTTTATTAACAAGTAGTTTAAAATCTGCTGCTGACATTCGAACAAAATTTTGATATTGTCCACTAACCTCTTGCATTTGCAGTTCTGCTAGCAAATTTGAACCATTGTATATTTCCCTGCTTCTATATAGTTGTGTCATCCACTTCCGTTTGTTTTGTTTTTTCTATTTTTTTACTAAGTGTACTATGGCCGCATTCAGCAGACTCTCCAGTGAGTTACCGGTTGGTAAATTTTTTCCTATATGCATACGTTGATCTACTGGTGAATTACCGTACTTACTCACCGGTCGCCATTTTTAACCGGATTACATTTACGGTTAGTTGCTCACGGGTGGATATTTTGACAGTTACCCATATCTGTAGTAACAAAGAATCGATCACAAAGCAAGTAAAAAATTATGTAATTGAGTGTTAAGTCAGTTTACTTAGATATTGAGGAGACTTATATAAAGCACATGTACTTTTAAAATTATTGTTAAAGCTTACATTCAAGATTTACTGTCATTATAATCTGTCATTGTTTAGATATTGTAGTTTTCATATACACCGTTCGACAACGCTGCCAAAAAATGTGCATTCAGTCAAATTCACCGGTAAGTCACCGATGAGTCTACTGAATGCGGCCTATGTACGCTATACTTGTTAAGGCAACAACATTACTTTCCGCCATTGTTATAGAATTATCGAATATAGACCCATTAATGACCCTTTTTTGTATCCTTTGCAAGTCAGAGGTTCTCGACATAAGATGTCGCCGAGTAATTTTAAAAAATATGATAAATACATAAAAACAGAGGATGCCAATAACTAAAAAATTGCAGATATTTATACACGACCGGTAACTGAAAAACAAAAATAAATAGTCATGCATTTATTTTTTTGTACCTGAACGTACGGGATACTTCTTGTTGCGTTCGGGCGATAATATAGCGGACGTATCACGTACGTTCGTTTGGGTAGGGCGGTTAAAATAAGATATAAAAATACATGTATTTTTTTTTTTTAACTAAAAATAAAGTAGCTTAAATGCAGGGTAAATTTTCAGGATGATACTAATCTTCATGGATTTAGTTAACCTACTATGTCTGTCACGTATTATACGTAAAGTTACATTTGTTTTGTCCTTAAAAAACTGCTTTCATATAATTTCCAATAAGAACAATTTCAAAATATATTTATAAGTTATGAGGAGTTTTTCTCAACTTTATTTTAAAATTCTACTACGTTCCAAAACAGAATTTCAAAATGACAGTTTATTTCACTTGTTTTAACAAATAGTTTGAACGGAAGAGCAAGTCTGGTTAGTTAGTTAAAAATTTTGGCGAACAGCAACAAAGGCTATTTGCGCCTAATACAGTCTATCTAAATGACAACACTACATATTAAAATCAATAAATTAAACAATAAATAAATAAATAAAATCAATAAAAATACGCTTACTCAATAACAGAAATCTTGCACCGACAAACACAAATAAATAGGATAAAAGGTCTGTTCGAAAAATTGAACAGACTCAGGGTGATGATAAGAGGCTGTAAAGAGGCCAATTACCATCGAATATCACAGTCTAATAATAAAACACATTAAAAAGGTGCAAGACCTCAAACATAAAACAGTAAGTTCGATTCTCTCAGGAAGACAAGCTAATACCCTGTCTATGAGTTCTCTGTCGTCACCTAAAGCAACTGACAGGTCATAGCACAGGCCTAACCTCCCTGACATCTTCGAACTGTACACATTCAGTTAAAATGTGTAACGCAGACAAATCTGTGTTACACGTCTCACAGATAGGGGACTCTTCACCTCGGAGTCCATGGGTCCAACAACAGTGGCCTATACGGAGACGTGTGATGACGGTTTCCTCCCTGCAGTTAATCCTGCAGGAAGAACCCCATGGTTTAATGTTTCCCTTAATCTGTCTCAACTTAACGTTCTGTATGTTGCTCCACTCATGTTGCTACATGGCTAAAACAAGATGTTTCAAATGACTCTTTGCGTCATCTGGAAATACAAAACTCAGATCAATCATAGGTCTGTGGGAGGCGGCTTTTGCAGCTTCATCAGCTGCTTCGTTGCCTTTAATACCAACATGTCCCGGTATCCAAAACAGCTCCACCCTCACATTCTGAGCATTCAGATTGTAGAGTAGCAACCGGATCTTTAGTACAAGAGGATACACTGAATCTGGATCTTGGATACTGTTCAGAGCGCTCAGCGAGTCCGTCAAGATAACACTTGGCCGATTATGCTCTGACGAAACAATACATAGGGCCTTGAAAATAGCGTACAGCTCAGTAGTGTACACACTCGTTATGGAGTGCAGACGGTACTGAAACTGTTGGCGTGCATTCAAAACAACGAACGCACACCCAACCCTGGTGCCGGATTTTGATCCGTCAGTAAAACTGACAGTATCCCCGAACCTAGACAGTATGTCGAATATCTTCAGACCAAAAGGCCTATTGGCTCTTGGTTTATTGTCATAAATCTCTGTATGCCTATTTTGTAGAATAGGGTCATACGCGGGATGATCTGGCTTGGCACTGAGTGCAGCCATATAACGCAAGGATAGAATTTTACGACGATTGTTCAGTGATGGTTCGCGTGCTTCACACAGCAGGCTTGGTATTGGGCTGATGCGAAATGCACCTGTGGCCAATCTAACCCCAGTGTGATGTACAGTGTCAAGAATTCTTATCTCTTGGTCTTTTGCTGACCCATAAGCTAGACATCCAAAGTCCAGCTTATTGCGCACTAGAGAACGATATAAACGCAATATGACAGTGCAGTTTGCACCCCATGTCTTGTGACTGAGGACCCGCAATAAATTGAGCGACTTTTGGCATTTTTTCTTGACGGACAAAAAATGTGCCTGCCAAGTCAAACGAGTGTCACACGAGACCCAGAAATCTGGCAGTATCGGTAATGGTATAGTCACTGGATTGTACAAAGTAGCGCAAGCCTTTGAAGAAGACGACAGACCCCAAGTTTGATTGGCAACATTGGTTTCCCTGTTAAGCAAACTAAAGCAGCAATTTTTACGTTCTTAAGTTTGCGTCTGCGCTGTCACATCTCTCTCTCTCTCGCTCTCATTTAATAACCTCCTTTGTCAGCGGTTTGAATATTTAAGGTTAAGTTGCATATAAATTTATGTAATATATCCATTTTATTTAATAAAAATTAAAAAAATAATTGAAATTGTACTACAATTTTGTTATAGTGCATCTTTGATTAAAAAAATCGTGATTACAATGTTTAAAATACAAATTATTGGTAGTACTAGTTTCTTATTTTTGTACTATTGGAATCACTGAAAATCATTTGTGTTAGCGACATTTTTAGCCCCAGCATGGCCGCCGTTGCGCTACTTTGTATAATATAGTGACTTTAGGTAAAGGGTAACTGTGCTCCATTTAGTGTGAGTGTAGGATTGGGATGTACATCCCTTTTCCTACTAAAATGGACACATACAGTTTTGCTGGTTGAGAATTTAAAGCCATTTTCGGTTGCCCATGTATCGAGACGATTGATAGTCAGCTGAAGCTGACGTTCGATTGTACTAGTCTTTTGTCCAGCGACAAAGATACCAATGTCGTCGACAAATATCGAACTCTGTACAGATAATCGAATACATGAAGCTGCAACGTTAATGGCAATCAAAAATAGCGTAACGCTCAGTATGGAGCCCTGTGAGACCCCATTGTCCAGTGCGAACATTTGTGACAGGGTATTTCCGATCCGCACCCTGAAGCGCGGTTCGACATGAAGTCTTTTATAAAGAACATTAAGCGTCCCCGGAGACCCCAGGAATGCAGAGTACTGAGAATACCATATATCCATGCAGTGTCATAGGCTTTGTTTGTTTTCAACGAAAGCATTCTTGATAGCTGTCTTTAGTCTGAACAGATGATCTGCTGTTGAGCGGTGACGACGAAAACCGCACTGTGTATTGGCCAGCAAGTCGTTTGATTCTAAAAACCAAATCAGACGCTTGCTGATCATTCGCTCCATGAGTTTGCAGAGACAACTGGTCAGCGATATGGGTCTATAGCTAGAAGGCAAGTGTTTATCTTTCCCGACCTTGGGAAACCCCGAATAGGAATTATATGAGATTCTTTCCACTTGGTCGGGCACTTACCCTCAGTCCATATCCTGTTATAGACATTTAAAAGCCTAGACTTAGATGGATCCGGAAGATTTCGGATCATACGATAATGTATCGCATCTGGACCAGGAGAGCTATCTTTACACTTTGACATCGGGCATCCAGTTCTTCACGAGAGAAAAGCAGGTTGTATACCTCATTATTTCTTGAGAAGAAATTATATACAGTATATATTCTAGACCTGCTTTACGAGTTAGAAACTCAGGTGGATAATGTTCAGAGCTAGAATTAAACGCAAAATTAGATGCCAAAGTGTTAGCAATTTCGACCGCTGAGGTGACTACGTTACCATTTACCGATAGGCCAGCAATGGTTGTAGCTGTATTTCGACCGGAGATTTTCCGGACCTTCTCCCAAACTTTGGCCACTGGAGTGGCAACTGTAACGGTGCACACGTATTTGCGCCATGATTCGCGCTTGCTTTCTTTCACAATCCTCTTAGCACGAGCTTTCGCTCGATGAAAGGCTATCATGTTTTCCTCTGTTGGACAACGACGGAAAGTATTGAACAGGTGTCTCCTTTCACGTAGCGCAAAGTCGCATTCGTAGTTCCACCAGGGAACGGGAACTCGACGGGGAAACTCGACGCTCGTGATGGAATCCGTGAAATGATTCACCTCCTCGTCTACGGTCAAGTTCGGAATATCCTCATGAGAGAATGATTCCGCAAACTTGGTCCAATCTGCTTTCCGAAAAACCCACTGTGGCCAGCGGGATTCGGTAACAGTATTAAACAGAGGCCTTAAGAGGATTGGAAAGTGATCACTACCGCACAGGTCGTGATGCACATCCCAATTGAACAATGGAGCGATAACTCCTGAAACAACGTTACGATCTATAGCACTAAATGTACCCGTTGCTGCACAGAAGTGCGTGGGTCTGCCGTCGTTCAAAAAGCTCAGATTCAAGTCGTTCAACATATTCTCCAGGTGACGTCCCCGTCAATCGTTCCGCACCGATCCCCAACACACATTGTAGGCGTTGAAATCGCCTAGTAGTATGAAGGGAGGTGGAAGTTGATCGATGATGTTCACGACATCTCGGATATCAGTTCGAACACCAGGGGGAAGGTAGATAGAACAAATCGTCACCTGGACGGGAAGAGCAACACGAACTGCTACGACCCGCAACTCAGTGTCAATGTCTACAGGTCGTGGTACAATTTATCTCTGACGAGAATTGCCACGCCGTCACATGCTCTTGCCCTCGTATGGAAATCCGTGCGAAACACGGAGTATCCTCTAGGAGAGAATGTGTCGGTTTCCGTGAAATTTGTTTCCTGCAGACAAACACACGAAGGCGCAAAATTGGAGAGTAAAAGTCGCAGTTCTTCGTAGCGCTGATAAACACCGTTACAGTTCAACTGAATTAGTGGACCAGTCATTTTTGTTTAGGAGAATTTCCGCGCAACCTAATGATTTTTGGTTTACTCTTAGGTTGCGGGTCAACAGCCATTTTCTCGGCCACGGTTTCACCTGTTTGTCCAGGTGCTTTGGTGGACACACTGGACTCTCTTTTTGTTAGTTTGGCTCTCACTGGTATCCATTGAGATCCAACAGTTCCTGTAGACCTGTAGACCTTAAAGAGAAAGCTGCAGTTGTTTCTAATCCAGCTGCGACACCTGCCCAAGTAGCTGAAGCCGGGGAGAAAGTACTCATTGAACTGTATGGTGGAGAAAACTCCAGTCAAAATCGAAACGACCTGCGCTACAAGCTCTTCACAAAGGCTGCAGTCAAGAGTAGTTGCAACCTGGCTAGACTTCCTCTCACGCAAGATGCTGCAAAGCTACATTCGTTTCGCACATACTACCAGGTGCAGCAGTGGCTGGGCTACAAAAAGAATCCGCTGGAATGGGGATGGGTTGCTACAGCCCGAGGCCTTCATCCAAAGATGATGTCGAGGAAAGTAGCCCCCTCAAACCTGCTGAACATGATTTTCCGCAGTTGCAAGAAGGGATTCAGGAACGCTTGCAGCTGCAGGAAAGCAGGTTTGAAATGTTCCGTTGTCTGCGGAACCTGCAATGGCCAGTCCTGCGAAAACCTACTGGAAATGAAGATAGACGTCGACGACAACACTCTCGACTTGAACGACCTCGACGACGACGAGTTGGATCGACGATATTGATATTGAAGATGTCGTGGAACAACATCAGGTATAGTTACACTCGTATTGTTGTTGAAAGTTACCATTATTTATAATAATTAATACTTACCCACATGTTATAGATACCATTACTTCTATTTATTAATGCTTACCAACTTTCATGTGCGTTGTACTTATATTAGGACTTCATGACAAGGTTTTACCTTGGGATATTCAATATATAATTTTTCATTTCTGGTGATTGAGGACGATGAAGAAAACGGTGAACAGTGACTTCCCTCCACCCATCCCAGTCTTCCCCCTCCTCCCCCACCTCCTTCAAAATGTTAAATTGAATAAATGTTTACTTCACTGACTCATGTTAGACAGGTTATTGAAGATAAAAAGACAATTGTATATGATGAAATATGAAAAACTCAAATTGTAGAAAAGGTAATCTAGTTTAAAAATGCATAGAGTGATGTTTGTCGTAAACATGCTCCTTTATGGTCAAAATGGGCAGAAACCGAAAAAAGTGCGAAAATTTAGTAGTTTTTGAAATATTCAAAAGGGTTCCGGAGGGCTGCCGAGGTCGAAAACTTGGATTTTGCATCTCAGGCAAACAACTACCCTCACTAACTACCCCCACTTGATGCAACTTATGATGTACTAGGTTACTGGACTACCATATGAATTGAGAAATTTTTCAGCTTTTAAAAATTGTAAAACTCAATGTTAGCATATGAAATCTCAGGCGACTTGAACAGTTACAGGAAATTCTTGTCTTCTAACTGTATATTTCAGAAGTATATAGACGTACCAATATAACTAAAAACAAAATTCATTATTTCTTTTTTCTGAAACGACTTTTTTTCTGTTATATTAACGGCATTTCCATCCGTATATCAAATTTTAACTCGGTACCATATCTGCAAATGGATTAAAATTTCCGGACATACACATAAATATTCTCTTTTATATGTATTGAAGAATATTTTATTAAACAAAAATAGAAGAATAAGCATACTTAAAAAAAAAAATGCTAATCGAGCATACTCTAATGGACCTTCGTCGAAAAAATAAATAAATAAAATAACAATTCATAAATTTCCTCAAAAATAAAAAACCAGAAAACAGGTGTTGCCTCTACAGACACTAATCAAAAACTATTATCTTAAGTTTTGCTAAATAATTGAATAAAGAAAACTCTAATCAGTTCTAACAAAGCATCCATCCACTGACTTTAATGTTTACGGTCGCGCCATTTCCGATATTGGCCGAACGCTCGAGGAAGTCAATATAGTCATACAGTCAAGTATTGAAGAGAAATTCCCGCGTTCTCGCTGAAAGTCTCATAAAGGTTTCAATGGTCCAATATAATTAAAAACAAAATTATTAATTTCTCGTTTCTGATGGGACTTTTTTGAGATTTTCGATTTTTCTAGTTATGATGAAGGCATTTCCTACCTGTATGCAAAATTTCAACTCGGTTGCATATCTGGAAGTGGGTTAGAATTTCCGGACATAGCCACAAATATTAATTTTTAGGGTTTTGTAGGTATGACCAAAAAACCCTTATACCGTCATTTTGTCGTCTGTCTGTCTGTCTGTCTGTCTGTTCGGCAAAAATTGTAGCCAAACGGCTAAACCTAGAGAGTTGAATTTTGGCATGCTTATACAACTCTTTGACCAGCACATAGGAAAAATACTAAAACATCTAAAAAAACTTATCCCCCTAAAAATATAAACAAATATGTGCTCATCGAAAAAAAAATATATTTTTTTATAATTCTGAGTAGGGTATCAAATGAAAGCCCTTGGTACGTGGATTAACGATCAAATTTTTATTTTTGCAAAATAAATTTTGAAGCGATTTTTGCCAAAATTGTTCAAAAAAATGTTTGTCCCACACCCTGTAGCCCAGATGGTTTAAACTAAAAATTTGAAAAAATTCTAATTAATGTACATTGGCGTGAACCGGAATAGTACAACAGGAATTTTTGATCAGATTATGTTTTTGGAAAAAAACGCATTTTTTGTGTTTTTTTGGCTAATAATGTACACAAGTTATAGCTTTGTAACACGCTACACTGAAAGGTGTAGTGGTTATGACACTTGCTTCTCACCCAACTAACTCGATCGAAAGGAATCGAACCCTGCGGGAAGAGATAATATTATTTTTTGTTTTGTTTTTTTTTGAATTTTTATATTGTTTAAATTATTTTTTCAAAATTCTAGTTATATTTTGGCAAATGTTGCATTTAATTTTTAAAAGCATAAATTTAATAACCAGTGGAAATTGTTTAAATTATAATTTAATTCTGTTTCAATGTACACGAAATCAGAGGGGCGGACCTTATAACAACCAATGGAAGCCATAGGCGCAATTTTTAAAATTCTTAATGAACCTTGCTATATATAAAAAAAAAAAAATACTGCGCATATTTAGAAACCTAAATAATGGTATTAGGCGTTCGAATTAAAATTTGCAAAAAAAATATTTTAATATAAAATTTGTTTTGGCATCCCAAATAATCATCATTCAGTTACTAAATACCTGCAAAACCTTGAAATGTGTGAAAATTCACACTTCACATCAATTTTTATACATATAGATAGCACCGCTTGTTATGTTTGCTTTTAGTTCAACGCTCGTCGTGTCAACACACGTTGTGAGAGTTATAAAAGTCTTTGTGTATATTAAATAACTAATTACAAATTATATGTTGTGATTTTTAATAATAATAGTGTATTAATAATTATAATAACGATGCTATTTTTCTTTTATTAAGTTAGTTTTACACAGTTCAATTAATTGATCAACAAATTGATCAAGTTTTTTGTCAATTAATTGAAAAATTTATTGGTAACCTTGGGAACAAAAACAACACTTTACACACATCAATTTATTTATCAATTTTTTTGAAATTTTTTACATTACCAACTGTAAAACATGTTGACATATTTATCAAAATGAAAATATTGAAAAAATCTTCACAAAATTACGAGCTGTGAACAAAAACAAAAGAAATAACCTATATAATAATAAATTAGAACGTTTCAGGTTATGTTAGATTTGAAAACGAAACAAAAATAATATGTTTCGGGGTTATGCTACAACTAAACAGTTGGCAATATCTTAACAGATAAAAATATACCTAGAATTCCCTAAAAAAATTCATGAAAAATTGACGAAAAATAGAACTTGTTCTATTTTCAAAATAAATTGATCAAATTTTTTTTCAATTAATTGATCAATTAATTGAATCGTGTACCAGGTCTACAAGTATGAAACGCGGATTTTTTTTTTAAATAAAACACATTAAACTCAAAAGAACAGTAAAAGTTTATTTATTCAAAGTATGCTCCATTAGAAGTTATACATTTTTCCCATCTTTCAGGCAATTTGTGAATACCTAGCCAGTAGAACTCTTCCCCTTTCCCCGCAAACCATTCATCTAGCCATTCTTTCACATTTTCATATGAACAAAAGTGCTGCTCGGCAAGTGCGTGACCCATCGATGCGAACAAGTGGTAATCTGAAGGGGCCAAGTCTGGTGAGTAAGCGGCATGGGGTAGCACTTCCCACTTGAGTGCCTCCAATGTGTTGCAAACTGCTTTTGCCTTATGTGATGGAGCGTTATCGTGAAGAAAGATTACCTTGTGTTGTCTTCTTTCGTATTCTGGTCGTTTTATGAGCAGCGAATGGTTCAATTCGATCAGTTGTTGTTGGCAGCGTTGGGTATTAACTGTTTCACCAGGTTTTAACAATTCATAATAGACCACACCCTTTTGGCCCCACCAAGTACAGAGCATTGTCTTTTTGCCAAAGCGATGCGGTCTTGCAGTTGATGTGGATGATGAGCCTGGGTTCACCCATGATTTTTTGCGTTTGGGATTTTCAAAATAAATCCATTTTTCATCGCCAGTAATGATACGATGCAGAAAAGACTTTCTTTTGTATCGTGCAAGCAAAATTTCACAAGTGTTTTTGCGTTTTTCCATCTGCCTCTCATTCAATGCATGTGGAACCCATCTGCCGACTTTCTGAATCTTACCCATCTCTCGTAGGCGATTGGAAACAGCTTGTTGACTAACGCCTAACTGCTCTGCTAGTTGTTTTTGTGATTGACTATCGTCTTCCTGTAGCAATGTTTCCAATTTTGTATCTTCATATTTTTTTGGAGGTTTTCCATGTTCGTTGTCTGTAAGATCAAAGTCACCATTTTTGAAACGCCGAAACCATCGTTCACACGTATCTTGCGATTGAGCATGTTCACCATAAGCTTCTCGAAGCAGTCGGTATGATTCAGCAGCAGTTTTTTTCAAATGAAAACAAAACAGTAGTACTGTCCGCGAATGCTCTTTATTTGGCACAAAATTTGACATTTTTAACACAGTACAACAAAACTATATGATCACTTTTCAAATTATAACCTATACGCATTTGACACTTAATGATAACTTAACAAAACGCCATATGTGTTGAAACTTTGAACTATAGTCGGATTGCTGATAAGTGACTGTTCGTTGCTACAAGTATCGATATTCAATACTATATGCTTTCTCTGTCTATATCATTATAATTATTTGCATACCCATAGTAACGTATAGTGACGCAAGTTGACAACTAACCTTCCAACTTATTTGAATAAAAAACAAAACATTAGAAAGAAATGGCAAGATTCGTAGATATCTTTACTAATTAGAGCGCGAAAATAAATTTACAGCAGTACTCAAACAAACAAAATTATTAATTTTAAGGTTATAATTATAAATAAGGAAAAATTTATACTCATACGTAAATTTTGGATTATAATTTGTTGTTTATTCCAGCAGATTTAAAATTAAAGTTTGTGAATTTAATAATTGTCCGCAAGCCGTATTTTAATTAATATTTATTACCAGACACTGACAGTTAACACAAATAACAAAAAACATTTTTAAAATCTCTGAAAAATGGTAACTAGATTATTATATAAATGCATTACTTGATACATACATGTAACAGTCACCTATCAGCAATCCGACTATATACACTCTGTTTGCGTGGCAAGTTTGAATAAAATCCGCATTTCATACTTGTAGACCTGGTAAAACCCACTTAAGTTCTAATAATTTTGCAGTGGATTCTTTTTAAAACGTCGAAAGATTAAAATTTACATAATTAACATTATTGAACTTGTTGGCTGCGTGGTTTTAGTGGTGATCTTCAAGTCAACTTCTCAGCAGATCTGGGTTCGAAACTGCGCAACAGCAAATATATTTTTTATTGTTTATTTATTATTTGATCATTATATTTAAAATAATAATAATAAAAAAAAAAAAGAATTAGACACTTGCGTTAAATTATTTTATATTATTTAAAAAATTATTATTATTATTATTTTTTTATTTACCATTTATTATTATTTATTTATTATTTTTTAAGCTGTAAATTATTATTAAAATGGTCGTGTGTAAGGTATGCTCAAAATCTATACCAAGAAATCAACCCGGTATAAATTGCAAAGGGCGCTGCAAGAGATTTTACCACGGGAACTGTGTGAACATTTCAAAAGCTGCTATTCCCTATCTTCTGGAAAAAGGGAATATTTGGTTTTTTCCAGATTGCAGGGAAGATGATAATGATGCTGATAACGATAACATCTTGTGTGGAAAATACACTTCTGAACGTTCCGAAAATGCTGATTCTACTCTGACTTTACAATTCGTACACCAACTAGTGCGCACTATAAGTGATGACTTAAAAACTATGAATGGCAGATACTAAGATCTTGTGAAGTCAGTAACTTTCTGCAGCGAAAAGATTTCGGACTTTTAAATAATAGTAAAGGATATGGCAAACAAGTGCAAAATTATCGAGGAGCACAAGACGGAGAACATTGCCTTGAAAAGGGAAATTCAGTTAAACTCCGAAAGATTAGATGAACTTGAGCAACGCTCAAGGATAGATAACCTGGAGATACAGGGAATTATAGAAACTCCGAATGAGAATTTGTACGCTGTCTTAGAATCCTTGGGCAGTAGTATAAACTGTCCGATGTCTCTAGCAGATGTGAGTATCGCATATAGAGTCCAACATTTTTCAGCAAGCACTAAATCTCCCAGAAACATTATAGTGAAGCTACAATGCCGCCGAAAAAAATATGAAATACTTGCCGCTGCAAAAAAAAATTTAAATCTCTAGTCCTTATATTGGAAAACCAGGTATTAAAGTTAGTGGTTTAGGTGAATCAGTTTTTATTAATGAACACCTAGGCAATAGCAACAAACTACTTTTCAAGCATACTAGAGAAGCTGCCAAAAACTTGAACTATAAGTATGTTTGGGTGCGGAACTGTTTGATTCACGTCCGTAAGAATGAAACCTCGCCCGCCAAGACCATAAAAACTGAGGCAGATGTTCTAAAAATGGAAACTCACCGCCTAACTTTAAATAAAAATAAAAATATATAATCTTTTTCATCTTTCAATATGATTGCTTCAGTGTTTTATCAAAACGTCCGAGGTCTCCGCACAAAAACGTATACGTTTTATTGTAATATGTTAAATATCTCACATGATATAATCTGCTTGACGGAAACTTCATTAATCTCTGGACTCAACAGTAGCGAATTATTCCCTTCGTACTATAACGTGTTCAGAAGGGACCGTGAAACGTCAGCTTCCCGTAAATCTGGTGGCGGCGGAGTGTTAGTTGCGGTTTCTAATAAATTTTCAGCAGTGCGTGATATTTGGATAAGTGTTAAAAGTGGTTCTGATAAATTTCACATCTGTGTCGTGTACCTTCCCCCTGCAGAACGCATAGCATTTGACGCGTTCATGAGTAAATTAAGTGTCGTAATGAATGAACTGCAAAATGATACTGTGTATATATGTGGAGATTTCAATCTACCTAATATAACATGGATCTCCAACTTTAGTAAAAATTATCTTTTACCTACGAACTATTCCGATGCGCGGTCAATCCCTTTTGTTGACACAATAGCTTTGTGTGGCTTAACGCAAGACAACAAAAATGTAAATCTGTTTGACGGAATTCTTGACTTAATTCTGTCAAACGATTCAAATTTAAATAACCTAAACTTAATTAGATGTGAATATCCACTAGTTAGCGAAGATCCATCACTTGAATTTCATCTTCAGGAAGAGTAATAAATACACTAAAGTTTAGCACTAACAAAAATTCCTATAACTTTAAAAACGCTGATTTTAATAGAATCAATCAAGAACTTTTGTCGATCGATTGGAATGCGGTAATGGCTGACACAGATTTGAGTTGCGATGAGACCGTAAATATATTTTATTCAATATTGTACACTATCCTAGATAATAACGTCCCCCGCACAAAAACTATCAATAAGCATTATCCGTGTTGGTTCTCTAAATCTACTATTAAAGTTATCAAATAAAAATAAAAATTTCATACTAACTGGAAGCGATATGGCAATCCACTTGATGAGTTAACCTTTAAAATTTTAAGATCTAGAAATAAGCAGTTAATTCATAATGATTATAAAAGATATCTTAAAAAAATTGAAGATAACATTATCTGTGACCAAAAATATTTCTGGAAATATTTTCGCAATAAAAAGAATTCTAATTCAACTATACCTAACTTTATAACATTCAATGGACATACTGCAGTTACAGGAATTGATATCGCAGAGACTTTTGCCTCCTATTTTAGATCTGTTTATGAAAAGGGCTCAAGTTCTGCGTTACCAGATTCAAATTTCTTCACTAAAACTAGCTCTTACGCAGATAATCTTATGGATAGTTGTGGTCTCAATAAACGCTTGAAATCTTTAGATCCGAAGAAAGGAGCAGGTTACGATGGACTACCTTCCTTATTACTGAAATACTGTTTCTCTGGATTTACAGTTCCTTTAGCAATATTATTCAAAAAGTCGCTAACGTTAGGACAGTTTCCATCTATTTGGAAATTTGCTCTAGTGACTCCGATTTTCAGTTAGTTAGTTAGTTAAAAAAATTTGGCGCACAGCAACAAAAGCTATTTGCGCCTAACGCAGCCCATTTAAATGACTACACTACATATTAAAAACAATAAATTAAACAATCAATAAATAGATAAAACCAATAAAATAACGCATACTCAATAAAAGAAATCTTGCACAGACAAACACAAATTAATAAGATAAAAAGGCCTGTTCGAAAATTTGAACAGACGCAGGGTGATGGTAAGAGGCTGTAAAGGGGCCAATTACCATCGAATATCACAGTTTAAAAATAGAACACGTTAAAATAAGGTGCAAGACTTTACACATAAAACAGTAAGTTCGATTCTCTCAGGAAGAGTATCAGCCTGTCCATGAGTACTCTGTCGTCACCTAAAGCAACTGACAGGTCATAGCACAGGCCTAACCTCTCCCTGACATCCTCGAACTGTATACACTCAGTTAAAAAGTGTAACACAGACAAATCTGTGTTACACGTCTCACAGATAGGGGACTCTTCACCTCGAAGGAGGTGTCCATGGGTCCACCAACAGTGACCTATACGAAGGCGTGTGATGTCGGTTTCTTCCCTGCGGTTAATCCTGCAGGAAGAACTCCATGGTTTAACGTCTCCCTTAATCTGTCTCAACTTAACGTCCTGTATGCTGCTCCACTCATGCTGCCACCTAGCTAGAACCAGATGTTTCAGATGACTCTTTGCGTCATCTGGGAATGTGAAACTCACATCAATCATAGGTCTATAGGAGGCGGCTTTTGCAGCGACATCAGCCGCTTTATTGCCTTTAATACCAACATGTCCCGGTATCCAAAACAGCTCTACTCTCACATTCTGAGCATTCATATTGTGGAGTAGCAACCGGATTTTTAGTACAAGAGGATGCACTGGATCCTGGATCTTGGATACTGTTCAGAGCGCTCAGCGAGTCCGTCAAGATAACACTTGACCGACTTTGCTCTGACGAAACAAAACACAGGGCCTTGAAAATAGCGTACAGCTCAGCAGTGTAAACACTCGTTATGGAGTGCAAACGGTACTGAAACTGTTGACGTGGGTTCAGGACAACGAACGCACACCCAACCCTGGTTCCGGATTTTGATCCGTCAGTAAAAATGACAGTATCCTCGAACCTAGGGACCAGTGTTCTTTGTAACTCCTGTTGGTATTCGATAGGCAACGTAGTATGTTTATCAAACCTAGTTAATGTGAGATACACAAGCGGACGCGGCAGCATCCAGGGTGGAACAGCACACAAAACTAGCCATTTCAGGCATATTAAAATCAATATCGCCCAAAATGTCGAAAGTCCTCAGACCAAAAGGCCTATTGGCTCTTGGTTTTCTGTCATAAGTCTCTGTATGCCTATTTTGTAGAATAGGGTCATACGCGGGATGATCTGGCTTGGCACTGAGTGCAGCCATATACCGCAAGGATAGAATTTTACGACGATTGTACAGTGACGGTTCGCCTGCTTCACACAGCAGGCTTGGTATTGGGCTGGTGCGAAATGCACCAGTGGCCATTCTAACCCCAGTGTGATGTACAGTATCGAGAATTCTTATCTCTTGGTGTTTAGCTGACCCATAAGCTAGACATCCATAGTCCAGCTTAGAGCGGACTAGAGAACGATATAAACGCAACATGACAGTGCGGTCTGCACCCCATGTCTTGTGACTGAGGACCCGCAACAAATTGAGCGACTTTTGGCATTTTTTCTTGACGGACAAAAAATGTGCCCGCCAAGTAAGACGAGTGTCAAACACGAGACCCAGAAATCTGGCAGTATCGGTAAATGGTAACTGTGTTCCATTTAGCGTGAGTGTAGGGTTGGGATGGACCCCCTTTTCCTACAAAAATGGACACACACAGTTTTGCTGGTCGAGAATTTGAAGCCATTTTCGGTTGCCCATGTATCGAGACGATTGATGGTCTGCTGGAGCTGACGTTCGATTGTACTAGTCTTTTGTCCGGCGACAAAGATACCAATGTCGTCGACAAATATCTAACTCTGTACAGGTAATCGAATACATGAAGCTGCACCGTTAACGGCAATCAAAAATAGCGTAACGCTCAGTATGGAGCCCTGTGGGATCCCATTGTCCAGTGCGAACATTTGTGACAGGGTATTTCCGATCCGCACCTTGAAGCGCCGGTTCGACATGAAGTCTTTTATAAAGATCATCAAGCGTCCCCGGAGACCCCAGGAATGCAAAGTACGGAGAATCCCATAAATCCATGCAGTGTCATAGGCTTTCTCTATATCGAAAAACACAGCTACCAGGTGTTTGTTTTCAACGAAAGCATTCCTGATAGCTGTCTCTAGTCTGACCAGGTGATCTGCTGTTGAGCGGTGACGGCGAAAGCCGCACTGTGTGTTGGCCAGCAAGTCGTTTGATTCTTAAAACCAAATCAGACGCTTGCTGATCATTCGCTCCATGAGTTTGCAGAGACAACTGGTCAGCGATATAGGTCTATAGCTAGAAGGCAAGTGTTTATCTTTCCCGACTTTGGAGATAGGTATTATATGAGATTCCTTCCACTTGGTCGGGCACTCGCCCTCAGTCCATATCCTATTATAGACATTCAAAAGCCTAGACTTAGATGATTCCGGAAGATTGCGGATCATACGATAATGTATCGCATCTGGACCAGGAGAGCTATCCTTACACTTTGACATCGCGCTTTCTAGCTCTTCACGAGAGAAAAGCAGGTTGTATACCTCGTCATCTCTGGAGAAGAAATTAAGAGGTATAGATTCTAGACCTGCTTTACGAGTTAAAAACTCGGGTGGGTAGTGTTGAGAGATAGAATTAAATGCGAAATGAGACGCCAAAGTGTTAGCAATTTCGACCGCTGAGGTAACTACGTTACCATTTACCGATAAGCCAGCAATGGTTGTAGCTGTATTTAAGCCGGATATTTTCCGGACCTTCTCCCAAACTTTGGCTACTGGAGTGGCAACTGTAACGGTGCATACGTATTTGCGCCATGATTCGCGCTTGCTTTCTTTCGCAATCCTCTTAGCACGAGCTTTCGCTCGTTGGAAGGCTATCATGTTTTCCTCTGTTGGACAACGACGGAATGTATTGAAGAGGTGTCTCCTTTCACGTAGCGCCAAGTCGCACCTTCCACCAGGGAACGGGAACTCGACGGGGCTGAGTGGATGACTGCTTTTAGCCGCGCTCGTGATGGAATCTGTGAAATGATTCACCTCCTCGTCTACGGTCAAGTTCGGATTCTCCTCATGACATAATGATTCCGCGAACTTGGTCCAATCTGCTTTCCGAAGAACCCACTGTGGCCAGCGGGATTCAGTAACAGTATTAAACAGAGGCTTTAAGAGGATTGGAAAGTGATCACTACCGCAAAGGTCGTTATGCACATCCCATTTGAACAAGGGAGCGATGGCTCCTGAAACGACGCTAAGATCTATGGCACTGAATGTACCCGTTGCTGCACAGAAGTGCGTGGGTCTGCCGTCGTTCAAAAAGCTCAAACTCAAATCGTTCAACATATTCTCCAGGTGACGTCCCCGTCAATCGTTCCGCACCGATCCCCAACACACATTGTAGGCGTTGAAATCGCCTAGTAGTATGAAGGGAGGTGGAAGTTGATCGATGATGTTCACGACATCTCGGATGTCAGTTCGAACACCAGGGGGAAGGTAGATAGAACAAATCGTCACCTGGAGGGGAAGTGCATCACGAACTGCTACGACCTGCAACTCAGTGTCAATGTCTACAGGATCGTGTTACAATGTGTCTCTAACGAGAATTGCCACGCCGTCACATGCTCTTAACCCCGTAAGGAAATCCGTGCGAAACACGGAGTATCCCCGAGGAGAGAATGTGTCGGTTTCTTTGAAGTTTGTTTCCTGTAGACAAACACACGAAGGAGCAAAATCTGACAATAAAAGTCGCAGTTCTTCGTAGCGCTGATATACACCGTTACAGTTCCACTGGAATAGTGGGCCGTTCATTTCTGTTTAGGGGAGGTACCCCGCAACCTAATGATCTTTGGTTTACCCTTAGGTTGTGGGTCTACAGCCATTTTCTCGGCTACACTTTCATTTGGTAGTCCAGGTGTTTTGATGGACACACTGGACTCCTTCCTTGATTGTTTGGCTCTCACTGGTATCCAGTGAGAATCGACGGGTCCCTTATCAGTATCCTTTTCAGGAGTGACCGAGGAGGGCTTTGTAGAAACGACCATTCTCTGCTCGCTTCTCGTTTGTGGAGAAGACTGTGGGGTCTTCTCCTTGGGTGGCTGGGAGAACTGAGGTTGAGTGCGTTCTCCTTTAAGCGAGGGGGATTTATTCAGACCCGATCCCCCAGGTTGTGGGGTCTGAATACTGGTCTCTTGGACCGATTCCACCACCTTTTCTGTTCCGGAATTCTTCGCAACTAATCCTACCGCTTTAACTGTCGGACGAGGCACTGATTCTGTCTGTGTCTGGACGCTTGCTGTCTTCTTTGCTGCCACTTGTGCGAAGGATTTGCACAAAATAGATTTCCAGTATCATTTTAATAATAATGTTATCCAAACCGTCGGTCAAGTGAAGGATCTAGGCGTTATATTCGACTCCAAACTCACATTTCTTGCACACTTAGACCACATATGTAAGCGCGCGTACAAAATGGCAGGCTTTATCATGCGTACTACTAGATCCTTTAGAAACACAAACACTATTCTTATGCTTTATAATGCTTACGTTCTAAGTATCATAAACTTTAGCTCTGTCATCTGGAACCCACATTTTGCTGTCCATATAAATCGCATTGAGCGAATACAGAAAAGATTTATTTTTTATTTGTCACTAAAGGCTCCGATCACTTCTTCAAACTATTTAATTCGTTGCCAATATTTTAATCTATTAGCTCTGCAGGACCGTAGACATATTACAGATACAATAATATTTTTCAAAATAATAAATTCTAATTTCGATAGTCCTGATCTTTTGGCACAAATAAAATTTAATATACCAAACCGCAATCTCCGTAATAAGCCTTTATTCGACGTGCCCTTTTCAAGAACAACCCTATTCTGTAATGCTCCTCTTACTAGAATGCCAATTACAGTTAATAATTTAATTAAAAAACTTAATCTAGACATTCATCATAACGATCTGCCACATGTGAAAAATAAAATCAAAAAATATTTCTTAAATACCTATATGTCTATTCAATGATTCATGTTGAATACGCTTATTTTGTAATTTTAATATTGTAATTTTGTGAATCCATCTATCTATATATATAAAAGGCAGTGTCCTGACTGACTGACTGACTGACTGACTGACTCACTCATCACCGCCCAGCCCGAACCCCTGGGCCTAAAAACTTGAAATTCGGAGAGTATATTCCCTTCATGACGTAAGCACCCACTAAGAAGGGATTTTTCGAAATTCCACTCCTAAGGGATGAAAAGGGGTGAAATGTGATTTCACGAATTCCTTAATATCTCTTAGGGCCGATGGAATATCGACTTAGTTTTTGCTTACAAGTATTACCCATACAAATGCCGAAAAACCAATTTCGGGATTTTGCCCTAATCAACCCCTAAAGGGGTGAACCTACAATCGGGGTGGATTATACATCCCGTTGTATTTCCTGTGTTCGTTTAGTTGCAAGATTTCTTTTTGGCACATAGGTGTCTTTTTAAAATATCTCGAAATGGTATTGACAGTTTTTTGAAATTTTACCCCTAAAGGGTGAAACGGGGTGAATTGTGATTTTAAGGATTCTTTAATATCTCTTAGGACCAATAAGATATCGACTTGCTTTTTGCTTACAAAGATTACCTATACAAATACCAAATCACCAATTTCAGGATTTTGTTCTAATCAACCCCTAAAGGGGTGGATCTACAATCGAGGTGAATTATATATCCCGTCGTAATTCCTGTGTTCGTTTAGTTGCAACATTACTTTTTGGCACATAGGTGTCTTTTTAAAATATCTCGAAACGGGTTTGACAGTTTTTTTAAAATTCCATCCCTAAGGGTTGAAAAGGGGTGAATTGTGATTTCAAGGATTCCTTAATATCTTTTAGGATCAATAAGATATCGACTTACTGTTTGCTTGCAAAGATTATCCATACAATTATCGAAAAACTGATTTCATGAATTTGTCCTAATCAACCCCTAAAGGGGAGGATCTACAATCGGGGTGAGTTATACATTCCGTCGTATTTCCTGTGTTCGTTTAGTTGCAACATTACTTTTTAGCCCATAGGAGTATTTTTAGAATATGTCGAAAAGGTATTGGTAGTTTTTTTAAATTTCACCCCTATAGGGTGAAAAGGGGTGAATTATGATTTCAAGTATTCCTTAATATCTCTTAGAACCAATAAGATATCGACTTGCTTTTTTCTTACAAAGATTACCCATACAAATGCCGAAAAACATATTTCCGGTTTTTGTCCTAATCAACCCCTAAAGGGGTGGATCTACAATCGGGGTGAATTATACATCACGTCGTATTTCCTGTGTTCATTAGTTGCAGCATTACTTTTTGACACATAGGTGTCTTTTTAAAATATCTCGAAATGGGTATGACAGTTTTTTAAAATTTCACCCCTAAGGGTTGAAAAGGGGTGAATTGTGATTTCAAGGATTCCTTAATATCTCTTAGGACCAATAAGATATGGACCTACTGTTTGCTTGCAAAGATTATCCATACAAATACCGAATCATCAATTTCAGGATTTTGTCCTAATCAACCCCTAAAGGGGTGGATCTACAATCGGGGTGAATTATACATCCCGTCGTAATTCCTGTGTTCGTTTAGTTGCAACATTACTTTTTGGCACATAAGTGTCTTTTTAAAATATCTCGAAATGGGTTTGACAGTTTTTTAAAATTCCACCCCTAAGCGTTGAAAAGGGGTGAATTGTGATTTCAAGGATTCCTTAATATCTCTTAGGATAAATAAGATATCGACTTACTGTTTGCTTGCAAAGATTATCCATACAATTACCGAAAAACTAATTTCAGGAATTTGTCCTAATCAACCCCTAAAGGGTAGGATCTACAATCGGGGTGAGTTATACATTCCGTCGTATTTCCTGTGTTCGTTTAGTTGCAACATTACTTTTTAGCCCATAGGAGTATTTTTAGAATATGTCGAAAAGGTATTGGTAGTTTTTTTAAATTTCACCCCTATAGGGTGAAAAGGGGTGAATTATGATTTCAAGTATTCCTTAATATCTCTTAGAACCAATAAGATATCGACTTGCTTTTTGCTTACAAAGATTACCCATGCAAATACCGAAAAACATATTTCAGGTTTTTGTCCTAATCAACCCCTAAAGGGGTGGATCTACAATCGGGGTGAATTATACATCACGTCGTATTTCCTGTGTTCATTAGTTGCAGCATTACTTTTTGACACATAGGTGTCTTTTTAAAATATCTCGAAAAGGTTTTGGTAGTTTTTTAAAATTTCACCCCTAAAGGGTGAAAAGGGGTGAATTGTGATTTCAAGGATTCCTTAAATCTCTTAGGGTCAATAAGATATTGAATCGCTTTTTGCTTACAATGATTACCCATACAAATACCGAAAAATATATTTCAGGATTTTGTCCTAATCAACCCCTAAAGGATGGATCTACTATCGGGGTGAATTATACATCCCGTCGTATTCCCTGTGTTTATTGAGATATAAGGTTTCTTTTTAGCACATAGGCGTCTTTTTAAAATATCTCTAAATGGTTTTGACAACTTTTTTAAATTTAACCCCTAAAGGGTGAAAATGGGTGAAATGTGATTTCAAAGATTGTTTAATATTTTTTAACACCAATAAGATATCGACTTGGTTTTTGCTTACAAAAACTACCCTTGCAAATGCCGAAAAACTTTTTTGATTTTGTCCTAATCAACCCCTTAAGGGGTGGATCTACAATCGGGGTGAATTATACATCCCGCCGTATTTCCTGTGTTCGTTTAGTTGCAACATTACTTTTTGGCACATAGGTATCTCGAAAAATATCTCGAAATATATAGTATAGACAGTTTTTTAAAATTAGCCCCTAAAGGGTGAAAAGGGATGAATTGTGATTTCAAGGATTTCTTAATATCTCTTAGGATCAATAAGATACCGACTTGCTTTTTACTTACGAAGATTACCCATAAAAATACCGAAAAACTTATTCCAGGATTTGGTCCTAATCAACCCCTAAAGGGATGGATCTACAATCGGGGTGAATTATACATCCCGTCGTATTTCCTCTGTTCGTTTAGTTGCAACATTACATTTGGCACATAGGTATCTTTTTAAAATATCTCGAAATAGTTTTGACAGTTTTTTAAAATTACTCCCTAAAGGGTGAAAAGGGGTGAATTGTGATTTCAAGGATTCCTTAATATCTCTTAGGACCAATAAGATATCGACTTGCTTTTTGCTTACAAAGATTACCAATACAAATACGGAAAAATATGTTACAGTATTTTGTCCTAATCAACCCCAAAAGGGTGAATCTACAATTGGGGTGAATTATACATCCCGTCGTATTCCCTGTGTTTGTTGAGTTATAAGGTTTCTTTTTGGCACAAAGGCGTATTTTTAAAATATCTCGAAATGGTTTTGACAATTTTTTTAAATTTAACCCCTAAAAGGTGAAAAGGGGTAAAATGTGATTTCAATGATTGTTTAACATTTTTTAGGACCAATAAGATATTGACTTGCTTACAAAAACTACCCATGCAAATACCAAAAAACCAAATTTTTGATTTTGTCCTAATCAACCCCTTAAGGGGTGGATCTACAATCGGGATGTATTATACATCCCGTCGTATTTCCTGTGTTCGTTTAGTTGCAACATTACTTTTTGGCACATAGGTTTTTTTTTTTTAATATCTCGAAATGATTTTGCTATTTTTTTTTTTAATTTCACCTCTTAAGGTTGAAAAGGGGTGAAATGTGATTTCAGTAATACCTTAATTCTTTTAGGACCAATAAGATATCGACTTGGTGTTTGCTTACAAAAATTATCCATACAAATGCCGAAAAACTTATTTCAGGATTCCGTCCTAATCAACCCCTAAAGGGGTGATCCTACAAACGGGGTAGATTATACATCGCGTCGTATTTCCTGTGTTTGTTGAGTTATAACGTTTCTTTTTGGCACATAGGTGTCTTTTTAAAATATCTCGAAATGGTTTTAACAGTTTTTTACCTTTAACAAATATCACCCCTAAAGGGTGAAAAGAGGGAATTGTGATTTCAAGGACGCCTTAATATCTTCTAGGATCAATAAGATATAGACTTGGTTTTTGCTTATAAAAATTACCCATACAAATGCCGAAAAATGTATTTCAGGATTTTATCTTAATCAACCCCTAAAGGGGTGAATCTACATTCGGGGTGAATTCGGGGTGAATTCTACATTCGGGGTGAACCCTTTGTATATCCAGCGGTTGTTGAGTTATAGCATTCCTTTTTGGCATATATGTGTTTTGACAGTTTTCTTTCACTCCTAAAGGGTAAATTAGTATTTTTTTGTTAGAAATAAAAAATTACGGGATTACATTTTTAAAATAAAAATATATAAAAATAAAATAAAAATAAAAAATTATAGGAGAGTACATTTTTCAGTATGACGTAATAACCCACTAAGAAAGGATTTTTTCAAGTTCGACCCCTATTTGGTGAAAAGGAGTAAACTGTTTTTTCACGGATTCCTCAATATCTCTTAGGACAGATGAGATATCGACTAGATTTTTTGTTACGAAGGTTACCCATACACAAGTTTAAAAACAAACTGCGGATTTTATGCCAATGAGACCATCAATATACCGTAGCGAAGCACGGGTTTTCAGCTAGTATATTTATATAGTTTTATACCTTTCCTTTTAAATCTATATATATAAAATCGTAACTAAGCTACCTACTCATAATCAACGCCCAGCCCAAACCACTGGACCTACAATCATGAAATTTGGCGAGTATATTCCCTCCATGACGTAAGCACCCACTAAGAACGGATTTTTCGAAACTCATCCTCTAAGTGGGTGAAAAGGGGTTTAAAAGGGGTAAAATGTGGCTTCACGGTTTCTTTAATATCTCTTAAGTCCAATAAGATATCGACTTGGTTTTTGCTTACAATGATTACTCACGTAAATATTAAAAAACTAATTTCAGGATTTTGTCCTAATCGACCCCTAAAGGGGTGATTCTACAATCAGGGTGAATTATAGAACCCTTCGCATCTTCTGTGTTTATTGTCTTATAACATTCCTTTTTGGCATATAGGTATCTTTTTAAAATATTAAGAAAGTGTTTTGGCCGTTTTGTTTTTTCACCCCTAAAGGGGTAAATTGGTATTTTTTATTTGATAGAATGTCGTCTAGACAAAGAAACATAAAATTCGTGGAGTATATCTCTTTTATGACTTAAAAACCTCCTAAGAAATGATTTTTCGAAATTCGACCTCTCAGGGGTGAAAAGGGGTGAAATGTGTTAACATGGATTCCTGAATATCTTTAGGTCAATAATATATCGCCTTGCCTTTGCTTACAAGGACTACCCATATAAATGTTGAAAAACTTATTTTTCAGGATTTTGTACCTACTAATCAACCCCTAAAAGGGTGAATATACAATCGGGGTGAATTTCCTGTGTGTGTTGTGTTATAATTTTTTTTTTTTTGGCATATAGTTGTTTTTTTTTAATATTTAGAAAGTATTTTAACATTTATTTTTTTTAATTTCAACCCTAAGGGGGTAAATTGATATTTTTTATTCGGTAGAACATCCTCTAGATCTAGAACCATATAATTCGGAGAGTATATTCCTTTCATGACGTTAGTACCCTCTAAGAAAATATTTTTCGAAATTCGACCCCTAAGGGATGAAAACGGGTAAAAAGTGTTTTCATGAATTCCTCAATATTTTTTAGGTCTGATGAGATATAGACTTGGTTTTTGCTTGCAAAGTTTACCCATACCAATGATTAAAAACTTATTTCAGGACTTTGCTCTAATCAACCCCTAAAAGACTGAATGTACATTTAAGGTGCATTATAGAACCCGTTGTATCTCATGTGTTTGTTGAGTTACAACTTTTTTTTTTTGGCATATATGTGTCTCTTTAAAATATTTAGAAAGTGTTTTGACAGTTTTTTCAAATTTCATCCCTAAAAGGGTAAATTGGTATTATTATTCGACAGAACGTTTCCTAAATCTAGAAATATATAAGTTTACGAGTATATTCTTTCCATGACGTAAGCCCCAATAAGAAGGGATTTTTTTCCAAATTCGACCCTTCTGGGGATGAAAAGGGTTAAATGTGTTTTCACGGATTTCTTCATATCATTTACGTTTGGTGAGATATCGACTTGGTTTTTGTTTACAAAGTTTACGCATAAAAATGTTTAAAAACGTATTTCAGGATTTTGTCCTAATTAACTCCTAAAGGAGTGAATGTACATTTATGGAGAACCCGTTGTATCTCCTGTGTTTATTGAGTTATATAATTTCTCTACAGCATATATGTGTCTCTTTAAAATATTTAGAAACTGCTTTCAGCGTTTTTTAAATTTCATCCCTTAAATAGTAAATTGGTATTGTTATTCGATAGACAGTTTCCTAGATCTAGAATCACATAATTATGGGAGTATATTCCTTTCATGACATAAGCACCGCCTAAGAAGAGATTTTTCTAAATTCTATCCTTAAGGGGATGAAAATGGATAATGTGTATTTTCACGGATTCCTCCATATTTTTTAGGTCTGATGAGATAACGATTTGATATTTGCAGACAAAGTTTACTCATACAAATGTTTAAAAACGTATTTCAGGATTTTGCCCTAATCAACCCCTAAGGGGTGAAAAGGGTTAAATGTGTTTCCACGGATTCCTCAATATCTTTAATATTTTTATCTCAACATATGTTATATAGCTTTATTTTGAAAAAAAAAAACATATATATTTCATCAAATAATTATATTTCTTTTATAATAAACTTAATTTAACTCATTCCGTGCGAAGAACGGGTATTCTGCTAGTTATTTATATTTTTATATTGTTATTAATGTTGTTAGTATTATTATTTTTATTACTTTTTTTTTTTGTTATTTTCATACACATAGTAATCTGTAAAAACATGTAAACTTTTCTTATGTAAATTATGTATCCGAGGTTGTAGTTTTGGGTAATATGCACCTGATTACAGCCCTATTAACCAAATAAATAAATAAAAAATAAAATAAACTTTTATATCAAGACAAAAAGAAAACTGCGGTACAATTGACAATGGAAAAATTTCTAATTAAAAACAAAAAATAATAATTTTTTAAGTACTTATTTATTTTTCTAAACATGTTTACTTTATATAATGTATGGTTTATTTTTATTTTTTTAACATGTATTTATATGTTAGTACTACGTGTTTACTGTTCTATTCGGATTTACGAAAATATTAGGGGCATTAAATTAATAAACTTCAATATCTTGCAAATGATCATTCATGAAAAAAAAAAATGCGTAAGAATCTTTTTTTGTAGAAAATTTTAAAATCGGCAAGTTTTATTCAAACAAAGTTTACGTTAAGTTTACTCTTCCAAAATTAAATGCGGTCCCGTCATTTAATAATCGGACATTTTTCGTGAATCCGATTATACATTATACATTGTGTGCTTTTTCTTTTCCTTTTTTTTTTTTAACCATAAAGTTGCCATATCAAATACGAAATACGAAAACGACGTTTTCGTGTGACGCGATGTACGTTCGCGCGGACAATGTGTACGTTCGTACAAAAGCGACATTTTCATGTTACGCGATGTACGTTTGTACGAACAACGTGTACGTTCGGACGAACATAGGATCCGTAATTAATCATGTACGTATCATCGAACGTACGTTAAGGCGATGTACGTTAAGCGAGCGCTGACTGTATATTGTATGACGAGCAGGGAATGGGCAATTGAAAATAATTTTTTCGTGTGGATTTTACACTATAGATACTTTTTATACGATTATGTACCTAGGTAGGTATAGTTTGTCTCGGGCTTTAGTAGAAAGACTTGATTTTTTAACGAGCAGGGTAAACCCAACACTGCGAGGGTTTTATTTTGTTATGTGAAAGATCCGGATTAAATCAAATTTTGTATAAAGCTGTACAATGCTATTACCTAAGAAAATTTAAAAAAAATAAGTTTTACTACCTCTTATAATCCTCTTTAAATCCCACCCGCTCTGAAGGTCAGATTAAGTCATCTTCTTGTAAGTTGAGACAAACTATATAGTGTGTACTAGTTGCTTGGCAATTAGTGGGAAATGAAAAGTTGTATATCATTGTAAGGTTGGTACACGATTTATATACTTCAGAATTGAAATAATTTTTAAAATATGTTCAGTAGTTCCAAAAATATAATGATATTTATTCGTAGATAATACAAAATCCACCATTTCGGTTTATATATAACGGATTTTCTTAAAATTATCAGTGACAACATATATTTCTTCAGTAACACATTTGGTATCCAATTTATACACTGATCAGAATTGAAAATACAGTAGATATCGTTTATAACGACGTTGAAGGGAACAATGAAATTCGGTCATTATAACCGTAGGTCGCTATATCCAAACACTATAAATACAATGTTGAAAAATATGTTCATTTTATTTATATTAGAAAAGAGTACATTTACATGAGTGCTAGAAGCTTAAGCAACAAAAACAATATTCAAGTGTTACAAAACATAAAAAAAAGGTCCAACTTATTTTACCAACAACTTAACACTTACATAATTTTACATACATATGTACTCGTATGTATACAAATTTAAATTATAACAAAAAAATTACTAACCAATGAAAAGTTCATAAGTGACACATTTCACTGTAGTCGTAGAAAAAATAATTTTTCATATTAAATTTTTGTATTTCTTTAAATTGTATGCTTAGTAATTATTTTTTAATAAGAGATTAGTGGCGAATAAATTAAAATATGTTACAGCGCCTCAACCAAGATGTGTGCGAACTATCCACGGCATGTAGTAAAGCCGAAATGAAACTGCGCGCGCAGGAAGAAGATGCTCTGGCAGCGCTAAAAGTGTGGCAGGAAACAGGACAAATGCCTTCAGCCGATGTACTCTCCAAATTGGTTGCAGGAAAAGATGAGGTATGCCAGTATATTAATATTGTTATTATTATTGTAATTATTTTAATTGGTTTTGTGTTGACATCAATATTTGTTTTATTAATTAATATGTTTCGCTCCCAAAAATGTTTTTATTTTTCATTTAAATTTCGTAATAAATTGTTTGACATTTATTAAAGAAGGATTTTAAATAACAATACTTCACCAAAACGGTCTGACTGATAGAGCCACTCGTTACATCAGTGAAATTAAAATTATTCAAGAGTAAGATTTCGTTCATTTTTAAATGTAAATTTAATTTCCATTTTTTCACATAACACTTAATATATTAAGTGTTATGTATACTAGTCAAACCATTTTGATGAATTATTGTTATTTAAATTCTTATTTAATAAATGTAAAATAATTAATTACGAAATTTAAATGAAAAGTAAAAACATTTTTGGGATCGAAAATTTATTATATATATTTTTAGATGCCAACCCTGAAAGAAAAGCTAATAGAAAAAGAAAAACAACTAGATGAGCTTGTTCAAGAATTTCAAGCAAGTCGACAAGTTATGTCTGAGAATTGGAATCAGGCTGTAACAGAAGCACGCAAACAATATGAAGCAATTGACACAGCTCTTGAGGTGAATATTTTAACTGCACCAGTAATAGAGACCATATCGTTTATATATAATTTTTTTGCAGACTCTACATAGTATTCAAAGTGTAGTACAGCAGTGTCCGCCATTAGCTAAACTGCAACGTGATTTGGAAGAAACGAGTTTCCACTGCGCGTCAACAATGCCATTTGTTGCACCAGATTATAATGCAAATGCTGCAATGTTAAAAGCATTTGCTAATTTAAGTTTAAATACGCCACAGATCACTGCAATTAACAGTACTGCATAGTGACAACAGTATAAAATAATTCAACTATTAGGTTGTTCTGCATCATTGTTTCGAGAAAAAAAAAAAAAAAAAACAAATTATGCTAACTCGATAATACAGGAAGAAATTAAGGAAACATTAAACATTATAATTTATACTTTATATGGGGAAAATTTTGTGTAAACACAGTATTTTGTGAATTTATTATATATGTATGATTCGGTTTTAATGCAGCCTATTAGAAAGTAATAATCGTAATATTACTTCCACATTACTACATAAAAAAAAAAAACAGTAACATCACAAAAAAAAAATACGTGGTGCAGCATTGGCAAAATGAATTGATTAACGGTGTTTTATAAATTAATTGGAGTTTAGACATTACTTTTTAAATTTTTGGCACCTATTCCTCGATCTATACAATTAACCCTGTAATTAATTTGATGGAGTTGGCATAAAAATGGCCTTTTTTCCCTAATGTCGTTGACATAAAAATTAATACATCTTGAGTGAAATGAAAAACCGAACTGAGGTCGACATATAATTAAAGCTAATGGCGCATTTTGGTGACCACGAGTGTAGTTTTTCAGTACCAGTTTTGGCACAAAAAATCATTGACGGACTTATTTTTATAAATTTGTTTTGTGACAAAACACGCAAATTAAAAATACATCAATTTTAGTTATACTGCATCTGTTGTAACGTGTATTATATGATCATATGTTTTAATGTAATAATGTTTTACAAACTTAGCGTAATTACCAACAGTTAATAAGTTTAAACCGAATAGAATTTTCAGAATGACCTAATGTTATTTTTATTCTTACAATTTAGATTTTTACGAAACTTTGTAAAAAAAAGGCTGATCTTGCCATAATTTCATTAATTTCAGTGAGAACTAGGTGTTAAGTACTATGACGTCCACAAGTGAAATGGAGATGACACATTTTTTATGTATATATTTGTAAATACTTTGTGTGACTCGAATTATTGTAAATTTCAATATATACCATTATATACTTTATTAAGTATGTACCAAAGTTTTTATTTAATCAGTTTATAAAATTATTTTAACATGTACTACGAATAAGACAAATTATTGTATATTTGCTTTGAATTTTTAATCGTATTTCAATAAAAATATTCATAAATATATTATGTGTTAGCGTTTCTTCCTGTCCCTGTTAAATATTGCAGCTATGGACGCTCGCTAAGGGGGCAAAAGGGGCACGTCTTATTTCTTCATTATTAGAGATAAAAAAAAAAACTGAATAACAAGGCTGCAGGAGACCAAGGGACACATCTGCCTACAGAAATATTTTTTAAAGCTAATGGTTTTTAAGCTAGGGCACGAAATTATATATATTTTAATTTAGATTATACTTGTTATTTAGATCCATTCGATAGCGTATTTTTTTCTGAACTCAACCGTATAAACCTTTTATATCTCTACATAATAAAAATATTGAGAAAGAATTGATTGACAATAGGATAAATATTTTTTTAAAATAGTTATTAGTTATATAATAGTTATAAATAAAATAATAATTTTCTGTCTGTTGGCTTGAAATCTGTTAAAAAGGTTCTTGATTTTTTATTCCGTAGATTATTTTCGCTTTTTCTTCTCTTGTTTTCAGTGTCTAATCCCCTTCCTTCTTGTTATTATATTCTTCATCTATGCATATTCCCCTCCACTTTGGCTTAGAACCTCCTCTCTTGTTCCTTCTCTGCCTCTTATTTCTTTGCATTCCTCCAGCATATGCTCAATTGTCTCTCCTGCAAATATTTTCTTCTTCCTTCATTCAAAATGCATTTTCTCTCTTCGTTACCATATCTGAAGCATGCAATCACTTTCTTTTTCTCCCTATTTCCAATTTCTTAAAGGTATTGTGACCGTTGCAATGTCCAAGTATTTAAAATTTACTATAACTTGTATTCTGCCTTTAATTTTTTCTATCATTTCTTGAATTACTTGCCCATTTAATCTGTTTCTCCTCCCTGCTACAGTTGAAACTTCCCCGTATTCGTAATTTTTTTCTCTCCTTGCCTTCCACGTTGATACTATTTTTCTCTATGCATCTCTTTTTCTATTTCCTTCCAACATTTTAATGTCAACATTTTTTTTCATACCGTACCTGAAGCATGCAATTACCTTCTTTTTCTCCCTATTTCCAATCTCTTTCAAGTTTTGTAGCCGTTGCGATGTCCAAACTTTTTATAATTTACTAATATATCTTGATTCCTGTATTTTAATATCTAGTTCTTGGTGTTATATGTCTTTCATTTTTTTCTCTTTACTGCTTTAGTTGAGAAACCCCCATAACTCCTCCTCGTACAATTCCCAAGTTTATACTATTTTTCGCTGTTCATCTCTATTTCCTTTTAACATTCATTTAATAATTGTTTCTCTGGGTATCATAATTTTCTATGCATAAACTTTCCCTTTTTCCTTTACTATTTGTTTCGATAACGGACACAGCCATTTTATGCTAGCTATGTTATTTATTTGTTTTCATATTATTTTATGTTGTCATGTATTATTTTTTTAATTTTATTTATTTATTTTTTTTTTTTTTTAATTTTTGGCCTTTGCTGTTTCGTCCATTAGCCAAGACAATTTTTATTTTTGAGCCTTGAGAAAATTTCATGCCTGAACGGGATTTGAACCCGAGACCTTAGCAACGCAGAGCACATGTGTTACCACTACGCTACGCCGGTCGGCCATGTTGTCATGTAGAGTATTCTAATAAATATATTTGTCATGTGTTGTACTGGCAATTATTAAGTTTTATATAGTGTTTACTGGGTTGTAGCACCTATTCTTGTTTTCTTCTTCCTCTTCTTCTTTGGGCACTATCAGTCAGGTTGACTTTTGGCCTCACTCACATAAGCCCTCCATCTCGATCTATTCATTGTCAAGTCTTACCAAGTACCCCGTATACCAATACTTGTTAGATTTTCGGTTAGCTGATCTCTCCATCACTTGCGAGGTCTTCCCACTGGTCGACGGGTATTCAATCTTCGTTCCCATATCTTCCTAACCATTCTGTCCTCCCTCATCCTCATAACGTATCCTATATTTTCTGCGTGGCGAATGGGCCGGTGTCATGGACCTCACAAAGGCAGAAACTAGTCGTGCTTACTACAACCGAGTCGGAGTATGTGGTAGCAGCGACAGCCGCCAAGGAAGCAGTGTGGCTAAGGAAACTGCTAAAAGACTTAAATTATTCGTGCGAGCGTGAGACTACTCTTTTCGTAGACAATCAGAGTGCGATACGAACAGAACTCCGTGTTTCACAAGCGTACGAAACATATTGATATACGATATCATTATATTCGTGAGAAATACGAAAGTAACGATATAGAAGTAAAGTATATTCTAACCGAGATACAGCGCGCCGATATACTTACTTAAGCCCTACCGAGAGACAGATTACGGATCATACGAGATGATTGGCATAGTTCGTAAGGGACGCTGAAACGGCGGTAGTGTTGAAGTTGAAGGTGATCGCGTCCTTTAGAATAACTGGGCGTGTCACCATTCAAACGAGTCGTGATTGTGCGCGCGCAATAGGAATAGGTAGTGTGTTGTATACTTCCTGTGTGAAGTATGTTATATACTTTCTGCATGAATGCAGTCAGTAGAGATCAGTGTAGCAATGAACATGTATGCGAGCCGGTGTGATGTGTAATTGTTTCTGGTGTGCTAAATTAAATAAAAACGCCTTTGTATTGTATTGCTAATTGTGTATATTGCTAATGTATAAATGTAGGTTATGCGTAGTACGCTACCTTTGCTAATATTTAGCTGAGTTAGAATATTGCGTATATTAATTGTTTACATATTGCAATAACATATATTAATTGTATTTTGTAATTAAGACTTTAGGTATAAATAATGAGTAGGAAGTAGTAAGTAAGATAGCGTTGATGTTGGATGTAACAAAGACTTAGTGTAAAATAAAGAAGTATAGTGCGTTCAAAGGTGAGTTTGCAGTATAGCTCTTATGGCAAATGGGAGCGGTGTTGTCAAATGTTGTAAAAGTGTCAAATGTGTCAATTATAATAATATGAAAAACCCGTATGATTTACAAAAATCAACTCTTATAAAACTCAGAATAACACTCGACAAAAACAAATGGCCATTTGTAAAATACTGCGTCTTCACAGATCAGCGCGTTTTAGAGCTGGCAACGTCGACAAGCAAGAAAAGGATAGCGTCATTGTGTAAATGCCATATGCCCTGTACTGCAAACTCACCTTTGAACGCACTATAGTAAAAGCCCATCGATTTTAATTATAATGACCTAAAAGACAGTTCATTACACCTTTTACCGGCTCACTGTTGAAGCAGAGCGAGAAATAACTTCTCGTGTTTGTGTGAGAAAGGATTCAGCGAGATGGTATCAACAAAAATCACATCTATTGATGGTACAAAGCGTTTTTATTTAATTTTTTTTAATTACACTTCACACCAGCTCGCATACATGCTCATTACTCTGTTCATACAGGAAGTGTATATCAAACTTCTCATTCCTGTTGCTCGCGCACCATGACTCGTTTGAATGGTGACACGCCCAGTTATTCTAAACGGACGCAATAACCTATCTTCAACAGTTTATTTGTTTCTATTCTCTTCTAATTTTTATATTTTCATTTCATTTCGATACAAGTTACAGCGTACAAATATTACATTCGTTAAATGGATGCTATGTTAGTTAGTTAGATAGTTAAAATTTTTGGCGCACAGCAACAAAGGCTATTTGCGCCTAACGCAGCCCATTTAAATGACTACACCACATATTAAAAACAATAAATTAAACAATCAATAAATAAATAAAACCAATAAAATTACGCATACTCAATAAAATAAATCTTGCACAGACAAACACAAATAAATAAGATAAAAAGGTCTGTTCGAAAATTTGAACAGACTCAGGTTGATGATAAAAGGCTGTAAAGGGGCCAATTACCATCGAATATCACAGTTTACAAACAGAACACATTAAAATAACGTGCAAGACTTCACACATAAAACAGTAAGTTGGATTCTCTCAGGAAGAGTATCAGCCTTTCCATGTCGTCACCTAATGGCGCGTCTACATCGAGGCAACCTGGTAGCATGCGACATGTCGAACGGTCGCATGCTACCAATGTGCAGCGGTCTGATGGGAGCCGTGCGACATGTTGCTCGTTCCCGTTGCTTGGCGGTAAACATCAAAGAGTTTTCGTGCGACACGCTACCAGTTCTGAAAGCCACATGTTCGCCATTTTGATATTTGATAGTTGTTATTATAGAAGTATCTGTTTTTTAAATTAACTAGTGTTGTAAGCGTTGCTGTATCAAAAATTATGTAGCAACTTAAATTTATTTAAGATAAGTGAGTAAATATAAGTTTGGATAAAATAGAGTATGAGAAATATTGATAAAAATAATTAAGTAAGGTTATGTTTTTGTTATGGAATTAAAATTTGTTACAAAATAGTATAAATTAGCTTGATATTATTTATAGTTATAAAATGTAATAATATTTTTGCGATCCGCCATATTTATTCAGTAAACTGACAGATCTCGCAACAATAAACAGTAGCACGCTCCCAGTGTTGGTGTAGACACTAGCTTGTCAATGCGACATGGTCTGACGGTCTCGTCAGACTTGTCGTATGCTACCATGTTGTCTCAATGTAGACGCGCCATAAGGCAACTGACAGGTCATAGCACAGGCCTAACCTCTCACTGACATCCTCGAACTGTACGCATTCAGTTAAAAGGTGTAACATAGACAAATCTGTGTTAAACGTCTCACAGCTAAGGGAACCTCGAAGGAGGTTTCCATGGGTCCACCAACAGTGACCTATACGAAGGCTTGTGATGGCGGTTTCCTCCCTGCGGTTAATCCTGCAGGAAGATCCCCATGGTTTAACGTCTCCCTTAATCTGTCTCAACTTAACGTCCTGTATGCTACTCCACTCATGCTGCCACCTAGCTAGAACCAGATGTTTCAGATGACTCTGCGTCATCTGGGAATGTGAAACTCACATCAATCATAGGTCTATAGGAGGCGGCTTTTGCAGCGACATCAGCCGCTTCATTACCTTTAATACCAACATGTCTCGGTATCCAAAACAGCTCTACTCTCACATTCTGAGCATTCAGATTGTGGAGTAGCATCCAGATCTTTAGTACAAGAGGATGCATTGGATCTGGATCTTGGATACTGTTCAGAGCGCTCAGCGAGTCCGTCAAGATAACACTTGACCGACTTTGCTCTGACGAGACAAAACACAGGACCTTGAAAATAGCGTACAGCTCAGCAGTGTAAACACTCGTTATGGAGTGCAGACGGTACTGAAACTGTTGACGTGGGTTCAGGACAACGAACGCACACCCAACCCTGGTTCCGGATTTTGATCCGTCAGTAAAAATGCCAGTATCCTCGAACCTAGAGACCAGTGTTCTTTGCAACTCATGTTGGTATTCGATAGGCAACATAGTATCTTTATCAAACCTAGTTAATGTGAGATTCACAAGCGGACGCGGCAGCGTCCACGGTGGAACAGTACACAAAACAAAACTTGCCATTTCAGGCATATTAAAATCAATATCACCCAAAATGTCGTCCTCAGACCAAAAGGCCTATTGGCTCTTGGTTTTCTGTCATAAGTCTCTGTATGCCTATTTTGTAGAATAGGATCATACGCGGGGTGATCTGGCTTGGCACTCAGTGCAGCCATATACCGCAGGCATAGCATTTTATGACGATTGTACAGTGACGGTTCGCCTGCTTCACACAGCAGGCTTGGTATTGGGCTGGTGCGAAATGCACCTGTGGCCAATCTAACCCTAGTGTGATGTACAGTGTCAAGAATTCTTATCTCTTGGTGTTTAGCTGACCCATAAGCTAGACATCCATAGTCCAGCTTAGAGCGCACTAGAGACCGATATAAACGCAACATGACAGTGCGGTCTGTACCCCATGTCTTGTGACTGAGGACCCGCAACAAATTGAGCGAGTTTTGGCATTTTTTCTTGACGGACAAAAAATGTGCCCGCCAAGTAAGACGAGTGTCAAACACGAGACCTAGAAATCTGGTAGTATCGGTAAAGGGTAACTGTGCTCCATTTAGTGTGAGTGTAGGATTGGGATGGATACCCCTTTTCCTACTAAAATGGACACATACAGTTTTGCTGGTCGAGAATTTAAAGCCATTTTCGGTTGCCCATGTATCGAGACGATTGATAGTCAGCTGAAGCTGACGTTCGATTGTACTAGTCTTTTGTCCAGCGACAAAGATACCAATGTCGTCGATAAATATCGAACTCTGTACAGGCAATCGAATACATGAAGCTGCACCGTTAATGGCAATCAAAAATAACGTAACGCTCAGTATGGAGCCCTGTGGGACCCCATTGTCCAGTGCGAACATTTGTGACAAGTTATTTCCGATCCGCACCCTGAAGCGCCAGTTCGACATGATGTCTTAAAAAGAACATCAAGCGTCCCCAGAGACCCCAGGAATGCAGAGTACGGAGAATACCATATATCCATTCAGTGTCATAGTCTTTCGCAATATCGAAAAACACAGCTACCAGGTGTTTATTTTCAACGAAAGCATTCCTGATAGCTGTCTCTAGTCTGACCAGATGATCTTCTGTTGCGCGGTGACGGCGAAAACCGCACTGTGTGTTGGCCAGCAAGTCGTTTGATTCTAAAAACCAAATCAGGCGCTTGCTGATCATACGCTCCAAGAGTTTGCAGAGACAGCTGGTCAGTGATATAGGTCTATAGCTAGAGGGCAAGCGTTTATCTTTCCCGACTTTGGAGATAGGAATTATATGAGATTCCTTCCACTTGGTCGGGCACTCGCTCTCAGTCCATATCCTGTTATAGACATTCAAAAGTCTAGACTTAGATGATTCCGGAAGATTACGGATCATACGATAATGTATCGCATCTGGACCGGGAGAGCTATCCTTGCACTTTGACATCGCGCTATCTAGCTCTTCACGAGGGAAAAGCAGGTTATATACCTCGTCATTCCTAGAGAAGAAATTTAGAGGTATAGATTCTAGGCCTGCTTTACGAGTTAGAAACTCGGGTGGGTAGTGTTGAGAGCTAAAATTAAATGCGAAATGAGACGCCAAAGTGTTAGCTATTTCGACCGCTGAGGTAACTACGTTACCGTCTACCGACAAACCAGCAATGGCTGTAGTAGTATTTCGGCCGGAAATTTTCCGGACCTTCTCCCAAACTTTGGCTACTGGAGTGGCAACTGAAACGGTGGATACATATTTGCGCCATGATTCGCGCTTGCTTTCTTTCACAATCCTCTTAGCACGAGCTTTCGCTCGCGGAAAAGCTATCATGTTTTCCTCTGTTGGACAACGACGGAATGTATTGAAGAGGTGTCTCCTTTCACGTAGCGCCAAGTCGCACCTTCCACCAGGGAACGGGAACTCGACGGGGCTGAGTGGATGACAGCGGTATGCTGCTTTTAGCCGCGCTCGTGATGGAATCCATGAAATGATTCACCTCCTCGTCTACGGTCAAGTTCGGATTCTCCTCATGACATAATGATTCCGCGAAGTTGGTCCAATCTGCTTTCCGAAGAACCCACTGTGGCCAGCGGGATTCGGTATCAGTATTAAACAGAGGCCTTAAGAGGATTGGAAAGTGAGCACTACCGCAAAGGTCGTGATGCACATCCCATTTGAAGAACGGAGCGATGGCTCCTGAAACGACGTTAAGATCTATGGCACTGAATGTACCCGTAGCTGCACAGAAGTGCGTGGGTCTGCCGTCGATCAAAAAGCTCCAATTCATATCGTTCAACATATTCTTCAAGTGACTTCCCCGTCGATCGTTCCGCACCGATCCCCAACACACATTGTAGGCGTTAAAATCGCCTAGTAGTATGAAGGGTGGTGGGAGTTGATCGATGATGCTCACGACATCTCGGATCTCAGTTCGAACACCAGGGGGAAGGTAGATAGAACAAATCGTCACCTGAAGGGGAAGTGCAACACGAACTGCTACGACCTGCAACTCAGTGTCAATGTCAACAGGGTAGTGGTACAATGTGTTTCTAACGAGAAATGCCGCGCCGTCACATGCTCTTGACCCGTAAGGAAATCCATACGAAAGACGGAGTACCCTCGAGGAGAGAATGTGTCGGTTTCTTTGAAATTTGTTTCCTGTTGACAAACACACGAAGGTGTAAAATCTGATAATAAAAGTTGCAGTTCTTCGTAGCGCTGATATACACCGTTACAGTTCCACTGGAGTAGTGGACCATTCATTTTTGTTTAGGGGAGTTACCCCGCAACCTAATGATCTTTGGTTTACCCTTAGGTTGCGGGTCAACAGCCATTTTCTCGGCTACACTTTCATTTGGTAGTCCAGGTGTTTTGATGGACACACTGGACTCCTTTTTTGATTGCTTTGTTCTCACTGGTATCCAGTGAGAACCAACAGGTCCCTTATCAGCCTCCTTTTCAGGAGTGACTGATGAGGGCTTTGTAGAAGCGACCATTCTCTGATCGCTTCTAGTTTGTGGAGAAGACTGTGGGGTCTTCTCCTTAGGTGGTGAGGAGAACTGAGGTTGAGTGCGTTCTCCTTTAGGGGAGGGGGATTTATTCAGACCCGATCCCCCAGGTTGTGGGGTCTGAATTTTGGTCTCTGAAACCGTTTTCATCACCTTTTCATTACCTGACGCAACTCTACTTGATGCCACTAATTTCGAAGCTGTCGGACCAGACACTGTTTCCGTCTGAGTCTGAACGCTCGTCATTTTCTTCGCTGCTACTTGCGCGAAAGATTTCGCAAATGTAACTGGTGCACTCTCTTTATATTTGTTCTTGGCGTCATAATATGGTATACGGTCTTGCGTCTTGACAACCTGAATTGCCTTTTCTTTTAGGTACATTGGGCAGTGGCGTGAAATTGATGCATGTGCACCTTTACAATTCACGCAGTGGGCCGCGTTTGGGCAGGACTCAACTTCATGCTGGTCCTGTCCGCAGTTGGCACATATGGATTGTTTGCCACAACGACTAGAAGTATGACCGTAACGCTGGCACTTCTAGCATCGCATTGGGTTGGGATAGTAGGGTCGAACGTTACACACGTTGTACCCCACCCTTACCGATGCTGGATACCTAGTACCAGCGAAGGATACTACCATTGAAATTGCAGGCTTACCATTACGGGGTTTGAGTTTCCTACATTCAACGACACCTTGCGATGCCATCTCCTGCACGAACTCCTCCTCCGTAACGTAAGCCAGGTCGCGGTCAGTTATGACGCCTTTCGAAATATTTAAAGCCTTGTGTGGTGTAACTGATATACAAAGTTCATCAAATACTTCACATTTTTGTAGAATGGACGAAGCCTCATTCTCTGCTGCTATCAGCAGTGTTCCATCCGAAAGCTTACACACCGATATTATCCCAGTCGAACAGGGTTCTCTTAACGTTCGGGCAACAAAGAAGGGGGACATCTCTTTAAAAGACTTACCCTCTTCTTGCACCTTCACGACAAGAAAACGAGGCACTGGCGCACAAAACTCCACTGTTCTATCTACTTTCTTTGCAGAAGGCCTTACACATCCCTCATCGGATAACTGAGCATCACGACGAGGTCTCTTGTTTGATTTTTTACGGAGTTTACTCTCAACTTTGGCGGAACTTAAAAAGTTTATATCCTTCCGGGTAGTCGCCATACCCGTATAAAAAGTTTCATCACCCTGCCATGCCCACCCACCAGGGAGCCCCACGCCGGGGACGTTGGCCGCAAACCGGCTCATTGCGCCAGACATGTCAGGATGATATAGCATCGGAGGAAGTAGTCACGGGCTGCTCGACCCGCTCGAGAACCAAAAGTAGCCAACTCTGGAACCTTGCGAGCTGCATCCGCTTCCACAGACCCCCGAATACTTGTCTAGTGGTACGGCATTACCCCGGCATCCACGATACAGTAGTGGAGCCACTCTATTCATGAACCGTGACACCAGCCGATTGACTGAGCTGACCAGACTCAGCCTCCCGTTTTACCGAATCCGAGGCCAAAGAAGGCGTGTTGGGATCGCACTGTCCGCGGGGAGCAGTCTCCCTCAACCGACTAGGATCCTCTTCTCCGGCGTTACGGGTCTCCACGCACGCCAAACACGTGGGTAGGAATTTAAGTGGGAGATAAAAGAGACAACAGATTAGCCTATTCCCACAATCGGCTTCTCTGAACTGTCTCCTCCCAAATGATATGTGATTCAGGGTACGTGGGATCATCAGGCCCAAAAGCTCTATATTCTAGATTAAGGCTGCGTATAACCCCCGGAGGTTATTAGTTTTATATACAAAACTAACAATCTGAAATAAAATTAGTATCAACCTATACATCAAATTTTGCACCGAATTTGTATCTATCTAATATGATAGTTTTAATTGTAGAAACATTTATAGTAAAAATATTATCGCTCAATAACTTAAAAATATACATCAGCGATATTGTTTTGTAATTTTTTAAATCTATTTGTGGGTTTCGAATAACTTTTATATTTATATAGTTTTGTGTAGAAATGTTCATATAATACGTCAATTTTTTTTTCGCCTTGATTACTTATAGTTTAGAGCAGCGTTTCTCAACCGGGGGGCCGCGGCCCCCTGGGGGGCCGTGAAGGCTTCGTCTGATGTTTGCGTTTCGGATTCGTTGCACTCCAGTAGCGGCAGTTCTGCTTATTTACGTGGCCATTAAGATGAAAATGAGCTTCATCCGAAAACAAAATGTTGGTAAACGTTGAAAATCGCTCAATCACCTGATTTACGAAATTAAGTCTCTGACTGGCATCTTGGGGCTTTAATTCTTGCACCAATTGAATTTTGTAGGGGTGCAGCTTTAGGTCTTTGTGCATAATGCGATGTAATGATGATCTATGCACATTTAAAGCACTTGCGCGCTTCCGAATTGAAAGGTTCGGGTCGTCACGAACAGACTGATTAACATTCTCCACGTTTTCTACCGTTCTTGATGACCTAGGTCGCCCGGAT
The DNA here is from genome assembly GCA_963971575.1 of Liopterus haemorrhoidalis. NCBI lineage: Eukaryota > Metazoa > Arthropoda > Insecta > Coleoptera > Dytiscidae > Liopterus > Liopterus haemorrhoidalis. Next base: position 31,739,019 of record OZ020612.1, on the reverse strand, counting down.
TTTGATTTATCCAGCGTTGTACCAGTCTCTTCAAACTTTTTACCCAATGTCGAATGAGAGGAATGCTTGGCACATCATTTAAGTGGCAAAAACCTCGAATACTGCAGAATTTTCTACGCGCTACAGTCGCCGAAGCACCGTTTTTGTAAAACTCTCGCACGCATAACGCGCGGTCTGCTCCCGAGAAACGCTTCATAGCGACTAAATTCCCAAGAGCCAGGCTACCGATTGACATAATCCCCGCGCCCCTCGGATACGTTGCGTTCACGCAGTAAGCTAAATAAAATTTCTTTTGAGACACCTTGTAATTGCTATCTTTACATATTACAAGGTACGACCAATCACTAGTCCATATCCTGCTGCGTCCTCACGGCATCTTCAAAATTTAACTGCAAAATACAACAACTTGCTATTCTAACATTGCCCAGGTAGAATTTTAGCAATTGTAGCTTTAATAATAATTTTCCGGAACTGCATAACAAATAAAAATATTTAAACTTTACCTAGTACTTCATTTAAGAATAGTTAACTAAAATTTTAGTTCTTAACTTTATTTCCACCCTACATTTGACTCATATAGGCTTTATCTCTGCTGTGTCGATCACGGAAAGGACATCCTCTACAGTTTAAAATTGTTGCAAAACACTTATCCTCCTTCGACGTAGATCGATATGTTGTTATAAAACTATTAGCACATGATTTAAATCCAGGATAAAAATAATAAATCCTTAAGCAAATTCTAATACCTTAATCTGAGTAATATATCTTGATGGTCTTTCGGGATTTAGCTTGTAATTCTTATTTGCCAATATGTCAATACTATATATTGCCTGATAATATATCATTCTCTGGGTTGATCCAATGAAATTGGGATCATAATAAAGTTAACTATGGCTGGATCAAGAAATTTTTTATAAAGAAATTGAAGCGACTTTCAAACAAAAGTTGTAACTACATGGCAGACCATAAGCTCCACAGGGAACAAAACAATCAGTACTTTTTCAAAATTAACTTTTTCAATTTTTTATTTGAGAGGTAGAAGATCACATCTTTTATATGGTTATACTGAACATAAGTTTTTTGCTTTAACAGAATGTCAGCTTCACAATTCAATAAATAGTACATGCCAGTGGCGCAGCCAAAGAGGGGGATGGGGGACGGGCCTGGGCCCCTCCCAGGACCACAGATTACACGGCGCTGCTCGGAGAGTTGAAGATAAAATGTGTTAACCACAACCAGTGGCGCAGGCAAGGGGGGGCCGACGGGCCTAAGCCCCTACCAAGACCAGCAGTTTACACGGCACTACTCGGAGAGTTGAGGATAAAATTTGTTAACCACAACAGTAGTTAATTTTTCAATTGCTTCATTGTAAACAATATTTGCATTTTTTTTTTTTTTCGTTTAAATAAACATTTTTTTAAGATTGCCTACTCTTGATATAGTGACATAATTATTGTTCAAGTGAAAATACATCACTTTCCAAATATGCTCCAATGAATTATATGAAGGGGAGCGTTGATCCTTTTTCCCCCTGACATATAGACTAAAATATTCGCCCAGTCAAATGATAAAATTGTTTTAAACAACTAATTACTCGATTCAGATATGATAAAGTGGAAATTTGACTTCGGTATAATTTTCAGAATGTAATTTTAAAATGACACCTCAAACGTGAAATAGAGTAGAAATAGTAGAAATATAATAGAGTAATTTTGGAGACAATCGCGATCTTAAAATCGGTATTTGGTTTTATTTTGTAGATAAATGTAAATATCAATATCTTCTTAGGTATTTAAAAAAAAAAATGTTTTACAGACAAAAAGGACTGATATAAGTTGTACTGAACAACAGTGGCGTATTAACGGGGGGGGGGGGGGGGGGGGGACAAGCGCTCTCTGAAGGGCCAATGTAATAAAAATTTAACAAATTTATCAAAATCGTACAGCAAAATAACTTATGTATTTTACAATAATAATAAGCTATATTTTATTATGAAGAAATCCTTATTCCGTCACATGAGTTTGTTCGTTCGGTACAAATTGTAGCTAAGCGGCTGATTTAGAGAACTGAACATAAGTAAGAGAAATATTGAGACTTCAAAAATATATCCCGCGAAAAATATAAATAAATATGGGTTCATCGAAGAAAAAATCAAGTGAAAGTTTTTGATACACGGATTAACAATTACATTTTTTTATCAACAAATAATGGAATTATTATTTGATATAAACATCAATATCCAACAGCAGGGGTGTCGAACTGATTTGGGTCGCAGTTTATTTTACATACATAATGATAAGCAGTGACGGAACTCTAAATATCCCGAAGGGTTTCTTGACATTTTTTTATAAACAGAAAAGGGGAAGAGAGTATATTTTACATTTTGAAATATGTTTTTCCCCTAAATAATCTCAAATGATTTTGATTACCGCTTCAGGGGCCATAAAAAAATTAGGTTGAGGGCCGTATGTGGCCCGCGTGACCTCGAAATTTGATTCGGCCCTCCCCAAGATAAAATCCTGGCTTCGCCACTGGTACATGTTAAAAACAACATATCAAATCACCTTCATGAATTTCTTCAACTTGAAATCAAAAGTCATAGATTGATATTAAATGATAAAATATAAATGTGTCATTTGTTATTAAGAAAGATTTATGTTTCTATAGGTTTAATAATTCATGTTCGATGTAAAAATTTATAATATAGATTTCTGAGAATCCATATATTCAGATATAATTCATAATCGATATACCGACTCGTGTAAAAACGTAAATTTAGAAATATTTAATATAATACACGTTGGTTCATTTAATAAATTACTAAATATACTCGCATGGCAATATTTTATTCACATGACTTAGACTAACCCTCATTATAGATATGGATGTAAATTATTCATCCAGTAATGGTGCTTTAAATAGCTATTTATTCAATGATGATATTAAAAACTTCATTACATACAAATAAAGCACTAGTATAGATCTACAGAAAAAAATTATGTGACGTGTGAATTTTCACACATTTTAGGATTTTGTAGGTAAGTGTAAGAAGCCAACAGAATGCTGGATGTCTAGGACAGTAATTTTTCTATAATCACATCAAAATCAACCACAATAATAATAAGTTTTTTAATAACCATTTTTATTCGTTATCTGAGTACTAGAAGCTTTCATTTAATTTTTTTAAACAAAATTTAAATAATATGCGATAATTTCGTCACAATAAAATTGAAAGTAAATAATACCAGCGATTTTTCTACATATATTGATAAATGGATTCAATTTTTTCAATATCAAAAACGTATTTCTTACTATAAATAATGTGTGTGTTTTTTTTTTTTCATGTTAATGGCATTTGATACTGAGGTAATTAGTCAGGACAATTTTTCTGAATAAAAATTCTATACCTGAACGGCATTCGAACCCACGATCTTAGCAACGCAGGGCACGTGTGTTACCACTATGCTACGCCGATCGGCTAAACAATGTGTTATTTGATTTATAAGTTTTTCATTACTACAAATGATTTATTCCTCTTTGATACCTTAGAAACAAAAAACTAAAATAATTCAGATAATAGGTTGAATCACGTATAATAGTAGTCGGATCCTACACACATGAACTCTGTTGAATAGCTGTTTTTTTTTTTTTTTAATTATATTTTTAATTTCAAGACTCCTTAGCCATAAATACAAATATATATATATATATTACTTTACTACACATAATGTAGCCATGAACAAAAAAAAAAAAAATGATGTCTAAATAAAACTGCTATATTTTCCAAAATCGCAGTCTGATCAAAAATTTCTTTCGTTACTTTTTGATTCAGATCAATGTGCATTACTTAGATTTTTTTCAGATTTTTAGTTTATTTAACTCAACGGGTTGTAAGTGTGCGATAGAGTATTTTTTTTTTTTGGTAAAAATCATGTAAAACTTAAAGAAAATAAGAAAACAGTTTCCATCAATGTATAATAAGTACTTATATTTTTTCAGATTTTTATATCAACATGGGAACAAAACAATGGGAACAAAAGTTTTTTGACATATTTTTGACGAAAATCTCATAAAAAAATTATTTTCCAAAAATAAAACTTTGTTTATCCACGCATTAAGAGACCTGATCAAAAATTACTATTGAACTATTCCGGTTCCCATCAATATACATACATTTTTTTTTTCAGATCTGGGAATTTGGGTGGAGAACAAAAGTTTTTTGACATATATTTGGCGAAAATCCAATAAAAAGACAAATTGACTTTTCAAAAATAAATATGTTTATCCACGCAGAGGTTCCATTTCATATCCGCTCAAGATTTTATAAAGATATTTATTTTTTCATTAATACATATTTGTTTTATTTTTACCACGATTTGTTATAATAGTTTTCCTCTGTGTGGGTCAAAATACATTCAGCCGTTTGGCTATCATTTCTACAGTACAGACAGACAGACATATGAGTTTCGTTATAAGGGTTTTTTGTTCATAACTAAAAAAAAACCTTAAAATTGAAAAGCTCTTTATTTTATTAAAATATAATTTTACAAAGCAAAATTCAAAAAGAGAATACCGCAGTCTTTTATTTGCATACGAGTATGTATTTTAACATGCACAAAGGCCTATGCATTATTAATCGGGTACAAAACTCTTCTTTTAAACATTAAATAGCATTATAGGAATATTTGAAAGTGAGAAAGTAATGTATTATTCAATATTTCAATAGCAGTAAAGTACACACTTTTATACGTTAGCAAGTGTTTTAGCAAAAAAGCTTTTCGAAGTACATATTTAAGAAGGTTATATCTTGTGACCCGAGACCTAGCTCTTCTGATTTTTTTGAACTGGAACAAATTTGCCAACATAATATTATTGCAATTGTGAATAACTAACAAATAAAATTTATCGCCTTTATAGACTTAGAAAAGGCATTTGATAATGTCAACTGGAACATTATGTTCAAAATCCTCAAAAAAGCTGGAATTGATCATAAGGATAGGCATTTGATCTGGAATCTGTATAAAAACGAAACTGGTGTTATTAACACAGCAGAAGAAGCCGGGATTCGGAAAGGTGTAAGACAGGGCTGCGCTTTATCACCAATTATATTTAACGCCTACAATCAGGAATCCATAAATTTTGTCAGAGCAAAAATAAACGTAGGCATCAAAATACATGGACATAATTTCGTCATGTTGAGTAATAATCAATTTTATCGTAAATAAACAAACTTAAGACTGACATAATTTTGTAATCAACAAATAACTGTTCAACAAACAAGGTATTGTATTGGGAACATTATGTCTAAGAGCACACATTTGTAATCTGTGGATTCTGCTAAGTGCGTTGCTCACTCCCCATAGTAGTATTCCATATTCTAATTTTGCCTGGAAATTGGCGAAATTAAATATTCTTAAAGTGTCATGTCACACAGATGTATTCAGGTGACAGAGGACGCTTTTTAGTGATGTTGCCAATTTGTATATATGACAATGCCAGTTCAACTGACTGTTAATTTAAAAACCCAAAAATTTAACCAGATCACCTATTGGATGAACTGATGGGTGCATCGATGTAAACAGAAAACAAGTTGTTGGGTTTTACTAACATTTAAATTAATGAATATGTGGAAACAGTAAGACTGGAGATATCCTAGCACTGTACTTGAAGTAAAATATCACAGGAAGATGATTACACTGAAGAAGACACTACTTAACGATAATGAGAATCTAAGAAGGATAACTAAAGTGTTTTGCTAAAGTAAAGTTTTACTACAATTGTCTCAAGACGTGTATCGAGAACTGATGATTCTAATATAAATTCATAGTTCAACCCTTTTCCTAAACAGTAATTTAATTATTACATCAGCAAACTGTTACTGTGGTCAAACAATAGGTCTGTCACGTTCGAACCCTATTCGTGCTTTAGGTATTTGAGAAGAATTAGAATTGCTGACTTGAAGGTATTGATTAGAAGGTTTCAGGCAATAAATAAATAATTAGTTCAGCAAACTAACCAAAACGTGTTCATCGTAAAACCCCTAGTTACTGATAGGAAAGTTTATTTTGTTACTATTGGTTGTAAAAACTAATATCAGTAATTAACAATCGAGGACTAGTTTACATATCCCTATTATTACATCTTATTGTCGGGCACAATTGTCGCTGATAACAGTTCAATTTGATCTCTATTGTTTTAATACAATCCTAAGTTAGAATCAAACGTACCAATAGCCAGTAATTTGAAATTCATTGATACATATCGAGTTTCCATACGTGTAGCCGGGAGCAATTGTTAGGTAGATTGCTTTGCAGTCTTGCAATTGCAGGAAAATGTTATGACGATGGTTGTAATATCATTTTCAATGACAGCGTAAGTATAAAGCTTGTATTTCATGTCGTGGACGCTCGACACCGGATATTAAACTCATTCAAAAGTACTTTACAGGTTATTTTTGAAGTGTATTGTGTTTATGAAATATTAATATTTCAAATAAAAGTGAAAAATGTTGAACTCATCACCTCTTATGAGGACGTATAGCATGAAAAATAAAATAAAACTATTAAATGATGTTGAACTTATTACATTGGTTGATTTGAATTTAAATTATTCTGGTTGGTTATAACATTAATCTTATAAGATTAATCTATTTGTATTATTTATAATAAAGATTTTACGAAATCCTCATAACTTCTAACGTAATCGCTCATTAAGCTGCTATTACATAGACTTATACATGCATTAATATACAACAAAACAAACAATAAATACCACTTGTCACTAAACTTATACTACAATTAATCCACAGTTAACTGTTCCAGGTATATCACCATTCAGTCTAGACTAGTTCAGGTATTTGATTAGTAAATCAGTCGCTATACTGAATTTCACTTACTCAGTATCTCCACTTGAGTTCAACCACTTGTCTAACTCTACTCTGATATTGGTAGCATGAGACTGACTTAATGACAACCTTAACTGTCCGGCTGACCTGAATCAACCGCTGAAATTAGATTAACCTAACTGTTCTTAAAGAGTCGCTGAGCTTCACTGTCTAAATACTACTGGGCCGCAGGTAGCGCTCCTTATAAGCGGACTCTAAAACGTTCCATAGATTACTAGAACCTTCGAGCAACTCAATGTTCAAGGTTCGCTGTCGGCTTCAAGGTTACTGTATTCTTTAGCAGAACCGTATTCATAACAATATGATATGATGGACGATATGACAAGTAATTTACAAATGACGCGTCATATGTTTAAAACCAATACAATTTTATTTTTTTAAAATTGCTTGCTTCATTTTTAGGGTTTTGTAGGTTTGGTTAAAAAAAAAACGTTATAACGTGACTCATGTGTCTGTCTGTTTATATGGTAGAAATTGTAGCCAAACAGCTAAACATAGAAAATTTTAATTTGGTATCTTTGTACAACGCTTTCTCTAGAAAACGCATCGTGAGAAAAATATAAACAAATATGTATTTAATAAAAAAATAAATGTTTACTAAAATTTTTTAGTGGGATGTCAAATAAAACTTCTTAATACCTGGATAAACCAAAAAATATATAGATATATTGAAAAAATAATTTTTATAGAGGGGACTTATTTCTAAAAAGAAATTTTCGAGAGGAGTCTTATTTTTCAGAGGGGTACATTTCTGGAAAGGGAGTAGTTTAGTTTAGTTTATTGAAAAATATCGAATTTTTTATGTCGTTGAAAAATAGTTATTTGTGTACCAAGGCAGCGAAATCGAGTTTTTTTATAACGAATTGTGGATATTATTTTCCGAGGCGTTAGCCGAGGTAAATAATCACGAGGTTGATAAAAGAGAGCTTCAGTGCCAAGGCGCACATTATTATTATTATTTTTTTTTTCTGAAATCATGAAATTGTATAAAATGTTATATTTAATTTTTAGGTTATATGTATTTTATACATATAATTGATGACTATCTATGCAAAAGTGTATTTTAACAACAATTATTTATTAAGCAAAAGCCATATTATTTACTAATATTTTCATTATCTTTTTAGGTTTTTGTAGGTATGACCAAAAAACCCTCATGTTGTCGTCTCTCTGTCTGTCTGTCTATTTGGTAAAAATCGTAGCCAAACGACTAAACCTAGAAAGTTGAAATTTGGCATGCTTATACAACTCTTTGACCCGCATATAGGAAAAATACTAAAACATCTAAAAAACATATCCCCTAACCATATACACAAATATGTGTTCATAAAAAAAAAAAAAAAATGTGTTCAAAATTCTGAGTAGGGTATCAAATGAAAGTACGTGGATTAACGAGCAAAGTTTTATTTTTGCAAAATTATGCAATAAAAATGTTGTCCCACACCCTGTAGCCCAGATGGTTTAAACTAAAAATCTGAAAAAATTCTAAGTAATGTACATTTGTGTGAACTGGAATAGTACAATAGGAATTTGATGAGATTATCTCTTCGGAAAATAATGCATTTTTTGTGTTTTTTTGCTTGAGTACGTAAAATATTTAATAACTTATCTAAGACACTCTATCAGTATGCTTTGATAGTATATTGGCTAGCATGCTCGCATTCTAATTTGCAAACTCAATTTCGCTCCGATCTCCAGGCAATTTTATTTCTTCTGTACTTTTTTTGCATTTCTATTTTGTTTAAATTATTTTTTCAAAATTCTAGTTATATTTGGGCAAGTGGGCATGTTGAATTAATTTTTAAAAGCGTAAATTTAATAACCAGTGGAAATTGTTGAAATCTAATACAAAAAATCAGAGGGCGGAGTTATGACTTAAAACAACCAATGGAAGCCATAGGCGCAATTTTCAAAATCTTAATGAACCTTGCTATATAAAAAAAAAAAAAATACTGCACATATTTAGAAACCTAAATAATGGTATTAGGCATTCTAATTGAAATCTAACATAAAATTTGTTTTGGCATCCCAATCATCATTCACTTACTAAATACCTGCGAAACCCTGAAATGTGTGAAAATTTACACTTCAATCCAATTTTTTAATGTATTCGATAGAAATATTTATGTTCAACCAGGTTTGACATTAATTTGTTTACTTGTTTTAACTTGTAATGTTTAGGTATGCAACCCGGAATACATGAAATCGTACCAAAAAAAAAAATACTTCACTGCGGATCTGGGGTCACTTCACTGGCCATTTGATGTTATTTCACTGATGATTTCATAAAAAAATATTATTTTTTATAATGCATAATGCATCGTGCATAATATGCAATCATATGCAAGTTTATTCCTTAGATTAATGTTTATCTATCACTTTAGGTACTAGTTAGCTATCTGCCAGGTAGTGAACATTTATGCTCTAGATAAATTTTATTCGGAGGCAAAATAACACTTTTTATATTATCCCCAGAATAAAATTTACTCTAATGCTCTAATCTAGATGGAACAACTGGCCCTTAGTTGATAAGGTTACAAAAAAATTAACTCTGTATTGTTCTTTTCATTTCGTTAAAGTTGAGTGAGAAAAAGAAATAAATTGTTTTCAAGTTAATAATACAAATGACCAATCTAAACTTTCTAAAACCAATTGAAGAAGAACTATTGTCCTCGCAAAATGAACAAATTTACTTTTGGAAAAATCCTTGACGTTGCCCTCTTTTAAAATTTTATCTCTTGTCACTTGAAGGAAGCATAATGTTCATCAGATAAACATGTTTTAGCTGGTGCATTCAGAATTAACCAAGATCTAGATAAAGCAGGGATTTAAGCACAACTTTAAGTTCCACTTAAATCCAGACATTTTAATTTGACGCCGTATATTTTCACTGACTTATCTTTTAATCACAAAGTCTTTGACCTGAACACAACTTTTCAAGAGTTTTATGTAAATTTATAAGTTTGATAACAACTCCCTCATTATCGTAATATGAAAAGTAATGCAAATACTTCAAGTTTGAAATATTCTCGCTAGAGGTCAGGTATTTAAAAAATTAGATATAATGATAAAAGCTGTAGAAAAGAGATTTTTCGTGGCTGAGTGGTAACAAATTTTCATACGGAATACACACACGCGGATTCAAACACCGTACTCCACTTCGAAACTGTGGAAAACTCCGTAACTACCGTGTTGATGTGATGTTGGTGTTGCTGTTGGCATGTTACGAGTTACGTGTTACGAGTTACCTGGTTCAATTTCGAACCTCGTATCAGTGAAGTTGGATCAAAAATAGTGTTTTTAAAGAAAATATTTATATTAGAAGAGATATTTCTGTCTCTCTCTCTCTCTCTCTCTCATTTTCTTTCATTCTTATTTTTCGATACATTGTCTTATCTTCCTCTCTTCCTCTCTCTCTCTCTCTCTCTGTCTCTCTCTCTCCCCCTCTTTCTATCTCATTTTCGTTCTTTCTTATTTTTCGTTCAATTGCCTTACAGGGAGATTTGGTGGCGTCATGTCTGCACAATAGTTCTCATTTTCGGAGTTTACGCTACTCGATCTTTGACCAAATGTGTAGTTTTTGTAGTATGTGGTTGACTTATAGCTTCATTTGATCGACATCTACTCACTATCCCTTGCATGATTTACCTTTCCATGCCGTCTTCTCTTCTGGACATATGATAAATTATAATTGAAAATATCGGAAAATATAGTGAAATACTTTTCTTTTTTTTTTTATTTGATCAATTTAAGACACATCCACTACAATGGTGATTAGTGTCCCTGTACATTATAGTTACATTAAATAATACATATTAATTTATCTAATAGGTATATACATATATTTTGATATTTTATTCATTTTATATTTGTGAGGCGAGACCAGTTTCTACTGTGAACTGTATTATCCGTTCCATTATTTCCATGTTGTTGGAGAGGGCTTCCTTCAATGTTGGTGGTATTTTATTTTTTTGTCGTCCTCTTGAGTATTTTGGGCATGCGATCAGGAGATGTTCAACGGTTAGTTGGGTGTTACATACGTTGCATTTGGGGGGATCGGATTTATCCAGTATGTATTTATGGATTGCTAGAGTATGTCCAAAGCGCAATCTGGTAATCGTTATCTGTTGTTTCCTTTTATTGAATGTGTGCCATTTTTTTGTGTCCTCTTTTATTCCTCGTAATTTGTTGTTATTTATTTCTTTCCATGCTTTGTCCCATTCTTCTAGCACCGTTCTACCTATTTCATTCTTAATGTCACTGTGAGGTACTTTAATGTTTGTTAGATGTAAATTTGTAGCTGTTTTTGCTGCTTTATCAGCTTTTTCATTTCCTTGTATCTCACAATGGGATGGTACCCATAGGATATCTTTTCCTGTGCTGAGGATTTCGTGGATGTTATCTTGAATTTTCTGGATCAGGTTGTTTTTAGTATATATTTGTTTAATGGATTCAACGGCACTTAATGAGTCTGTTATGATTATAAATTTACTATTGTGTTATTCAAGATATTCCTGGTGGCTTGTAGTATGCTGTAGGTTGCCGCAGTGAAGACACTGATGGGAGATGGTATTGGTATTCTTCTTCTTCCACTATTACTGCTGGAAATAATTTTTATAAAGTACTATTATAATGATTTAATGACCAATGTTCAAACTTCTCTTGAACAAAACCAAAACAACCTTCCTAAATTTTCACAGTTTTCAAAATACGCAAATTACTAGCCCATTAATACGAGTTCCAAACTCATATTCCCTCCAGTAATCCCAACAACACAAATTTCTAGGACTTATAATCCATCAAAATCTTCGTTGATCTCCACATATTGATTATATCAATACTAAGCTATCAGGATCATGTTATATGCTAAAGAGGCTCAGGTACTTTATTTCATCTTCATTATTAAGATCAGTTTATTTTGCGAAATTTCATACAATTATAAATTATGCTATTATTTTCTGGGGAGCATCAAAAGAAGCTCATAAAATTCTCTTGCAGCAAAAAAAAGCTATTCGAATATTAACATTTACTTTATATAGAACTTCCTGTAGAAACTTATTTAAAGATCTTAAAATATTATCAGTTCCCTGAGTTTTTATATTACAAGGCGTATTATTTGTCAGAAATCATTATAGTAACTTTAATATAAATAGTGATTATCATAATCACAATACAAGGAGTAAATCTAGCTTGAATATTGAGAGGCACCATACTACTTTGTACGAGCAAAGTCCTCGTTTTATAACTGCAAGATTGTATAATTAGGTTCTAGATAGCATTAAAAGTATAAACAATGTGAAAATATTCAAAAATAAGTTTAAGAAATATCTACTAGAACATACATTCTATTCAATCTCTGAATATCACTGAGACGGGGCTCGTATAATAGAAAGAATCATCGTAGACATTTTCTCCAAAACGTATGAGATGTTACTCGTCTGTTACACTGGGTGATATCTTGTTCATGGTCAAAACCTTAAGTGTTTTCTATCTGATTTTGATTCGGATGTAGTGTGTACATCAAAGACAATTTTTTAGTCCTTTTTTTATTCAAAACCTTTTTTAGGTATAAAAAAATATATTTTGTGCATTAATATAGTGTGTAATATTTGGACTCTTTATTTTAATAGTTTGCTGCCTAGTTTAAGTTTTATTATAGTTTTCATAATTTAAAGTTAGCCACAAGTTTTTAATTTTTATCTTAGAGATAGTTTTAATTTTGTAGATACAATACAAATTAGTTAAAATTGTAAATTGTTGTTCATTTGCATGTACAAATCGTAGCTGTGCTAAAAGCAAGAATTCAGACTTTTTATTTCCTTAGTTTGGTGTCTAGTTAACGATCTATTTTAGTTTTCGTATTTTTGGAAACAGTTTTTTTAGTTTTTATCTTAGACAAAGTTTCTATTGTGTAGATACAGTACAAATTAGTTAATATGGTTAACTGTTGTTCATTTGGGTATACAAATCGTAGCTAAGCTAAGAATCAGCTTGTAGCAGAAGAATTGTCCGGTATCATTCCATATCTAAGTATTTTACTTTATTTGTAATTTATTCAAGTTTATTAAGACTTTTACCGGTTGAAAAGTTTTTTATTATTTTTATTTCAATATAATATGTTTTCTAAAATTTACAACAAAGTATATTTATAGTACTCACTTTAATTAAATGTGTTAATATAAAAGTATTGTTACATTTTTTAGCAACTGCATATCGTTTAATATTTTACGTATTTCTTATTATGCATTTTTTCAGTCTCAGATATCTCACGCTCTATCTGAATGAGGGGTGGGGGTATACTGTCCATCAGCGTATTTTTATGTTCGAGTTTTTAATTATAATATTGACGCTTTTACTAAATTAATAGTTAATTCCCAGTAGAATTGCATTAACAACATTCACTCAAAAGAATGGTAAAAAGTTTTATGTGAATTAAAAAAGATAAAAATAATATAATTTAATAAATTAAGATCCTGTAAAATTAATGTTATTTTTGATCAATACTTCAAACGTTTTGAAATTAGTTATATTTGAAGTATTGTGTTGGCAACATGTAACAAATGTCTGTTAAAAGAGATTTTCACGACGATATTAAACCAATTTTTATAATTGGAAAATTATTGGGTACTGCTCCATTTACAGTAACCGGCGCCACATGGGACAGAAAATTTAAAATAACCAAATTTGATATTATTTTGACAATTATACAATTCATTTGCATAATAATTATTTCATACTGGTCTCTTAATGTATTCCGTAATAAATTTACAAACTATGATACCATATTTCAAAATTCACCAACAAATTTAGAAAAATATATTCATACAGGTGTTTATATTTTACCGGTATTTAATTTTATAATATTGAGTACTAGTATTTTTTGTCAGAGAAAAAAATATTTTTCTGCCTATCAAAAAATGTTGCATGTTGAAAAAACTATTGTGTATCTAAATTTAAAATCTAAATATTGGTCAACCAGATATTTTACAAATATGATTATTATTCAGTGTATTCTAATATTTATTTTGACAGTTGTGATAGGTTATATATTTCCATTCATGAAAGTTGATCTTCTTTCCAACGTTATTTTTCTCATCAAAGTTGTTGGGATGCAATTGTTTATAATTGCCTACGAAATAGTTGCAATGCGTGCTATCAAAATATATTTTCTAATAATTAGAGATGGTGTGCTCGAATTAAAGCACATCAAATATAGTGAAAAATATTTAACTGAACATCAAATTATTAGTTCCAAAATATTCCACTAGGCATCACTTCAGTTATTGTCAGTTCTCAATAGTAATGCCTTGATTACACGTAACGAGTACAGTGGCGAGACAGTGTTCTCGGCCGAGTGCTCGGTTGGTATAAACATATTACCGAGCACTCGGCCGAGCATTCGGATAGTAGGATGGCGAGACAGTCACTCGGACCCTTTTCTATTTACTAGACCGAGTGGCCAACCCCCCACCATATATCTATAAACATATTGTTTATAGATATATGCCCCCCACCCTACCGGCACTGACTATGAGAGGATAAATCTGACGCTCGATTGACACATATACGCATGCGTTCCAGTGTAGCGGGAAACGAGGAAACCACGAGTTGTGTTTACATGTACTTATATGCAGCGCACACATTTTTAAATAAATTGAAAATGTCTGTGATGTTTAAATAAATTGAAAATGTGATTAATTTGCAATAAAATATTTTCAAAACAATATAATTTAAATGTCCATTTAAAAAGTATTCATAAGATCTTTAATGGTAATCGACGAATATGGCGAGGGGTTTCCTGCATCATGTATCTTTACAAACAAGCAGGACACTACTGTTTATGATTTTTTTTTTCATAAAATTTTCAAAAAAATCGGTTTAGTAAATTGCAATTTTTTATATCCGATATAAATGAAATGTTTTACAATGCCTGGTGTGCAGTGATGGGCACCAAACTTTAAAAACTTTAGAAATAACCCTTGAAGAATCAAAATTTATAGAAATGTTACCAAAAGCAATAGTTTTTTACTTTCGGACAATGACATGAAAATATTTGGTGAATATTTTTTCACAAATTATTATGAGAAGCCCAATCTTTGGGCTTATACTTATAGAAAATGTTTAGAAATTAACAAAGAAAATAAAAAACTGAAACACCAACTAGATACGACAAAATTTGAACCAAGTAATAAAAAAATTAATAAACAAATTTCTATATTTAGTACCAAGAAAAAAATTAAGAAGTCGCATATTTTAAAAAACCGACAACGCAAGAGGAAAAAAATATTATTGAAAAAATACCGAACTAACTTTTTTTTGTCTTAACTGTCTGAGTAGTAACACACACACACACACACACACACGTGTAATTTCATTCATTTTATCTTCTTTGTATTTATTTAAGCAAATTATAATTTAAGAATGAATTATTTGTTGCTTAACAATAATTTTATGACTATCGACAACACTGTGATATTTGTTCCTTTTGTTTTTTTGTTTTTTCTTGTTTTGTATTATTGTTCATATTAGCTACGTGCTGTTCTATTAACTAAATAAATAATAAATTGATAATTATTATTGTCTTATTATTGATGTATTAATGATAATCTTAAATATATCCACAATAAATCTGAATATTATATTTTTAATCTCCGCTCAAGATCATTTTGAAGCATGCGCACATGTGTCAATCGAGCGTCAGATTTATCCTCTCATGCACTGACTCGCTAGCCTACTCGGCATGTTTAAACAACACTCGCCACTCGTTTCAATATGCGCGCGCACCGCATCCATTTATTGCATCAATTTTAGTACCTCGTGTTGATGTTAATTGTTATCGTTGGTTTCGAAAATGGCTAATAATAAATGGGACTATGATACAACAATAAAATTTATTCAAGTGTATAAATTACATACATGTTTGTGGAACTTTAAATATTCGGACTACAAAAATAAACAAAAATGTGACGCTGCATACGTTTCAATTGTGCAAGAAATTAATATTGATGGAATGAGATCAAGAGTGGAATGAAGTGCTTAGTATATTTTTTAATATGCGTTGTACGGTCCATGTTTCGATACACAAAACTTACCTATTTTTTTATCGAAAGTGAACTGACTCGCCACAAAAGTCGAAAAGAGAAGAATACGTATAAACACTCTCTCGACCACACCACTCTCTCGGCCTAGTGGTATTTTGCTGTCTCGCCAGTGTACTCGTTACGTGTAATCAAGGCATAAATGAGATATTTCAAAAGTTTAGTTTTAGGTTATCCCTTCGTAACTCCCGTAATATCCATCCAATTGAAAAAAATTATCATTAAACAAAAAATATTTGTTTTGTTATTATAAGCAAATTTTCGGTTAAGTCTACGTATTAAGTGATACGATTTTTCTTCTTCCGATTTTCGACTTGCCTCGTTATATTGACTGCATTTCCTACCTATATACCAAATTTCAACTCGGTACACACAGATTTTCTGTTTTTTTATATAAAAGATTTTACTATTATATTTAAATATTTAAATAAAAAAACAGAAAAATAAATAAATAAAAATATCAAAGTTAAAAATGCGCAAAAATAAAAAAACAGAAAACAGACGACTCAAGTCTCGCTCGGCATACACTTATCATAAATTTGACTAAATAGCAGAATAAAGAAATCTTATCAGCTATAGCAAAGCACTGATGATCGCGCCGAACGACGTTGACCAATGTTCCATGAACTTACTATAGTCGTCCAAACAACTATTGAAACGAAATTCCCGCGTTCTTGCTGAATGCTTCATACATATTTCGATGGTCCAGTATAATTAATAACAAAATTATTAATTTCTCGTTACTGACGGGACATTTCTGAGATTCTTCTCGTTATGTTGACGGCATGTCCTACCTATATGCCAAATTTCAACTCGGTACTATATCTGGGAGTGGGTTAGAATTTCCGGATATTCACACACATTTTCAGTTTTATATATATTCGAAGCTTCATTTATTATTAGAATTCATTCTAGCCTGTATTCCTCGAATATTTAATTAACACGTCTCTCTTCATAGTGTGTTAACCAGCCAGCACTAATAGATTATTATATATTTTACGACTACAGCATACTGAATTGTTTCTAGTGAGCAAGACATGGTTGCATGGCTGAATTTAAACCTACAAAGTTTGAATATTAATTTTTCTGGACAGGTCACTTTTGTAAAAACATGTTTTTTTATTGATTGTTATCAATAATTAATAAACTGAATATAGATAAAAATGTTTATTTAATTATGGAATAATTATAAACAGAGCCTTGGACATGCAAATAAGAATAAAAATACAATAATTAATTTACTTAAGTTGATAAGTATAAACGATGGTAGTCATTAGCACCGAATGCACAATTACATTTAGGACACTTGCGCTGACGTGTTTCATAGCGCGTTCGTAAGCAGTCATAACAGAAAACATGGAAGCATTTGGATAGTACTGCATCTTTACGTTTAACTTTACATGAGGGACATGTAAGAGTTTCTTTGTATTCTCTTATCTCTTCCATCATAACTTCATCTAGAGAAGTGCCAGCTAATTCCATCTTCTTCATTCGTTCTGCTTTTCTTCTTAGTTGCGCTATTTCCTCCTATAACAACAATATCATGTTAATTTATACACTTCTTTTGCATACATTTTTCATACATTTTGATAAATAGTTCATTTCTTAGCTTCATGCGGAACTAAATAGTGAACTAAATGTTACCTGCCTGCATCTGAAATATTTTTAGATTTTTTTAATGTTTGCAAATCTGCCCAAAATATATCGTGTTATACAGTTTCTAAGGTAATATTTAATATATTATTTAAAAATCAAGCTTTAATAAAACTGATAATTTAGCCTAAATTGCCTATACTATGTTAAAAACAATCGGTCTCAAAGTCCCATTCAATCATTAAGTCACAAGATTGAAAAATTTGTTGCACGAAGCTAAGAAATGAATTATAATTTATATAGTGAACAAATTCAAGCGTCAAAACAGTTGGTGTAAGTTCCACTTAATACAGTGGCGTAACTATGGAACCACTACGTACGCAATGGTCATAAATTTAATTTTCCCAAATAACTTCGTTATTGAAAATCATAAAAGATTTTAAAGAAAACTTTCTTGAGGCAACTCTTTGAGTAATTTTCTGTGGTGTAGCAAATCATTTTTTTTTGTTTTCTATGGCCATATGGATATTAGTCTTCACTTGAATCTTCTTTATGTAAACTACAGCTTTATATTATTGACATTAAAAGAATTATTTCTGATTTCAATGTGGTTTCTAACACTGTTTTACTTACTGTTTTTAACAAAATACTGGTTATTCGCGGTAGCCTTCGGACTGTTCGAACACTGTTCAAAGCAAGTCAAACGTGTTACTGCATTAGAGCAAAAACTCCTAGTCAGAACATGCGCATTGTTAGTTTAATTGAATTCGAATAAAATGAGTTCTCTCACTTAAATTTATTTCACCGTGATTAAAATCTTATCAATGAGACACATACAGCACTCGCGGTGACCAGAATATTTAACACGTATCAAGTCCGATAGGCGCATTTAGTCTGTTCGTGAACTTATTTCTTAACTGTTGGCAGCTTGTGAGAAACTTTTACTTTAGAGAAAATTTAATTGTAGTTTGTGTACAGTTGTGTACAGACACGAGTTTTCTGTCTGAGAATTTCTTACTTGAAAATAATATGTCCAAGAAATATGGTGTAGCTAAATTTATTTGTTCAACAGAAACTAAATCAAAGAAAATTATAGCAGCTGCTAGTTAAAGCTTAACACCAAGTAAAATTCAAAAGTGCGCTTTAAGATATGCCGAATGACAAGAATGAAAAGTCGAAAATTTAAATAAATCCACATAAATAATATGTGTACAGAAATAATAAAGGACTAAAAACACTTAAGGGTTATTATTCATTATCACTTCATTATTGAAAAGTGTGCACAATCTCTCATATGTGCACAAACTGGATTTTTTCGTTTTCACAATAACACGAGTTTACTGCATTTACAAAAAATTTCTCAAGTTGTCTCATTTCTCCATTTTGTTGATCATTCAGTTTTTATGTTTTTGTTATGCACATCATTGAAATTAGAAAATATCTTCGTTAATACTAATTTCAGAAAAATAAACAATGAAAAAGTTCCTACGCCACTGGAAAGTAATGAAAATGTTGCCTCGAGAAAGTTTTATTTAAAATATCTTATGATTTTCAATAAAGAAGTTATAAGGGATTTATTTTTTTATTTTTTTTATTTCATGTTTATGGCCTTTGATTAGCCAGGACAATTCTAATTTTTCTTAATTTAGATGCTCTTACGAAGGAAAGACGACGAAATTGGAAAAGATAAATTCTATGAATGCCAGATAAAGCCTTTAGCAACATTACAAAATATGACACGAAGTAGCAATAGGAGATTTTAATGGCAAAATAGGAAAACACAGTGCGCAAGTAACAATTAGTAATGGAAAGACAGTACATAAGTCAATTTTGCCATTTCAAAGAATGTAACCATAAGTCGCAAATATTTTCTACACAAAAGAATTCATAAAACCAAGTGAAGATGATACTGAGTGAAAGGTAAAATAAATAAAGATTCTGATATAGAAGGTGTTCCACGAAGATGGAGATATTACTTTTAAACAGGCAAAGACGTAACCGCTTCCAGCAATAAATTATTATCTCCCAAGTACAACAAGAAATTCTTGTCCCACGCCCGGAAACAGTTGTAGCAGTGGCGGCGGCGCTAGCTCTTAAAATCAGGGGGGCCAAATTTTTTTTAAAATAAAATGGGGGGGGGGCAGGTAATATTTTTTTTATTGTTTACATATGAAAATACAAGTAATGACCTAAAAAAAAAGGCCTCACTTCTAAACTATATTTTTTTCCAAGCAATTCTAGAGGGGCCAACTGAGGCCAGAGCAACTTTTAGGGGGGGCCGGCCCCCCCCGTTAGCGCCGCCACTGAGTTGAAGAAGTCATTTCAAAACTTAACAATAATAAGGAATTTGGTCCTGATGGAATAAACGCTGAATAATTTAAAATGGTTGATAACACACTCTCACTTTGCCTACATAAGTATTAGACAATATATGAACCTCTGAGTTACTGCCACCTTACTAGAAAGCTTCAATAATTTACCCAATACTCCACTAGAAATCTATTACCACAAGAAATGAGATTCTGTTAACTGTGATAATTATCGCATAGCAAAATACAATAACTAAAATTGTATTTAACTTTATGTATAATCGTTGTAAAAAGTAGAGAACAGAAATAATCGGAGGTTAATAAAGTGGCATTAAGTCAAACAGATAACAACATTAACCTGCAGCAATCCTTTGAAGCTTGGGAATTTAATGTCCAAGTATATTTCATGTTTATTGACTTAAAGACAGTAAAAACGTAAATACGGTAAAAAATCAGGGGGATTATTAGATCTATGCCATAGCATGGACCAGTAGTAGGTAGACGTCGTATAGCATTATATAGTGAATATAGTAGTGGTAGCAGAGAGACATTCCATAGAACGTTATGAAATCTATGCAAGTTATCCACGCCGGTATAAAAAGTAATAATACGTATTCAATGATTCTTGTCAGAACCATTCACAACAAACGCAGGCTGGAAACAAGGGAATGCCTTGCCCTCCTATTGTTTTATATTGCCCTTGAGGATATAATAAGAAAAGATCAACTAAATACAACCAGAACTATTTTTAATAAATCGTTATAGTTTATGCTGATGATATTGTGATCAGTAGACATTACAGGCACTAACCGATGTATTATCGAAACTGAATCCAAAAAATGGGAGTGATAATAAATATCAGTAAGGTAATAAATATCAGTAACTAAGGTAATGCTTGTTTCTAGAGAACTAATGACAGAAACGGAAAAGAAAATAGGAGGATGTAAATATGAAGTGATAACTAACTTCATTTATCTCGCGGCCAACTTAAACTTCAAATATTGTGAATCTGAAAAAATCAGGAGGAGGATATTTATTAAGTAATCGTAGCTACCATAGTCAAGAAAAATTCTTAAGATTCAGAAACTTATCATAAAAAACAAAAATAAGTCTATACAAAACAGTTATTCGGCTAGTAGTTTTATATGGGTCCTAAATATGGTACCCAGCAACAGGCCCGTACCCACGATTTATTTCTAGGGGGGGAAATCACCTATAAAAATCCGAAATTTTCAAGATGAAAAGATGAAAGCGGGCCGAAAATGGTCTTTTGACCCGATTTCATTTTTGAAAGTTGGTGGATGTTCATGTTAAATTATCAAATCAAATGAAAGTTCAGTCAAATGAAAAAATTAATGCCACTTGGATAGTGGGAAATCACGATTCAAACTCGTGAAAATATAGACAAAATATATATATTTATAATATATCATTATACCTATATGCAAAAATATTAAAATGTAAAAATATTAAAAATAGTACAAATATGTTAAAATAAATATGTAGTATTTTCACCTTTGTAAAAACAAACTAAGAAGAAATTCTAATTTCTTCACTACTGAAATCATATGTCATGTTGGTATTACAAAAATAATTAAAAATATCACATTATTTAATATTTCATATAACAAAATAAAAAATTCTGAAGTCCGTTTTACAGTGTAATGGATTATTTAAACGACGTTTAAAGCCAGTAATACAATAAAAAAAATATAAAATCTATATAACCAAATTTGGTGTATCCCAGAACAAAATTTTTATGATTGAATACCTAATATTACCTTGACAATTGTGTAACATAACAATTCAAATAATAATATGACATTTGAAACATACACTGACATATTTTTAGTAGATTAGCCAACGAGGTTAATGTTGGTTAATGTTCATGCCCGTTTATTTATTATTTTTTTGAAAAAATGGCCAATTTTTTTTTATTATTATAAAAATCAATATACAAGCACATTTACATGTAAAAATGTGATTTTCAGGTGTAAGAATGTTTTTAAACGTTTAAGCAGAATTAAATGGAATTTTAATTTTCTTAAGTTGCCACGAGCTAATTTTTTAATGATTGAGTAGGCTAAAGCAATAGCCGCCAAATAAAATGACCAAAAGCTATAATCAAACGTTAACAGTTACTAGAATTAAAAATCTAGTTACCCTTAAACCAAAGAAACCGGCTATAGTAATATAGGCAATCGTACATATTTTTTTCACCTCGAAAATTTATATTTATAACGTAAAACACGTCACGCTTACATCAGAGTTCGAAAGAGACTGAATAAACGTGAATAAACAAAGCGATCAATAATTTAGAAGATGTCTGTACTATGAACACGTTCAACCGTATTAACATTGTATAATATTGTCTCCTTCGAAACAGATTCGTAAATTCGAGTTTCATTCGTCAAATTTTACATTTGTAAGATCGAAAAGAACACCGCCCGAGTCTCTCTCAGGCATGAAATATTTTGCTACTACTACGTGCCCGAGCACCACTCGGGCCTGAGCGTTAAGAGGTTAAGAAAATAATTTAATATTTGAAATGGAGAAAACAACATTAAAAATAAAATAATTATCTAGCACGAACTTAAGAAATGAATAATAAACATAATTAAAGGTAGTTTGTTATATGTATGAATGTTCGAATATTTGTAGCAAAAGAGGGGCCAGAGGGCCGCATGTGCTCGCCTCCATCTTCTCATGTTGTAAATCATATAATCAAGACATATTACGAGAATGCGCGGCATATTCATCACGGAAACGAACACACTACTGGAAACACAATTTGTTTATTAATTACCCTACATCCTAAAATGCCGGCGTAGCGTAGTGGTAACAGAAGTGCCCTGCGTTGTTAAGGTCTCGGGTTGAAATCCCGTTCAGGCAAGGAATTTTCAAAAATAGAACTATCCTGGCTAATTGTCAAAGTTACAAAGGCCATTAAAAAAAAAAAAAAACCATCAAAAAATAAAAATTTGACGCCCCTAAAATAATCCACCTGAATGCGGTGCACCCCTTGTACCCCCGGGTTGCGGTGGCCCTGCACGTAAGTATGGAATGAAATAACTAATATACTACTGTCTTTCATAAAGTTTATAAATGGTCTTGAAGCAACTTATTTTATTTGTTACACTATTGAGAACTGACACGCTCGGATACGCAGTCTGGTGGTCAAATATTGTACTACGTGACTGTAGTACTGTTTGAAATTATTACATATGTTCTGGTGTTGATTTTTTGTTAGAACGTCGATAGATACATTTTCATAAAATAAAAATGTACTGTGTTTAAATTAACCTGTTCCCTGTTAGCTTATTGACAGCTGAATACTAGACAATTCAGCCATTTTGCCATGAATTACAGCGCCGCCAACGGTAATGTCACTTCTCAATAGCAGGTTAGGGATTACCATTAATCAAGAAATTTAAGAAAACAGTGTCGTGCACATATACCTTCGTTGACAATGTTATTAATAGAAGTTATTATTTTCAGTATGTAAAATTTCCAAATAATCTAGGATCAGTGTTTCTCAACTGGAGATTTTTTGTTAATTTTTTTATGATCTTTTGTTCATTTTCTGTGATTTTTTCATTGTTCAGTGATTTTTTATTACTGAGATATTAAATGTAGAGTCTATATATACAATAAATTTGTTTAATAGTACATTTATATTTGTGCTCCGCGGTGGAAAATTAAATATTTTACTGGTCCGTGGTACGTTCTCGGTTGAGAAACGCTGATCTAGATGTTTCGCTAAATTATAAAATTCTATATTATTTAATTTGCTAGTTCAATTGACATGTGAAAAGAACTAAAAAATTGTGAAGTCCGTGTTACAATAAAATTGATTTTTTAAACGACGTTTACAGTCAGTAATTGTTAAATATTTGAACATGTTGACAAGCGTCTGGAATCAAATAGTATACACTATTGTCCTGGGTACCTACTTAATTTTCAATGTTAAATAATATCAAAAGATTATGTCTATGTAACAAAAGTTAGTCGTATTTTAACTTGTGTTTTATTGCGTTCACGCAAAACTACGTCTGCAAATCCTAACAGTAATACAATATAAAAGTAACTAAAATAACTAGATCTAATTTGTCCTTACAAAAAATGAAAACAGTATATGTGTTCTTTGAACCTGGTTTCAAAATTTGTTTTTAAGAATTAAACTTACATATGTATATAAAATATATTGCAAATTATACAATTTATTTTATATACGCCTGATTTTTGTGCCTATTTTATAATTAACTAATCTCTTCAAATATTTGTTAGTAAAAAAAGTATGTCTTTATATTATTTTGTTAAAGCTGGTTTGAAATATGAATGCCTGGTTTAAATCAGGCACAAGAAAACCACATTTATAGAAATCAACTGTATATAAAATCAGCTGCAATAATTGCAGTTGAGTACGTTTAGCAAGTAAAAATCATAAAATGTAATAATAATCCTGGACGTGCTCACTGAAATGCTGATAAAAGAATATTTCTATACTTAACTATCGATACTACTTGTTTAGCAAAAGTTAACTTCAAACAAAAAAATTAGCTCGTGATAACAAAGAAAATTAAAATTCCATTTGGTTCTGCTTAAATTTTTGGAATAGCCTATAATTGTTCGAAGAACATGGGTTTTGATGAGGTTATAAGGATACCGTTGTTATATGATTGATTGAAAATAACAGAATTATTATGTCATGTTATTATATAAATAGACAAAAAAACAATAGACCGACAGAAATTAAGATGGTATGGACACATCACAAGAATGAAGCAAGAAAGACCGACAAAAAATATATGGCTAGCCAGAACTTCAGGAAGCAGACAAAGAGGAAGACCTCATAAAACATGGAACCAAACAGTGTCACAAATCCTAGATAAAAAAGGACTGACATGGAAAGAAGCAGAAAATAAGGCTCACAATAAGACAGAGTGGCGCAACATCATAAAAGAAGACTGAGAAGAACAACCTCTACACCGAATGAAAGAAGAGGTTTCTAACTTATATATATATACATACATACATACATACATACATACATACATACATACATACATACATACATACATACATACATACATACATACATACATACATACATACATACATACATACATACATACATACATACATACATACATACATACATACATACATACATACATACATACATACATACATACATACATACATACATACATACATACATACATACATACATACATACATACATACATACATACATACATACATACATACATACATACATACATACATACATACATACATACATACATACATACATACATACATACATACATACATACATACATACATACATACATACATACATACATACATACATACATACATACATACATACATACATACATACATACATACATACATACATACATACATACATACATACATACATACATACATACATACATACATACATACATACATACATACATACATACATACATACATACATACATACATACATACATACATACATACATACATACATACATACATACATACATACATACATACATACATACATACATACATACATACATACATACATACATACATACATACATACATACATACATACATACATACATACATACATACATACATACATACATACATACATACATACATACATACATACATACATACATACATACATACATACATACATACATACATACATACATACATACATACATACATACATACATACATACATACATACATACATACATACATACATACATACATACATACATACATACATACATACATACATACATACATACATACATACATACATACATACATACATACATACATACATACATACATACATACATACATACATACATACATACATACATACATACATACATACATACATACATACATACATACATACATACATACATACATACATACATACATACATACATACATACCTACGTGTGTGTGTGTGTGTGTGTGTGTGTGTGTGTGTGTGTGTGTGTGTGTGTGTGTGTGTGTGTGTGTGTGTGTGTGTGTGTGTGTGTGTGTGTGTGTGTGTGTGTGTGTGTGTGTGTGTGTGTGTGTGTGTGTGTGTGTGTGTGTGTGTGTATGCATGTATATATATATTAGTTAGAAACCTCTTCTATAATTCGGAAGATTATTTACCTTTGGCACAACTGGCAACATTGCAAGCACAAAATGATGAAAATTTGAGAACTTGGTATTCCGAAAAAGACAATCATTTCACTAATAACCCACCACCATTTTTATCAAATCACCAAATCCATATCCAAGAAACAACGCCATACTCATTTTTTATTCAAATTTTTCCTAATGAACTTTTTGAACACATTGCTACTGAATCGATTCGTTATGCTATGCAAAATGGAACTGAACTTCGAGTTTCAACAGCTGACATAAAAAACTTTTTTGCCATCAATATGATAATGTCCTACATAAAATACCCAGAATATAGAATGTATTGGTCAAAAAATCCAGGGTTACGATTTAACCTTATAGCAGATACTATGCCTATAAAAAAGTATGACGAGATAAAAAGATTCTTACATTTTATGAATAATGATGAAATATTAGAGAATAATCAAGATGCATTTATCAAAATAAGACCTTTCTTAGATATTCTTGCTCAAACTTTTGCTAATGCCTGCACTCCTTCTGAATTTTTGGCAGTTGATGAGATGATTATCCCATTCAAAGGTAGAAGCAGAAACAAAGTATATTTAAAATCTAAACCCAAAAAATGGGGTTTTAAAGTTTGGGTTAGAGCCTCTGCAGATGGGTATGTGTCTAAGTTCGAGATGTATCAATCTTCTAAGAATATGGAGAAACCAAAACTAGGCGTTATAGGTGACACAGTTGCAAGATTATGCTCTGCTATTGAAGGAAAAAATCATAAAATATTTTTAGATAATTTGTTTACGTCTTTATCGCTGATATCCTTAGTTAGATAGTTAAAATTTTTGGCGCACAGCAACAAAGGCTATTTGCGCCTAACGCAGCCCATTTAAATGACTAGACCATATATTAAAAACAATATATTAAACAATAAATAAATAGATAAAATCATTAAAAATACGCATACTCAATAAAAGAAATCTTGCACTGACAAACACAAATAAATAATATAAAAAGTCTGTTCGAAAATTTGAACAGACTCAGGGTGATGGTAAAAGGCTGTAAAGGGGCCAATTACTATCGAATATCACAGTCAATAACTAGAAACGCATTAAAATAAGGTGCAAGACTTTACACATAAAACAATAAATAGATAAAACCAACAAAATAACGCATACTCAATAAAAGAAATCTTGCACAAACAAACACAAATAAATAAGATAAAAAGGTCTGTTCGAAAATTTGAACAGACTCAAGGTGATGGTAAGAGGCTGTAAAGGGGCCAATTACCATCGAATATCACAGTTTAAAAATAGAACACGTTAAAATAAGGTGCAAGACTTCACACATAAAACAGTACGTTCGATTCTCTCAGGAAGAGTATCAGCCTGTCCATGAGTACCCTGTCGTCACCTAAAGCAACTGACAGGTCATAGCACAAGCCTAACCTCTCCCTGACATCCTCGAACTGTATACACTCAGTTAAAAAGTGTAACACAGACAAATCTGTGTTACACGTCTCACAGATAGGGGACTCTTCACCTCGAAGGAGGTGCCCATGGGTCCACCAACAGTGACCTATACGGAGGCGTGTGATGGCGGTTTCCTCCCTGCGGTTAATCCTGCAGGAAGAACCCCATGGTTTAACGTCTCCCTTAATCTGTCGTAACTTAACGTTCTGTGTGCGGCTCCACTTATGTTGCCACATGTCTAAAACCAGATGTTTCAGATGACTCTTAGCGTCATCTGGAAAAACGAAACTCACATCAATCATAGATCTGTGAGAGGCGGCTTTTGCAGCTGCATCTGCCGCTTCGCTGCCTTTACTACCAACATGTCCCGGTATCCAAAACAGCTCTACCCTCAAATTCTGATCATTCAGATTGTAGAGTAGCGACCGGATCTTTAGTACAAGAGGATGCACAGGATCTGGATCTTGGATACTGTTCAGAGCGCTCAGCGAGTCCGTCAAGATAACACTTGACCGACTTTGCTCTGACGAAACAAAACACAGGGCCTTGAAAATAGCGTACAGCTGAGCAGTGTACACACTCGTTATGAAGTGCAGACGGTACTGAAACTGTGGGCGTGGATTCAAAACAACGAACGCACACCCAACCCTGGTTCCGGATTTTGATCCGTCAGTAAAAATGACAGTATCCTCGAACCTAGGGACCAGTGTTCTTTGTAACTCATGTTGGTATTCGACAGGCAACGTAGTATCTTTATCAAACCTAGTTAATGTGAGGTTCACAAGTGGACGCGGTAGCGTCCATGGTAGAACAGCACACAAAACGAAACTTGCCATTTCAGGCATTATAAAATCAATATCGCCCAAAATGTCGAAAGTCCTCAGACCAAAAGGCCTATTGGCTCTTGGTTTTCTGTCATAAATCTCTGTATGCCTATTTTGTAGAATAGGGTCATACGCGGGATGATCTGGCTTGGCACTAAGTGCAGCCATATATCGCAGAGATAGAATTTTACGACGACTGTACAGTGACGGTTCGCCTGCTTCACACAGCAGGCTTAGTATTGGGCTGATATCCTTCTTGAAAAGTAAATCCATATATGTGGTAGGCACAGTTAGGTCGAATAGAATAGGTGCAGCAAAAGATAACTTAGTTCAAGATAAAGAACTTAAGAAGCGTGGCAGAGCCTGTTCTATTACTACTTTATCTGATAATATAACCGTTTTAAAATGGGTAGACAATAACATCGTTCATTTGATCTCATCTTTCGCTGGAAAAGAACCACAAGACATTGTCAGGCGTTGGGACAAAAAATCCAAGTCTCATGTAGAAATTCAACGCCCTCAAGCAGTACAACAATACAACAAGTTTACGGGAGGAATAGACATGGCTGACAGAATGGTAGCACATTATCCTCACACAGTAAAACGCAAGAAGTGCTACATGAGAATAGTCTACCATTTTATGAATGTAGCTATCGTAAATGCTTGGGTTTTGTATAGAGCATCGAAAAGTTCTAAAATACCTCTTTTGGAATTTAAAGCCTCCGTTGCAAATACTTTGATACAATTAAATAGTAACAGAGCTAGAAGAGGAAGACCATCTAATGAGCACTCTGCTAAAAAACGAAAAGCATGGACCAAAGTTGTACCAGAAATTCGAACTGATGGAATTGGACACTATCCAGAGAAAAAAGTATAAAAAAATCCACCAAAAATTGTTCAAAACGTACAAGATATGCATGTAAGAAGTGCAAAGAGCCTTTGTGCCCAGAATGCATGGAAAATTTCCATGCATAGAAGATATTCGTATTGATATTCGCTCTATGGCCATATATGTGTACGTTTGGTTTTTACATCAAATATTGGTCAAAAATAAGTTAAATTTAAATTTTTTGTATTTTTTATATTTTCTTTAATAAAAAATAGTGTGTTTAGATTTTTTTAATATTTTTTAAATTTTGAAAAAAATATTCGTGCAAGAAGAGGTTAAGAAATCCTTTATTACTGCACTATGATGTCTTGATCAATTTGGACATTTTCTACAGTTGGTGGTACAGTTCTTGGAGTAATTATACTTTGTAACTATACTTACAATACAATACTAAAGATATTTTAAAGAAGTGAGAGGGACCCTTCAATAAAATTAGGACTGATTATTCGGTGGCCTAAATTACCTGCCCATACATTAACTGATTTTCATACTTACTACGATTTTGAACTGTTAAATGCAGATTTTCTGTACTCACAAAATGTTTAAACCAAGGGTTTGAACCTGCGTAAAATACGGTTCGGTTACGGTTACAGTGCGTTCCGGTTCGGTTCAAACCCTTGGTTTAAACGGAATTAGATTTTGAAATCTAGTAACTTTTTGACCATTTTGTTTAACAAAATTTCTATTCAATCGTTAAAAAGTACAGGGCAACTTAAAAATAAAAATCCAGTTTAGTTCCACTTAAACATTTGGGTTAGACTATATGCGTTAAATGCAGATTTTAATTTTGAAGAAATAATATATTTACAGTTTTGCTTTAAATTAATTAGAGGAACTAATATTTATAAGAGCAATTAACCATTTTTACATACTAACGGCCGTTTGTACCGATTACACAGTCCAACTATCTTAAGCCGAAATGTAGAGCAGTAGCAAAAAAAAAAAAAAAAAAATAGGAGATGGCGCCATTAGTATTTGAGTAGCAGTCGGGCGGAACAGGCACTTGAAAAATGAGAATTTAAGCACCATTCTGATACAGCTTCATTGAAGTGTTTGCTTTCTTTTTTGATAATTTTTTTAGGCAGCGAGTTTTTTACAAAGTTTGCGGTTATTATATTTTTACAGGTGCAGGTTATCTTGCAGTTTGAATTTTCCAGTGACTTTGTGAAGTGTTGATTTTAGACTGCTGGTTTGTAAACATAACCCACATAAGTCGACATGCTCATCATTTTTTCCCGAAATTCCGTATAATATATGACCGGCGTTTAACAACTCCTCTCCTTCAACAACATACTTAGAAGACCGTGTTGCACTTAAAAAATTAAAAATGATTTAGTAAGAATAGCTGTTTATTATTAATTGTAAATCGAAGATTTAACATGTAAACAAATGAGGACAACTTTCACATTACTCGTTTCAATCAGCTGTTTTATAGCGATCACAGGCGCTGCTATCGGCCATTGCTGTCTCCAATACGAGCTTGGTAATTAAATAAAACATACTCTTCTATTTTAGTGAAACACTTTGATAGACAATTTGGAAATTTTACAAACAGAAACTAAACCTGTCAAATGAAATTTCTTAAAAGCTTTTAGAACGAATTTATCTAATCGTAAAGGGTGTAATATTGCCAACGAACAGATTGATATATGTGTATGTATAATATAATCCAGTCACGATGTTTCCTCATCTGAGTAGGCCATGATATTGTTTTATTAGATTGCATAAAATTTAACATTAAAAAAATAATGACATTATTCCCACTGTATTTGTAATTTTTGTTATGTACCTACTGTTAATATACATGAAAATCCCTATAATATAAAAAGCTTATCCTGTCGGTTCGTCCGGTCGGCATATTCGGGATGATTCGTCTGATTTCGGAGACATAAACAAGAAATTCTAGACACCCCTATATACTTTGACCGACATGAATAATATTTTGCAAATTTCTTCTCTAAGAAAGTGTAGTGTAGTGTAGTTTCGTAGGCATAAATGAGTAACTCTAAACTCTCCTATATCCTTTGACCGATATGAACAATATTTTGCAGATTTATTCTGTAAGAATCTACGAATATAATTACATATAGAAATGTCTAGGGTTTCGTAGGCATAAACAAGTAACTCTAGACACTTCTATATCCTTTGACCGATATGAACAATATTTTCCAGATTTATTCTCTAAGAATCTACAAATATAATTACATACAGAAATGTCTAGGGTTTCATAGACATAAACGAAAAACTCTTGACACTCCTATATACTTTGACCGTTATGAACAATATTTTGCAGTTTTATTCTGTAAGAATCTACGAATATAATTACATATAGGAATGTCTAGGGTTTCGTAGGCATAAACAAGTAACTCTAGACACTCCTATATGCTTTGACCGATATGAACAATATTTTGCAAATTTATTCTCTAAGAAGAATTTGGGGATAAAATAACATATAGAAATGTCTAGGGTTTCGTAGGCATAAATGAGAAACTCCTGACGCTCTTATATCCTTTAACCGATGGGAATAATATTTTACAGGTTTATCCCTATATAATACTGACCTTATTTTATTTACACGATTATTTAAACTGATTTGAGATATTTAATATATTTTGGTAAAAATGGTAAATTATGTACAAATAAATTAAACGTTTCAAATTTTCTAATGTTTTAAATTTTCAAAAATGTAAATGTAATGCAATGAGTAAAACTCGCCTTGGTAAAAATTATAATTTTTTAAGAATTACCGGCCGAGTTTGGTCATTCATATCAGCGCCACTAGGTGACAACTTATTTGTGTGAATTTAAAATTGGTTCGAAATAGTTTAAATATTTTGGTAAAAATTACAAATTGATACATTCAATACTTTGCGCCTTTGAAATTGTATGTCATGTTGGTATTAAAACGTGGTAAAAAATTACACTTCCTTAAAATTTCATTCCATTAGACATATTTCATAAAGAAAAATGATATCTTAATTATAATGATCATAACCAACCAATCTGAAGTAGGTTTTACAGCGTAAGGAATATTTTGAAACGACAAATTTACATTTAAAAGTCAGTACTATACTATAAAAGTAACCAAAATAACCAGATCTGGTTTGACCTTACAAATGTGAACGCAGTATATTAAATTTTACTGTGTTATTACACAGTTTTTCACGATTTATATCAAACTGATTTTAGATATAGTGTAAGTCGCTTTTTTCCGTAAGTTACCTACACGTTCCCACAGGAAAGGATAACAAAATGCTGAGCAAGACCAAACGCAGATATCACCTTTCCACTGATATATAAACCATGTCTTTTTAACAGTTACAGTTCTGTTTTACACATATTAGGCATTAGATTAATGTAAAAATATCTTACTTAAGAAAAATCATAGTTTAAATTGTACTTGAAATTAAAATAAATAGTTTTTAAAAACACGAATCTTTGGTTTTAACATATAACTCGTATGTGCCTTTTTCCGTGTGCGATTTTTTCCGTGTTTGTATTTTTCCATGTGCGTTTTTTATTCGTGTGCGCCTTTTTTTATGTACGCTTTTTTTCCGTGTGCGTATTTTTATATCATATAAGTAATTGGCAAATTTATTTTAATAAATATATTTTCAATTAATTAATATTAATATTTGTTTATGTAGCAAAATAATGCTAAATAAAGTCTAATCTAATCTAATCTAATCTAATTTAACGTCAAAATAAATCGTTTTCCCATCTTAAAAAGTTTATGAATAAATAATTCGGAATAATTATTTGTCCAGTTTTTAATAATGGGCAAAAATTTGATTCAATTTGAATTGGATGAAGTAAAGCGTATGGCTAAAGAAAGAAGTCAGAGGCGTCGAGCAAGTTCCACATTAAGGTAGTGATGTGTTTGCCAACACAGTTGGCAACGGGTGCACTAGTATATTAAATAAAACTTATTACATAGAAAATTTACACTATTTTTTTAATCTTTCATTTTCACATGTCTAGTTATTTTTCGTGGATACCAACAAAATTGCCACCCTAACATGATCTACTCAGATGAGGAAACATCGTGATTGGATTATATATACGCCACTCATTTTCTTAAACCTATTGATTAAAAATGTCTAACTTGCTACATCTGGAAATAATATTATTAAGAACGTATAACATCTACAACTTCATCTTTCTTGTGCCCTTTTAAGAATGGTTTAACAACCGAAATATTTATATAAAGATATTTTACAATATATTAAGTAGAACTGTGTTTTTATCCCTTTCAAATTTCTTAATAAGAAAATTAGTCGATATGGACTTCTACACTGCTATAGTACAATGTATTATGTCCATTTTATAACCTCCGTTTCTTATTTACTGAATAAACAGTCTTCAAATAATGCAAAATAAGTGTTTGCAAATAATTGGTAAATATCCTTATCATGAATTATGATAGCAAGAAGCATAAAAATATTAAAACTGATACAATTTCTAATTTTATTGAAATAATATAATATTAATACTTTAAGCAAATTTCATTGTAATATTGGAAAAACAATTCTTAAAAAAATATATAAACAAATTAAATTTGTTTTAATATTAAGAAAAATTGAAATTTTATGTAAACCAGTTTACTTTAAATTTAAATTTATTTATCCCTTTATTATATATCAATTCATTGCAAGTTAAACTGTGTTAAGGCTGTGTTACATTATACTTTTCACTACTTTTTCAAACTTCGGACATAATTCAAACTTCTACTACCCTTTTCTGTATTTATAGCGGCAGCAAGAGACGTTCAACACCTTCTGTATTTTGTTACTTTTCACTGCCACCTTAATAATTTGATGTGACAAATGAACATTTGGTTATAATAACCAATTTATAAATATCGTTGAATTATATTAGTTTATATTTAATTATATGCCAGTATAGTTTTTATGCAGGGTGAGGCCACACTTAGGGAACGGACATGCCGAAGATGCATCGATGACCGTGATGGCGGTCGCGGTCGATGCCGATGCATAGATATCATTTCGCTTAAAAAACAAATGTAGCCGACCAGCGTAGCGTAGTGGTAACACATGTGCTCTGCGTTGCGAAGGTCTCGGGTTCGAATCCCGTTCAGGCATGGAAATTTTCTCAAAATAAAAATTGTCCTGGCTAATTGATAATAAAAAACAAATGTACAGTACTAAGTGGGACCGTGCATGCCGAGGATGCTCGCGGTAGTTCACCATCACTGCTTACATAGAGAAATTCAGCGCGGTCGAGGTAGAAATAAAATAGTTTGTTTTCACATCGCACTAAAACGGTACGCATGGATGTAGCTAGGCGGTCTTATTGGATGTTGTTTATCACATTACGTCCCTTTCCCGTCTACTACTTTCACGCTTCTATATACAAAAATTTGAGAGTGTATCTGTTTTTTATTTTTCCGGTCTCTTATTTGGTTTTTACACGTTTAAAATGAACGATATTTGTAACAAAAAAAAAAAAAAACAATTTTTGCATGTCTGTCCAAATTCACGCAAAAGCGACAGGATATATTTGCATAAAATTTCAAACAATAATATAGTATAACCAGAATTTGAACCTAGGGTACATGGCAATTCAAAATTTATATTCTATGAATTAATTAATTTAGTATTTAATGGCTACTTGTTTGTGGGACAAACGCCACACACTATACCATAATAGACATGTTTTGGCCCCAGAGCACAGTGGGCCAGAATTCAAATCTAGCAGGTCAACATGCAAAATTCCGATCCTCCCAAATAACGGTTTATGACACATAATCCCATTCTTGGAAGTATAAAGTATCCCACACAACAACTATGTAGGGATATTACCTGTTACGGTGGTAGTTTTACCACCCTAATTTGTGTCTTTTATGTGACTGTGTGAACAACATATATCAGAGCTGAAAAATTGTAATAAATCTGTGACTTTCTGTAGTGCGGTTAAATTTTGTGACCGATATTTTTTATAATGGAAAATATTCCTACAGGTATATACTTTCTTCTGTATATATTACTTTTTTGATTGCAGTTTCTTAGTTTTTACAAAACGAATATTAGAATAAAATAAATTTACTAAATTTTTAACGTTTTGTTAAAATTAGGTAGATTTTTAACTTATTACCCCGCATTTCCCCACTTTTTAATTTACAGTAACATGTAAAAGAAATACTGTTTAGTTAATCAGTGTTAATTTTAGCTGCACATATTTGCACATTTTTGAAAAAAATCGTTTTTGTTGCAGATCGGCAGTAGCAGGTTTTACCTGTGGTGTCGCATAGAGAGTTGTATGTTTTATTAAACTAAACAAAATTCAGCTGACGATTTGTGTAACTATGTTATATAAAAAATGGGATTAGAGTTTAAAGGAATGTTTGGATAATATTTCAAAATTGATAAAAAAGGGTTTAACTTAATTTAAAGCTAGTTTTAACCGCAAATGGCAAGCCTGTTGTAGAATGAAGAATAGATTTGAAGAAAAATACGCGGACTGGTTAGACCATGAAATTATGTTTTCAAATGATGTGTATATGATGTTAGGAAGACCGATAAATTGTCTTTACAATCCACATCAGCTGTTGGAAGACAAAAAAAAAACATTTGAAGAGAGTTCAACACGTACGAAACGGCGTCATTTACAAGTCCTTACAGGGAAGCATTCTGCAGAAGAACTTAATACGGCGACGCAAATTTCCTTGAGAAAAATGGGTAAAAGAGATACAGCTGCAGTTTTAGAAGAGATTACTGAAACTACTCTCACAAGAGCCACAAAGTATAAACAATCATTGAAAACACCCCCTCAGGCACCAGTTCCATATTCGGCAGATGAAGCTCTCTCTTTATTAGTGCAAAATAATTTTACAAAAACACAATATAGCAATTTAAGAACGTCTGCAAGAACTACATAAAATAAACATAAATATTTAATAAATTTACATAAAATATTAATTCACGGAGGAGAAATTATTCAATCGGCCATTTTGCCTATTGGTATGCTATCACAAGAAGCGCAAGAAGCGAGGAATAAACATATAAAAAATTTAGAGAAGGACATGCTAGAAAATTTTCCAGAAAACCGAATATTGAAGATGTATTAAATCTTTTACTAATTACATCTGATCCAGTAATATCATCGATGAGTACGTTTACTGATAAAGAAAAAGGAACCTTGCCAGAAGATGTCCGGGACCTGTTAGTAGCTTCAACAGTTGCAGAAACACAAGCTCTCTTTGAAGATTCTGATGAATTAGACAGTCAGTGAGGACAATGCTAGTGATTAATTAGATAAACTCGATCTGTAATGTATGTTTTTACCGACCGTCACATATGGAAAGTGAGGTTTTGTGATCGTACCAAATTTCATATTTCAAGATTTTTACATTTATGTACGAATTAAGACAAGCAACTAACATAATTCAAATGTTTTTACAATGATGTCTGCCTGGACAGACTTTAACGAAATTTTATATTTAATCTTGGGACATAAATATCTCAATCTGGTCAATTTTGGTACAGATCTGGCCACCGGAAGTGATAGTTTACTGGTGATGCTTTTAAGTTTTTTACTAACATTTTACAACATAAAAATAATTTGGAGATATTTGTTCTACAAAAATTGCTATTCTCATTAAGATTAAATTCTTATTATTATTTTTTTTTTACTTGTAAATGTTTTGACTGTCGGTTCTGTGATGATCATAGCAGATTTTTTTTTTTATTATTATACTACAGATTGGATTAATTTTATTTCACATTTACTATTTACTGCTAAATTTCATTTATAATATATATTTCGTAGCACAAAATATTATAAAACACTTATTGTTTTTATAACCACAAAAATATGTATAAATAACAATATAATAAATTAAATACATAATAAATTCAATTTATTTTTGCTTCAGAAGTGTTTAAATTATAAAATACTCGTTTAAAAAGAAAATTTCTATGATTAGAGATTGTAAAAATACATAAATAATTTTGTCCCGCTATATTTGAATTCTGGCCCACTGTGCAGAGTGGAGAAAAATAGCAACTAGTCTCGCAGAACACTGAACAGATAAACCTCTCTGGCATGTCCGCTCGACATAGACCGCGCTCATCTTGATTATTTCCTTAATAAAAAGAGTTAAAAAAAATGTTCAAATAAAACTTATTCAGGGTAACTATAGTGGCATCAAATATTTTATTTAATTTGTTTTGCAAGAGGCACGGCAGTTAATAATTATTTTTCAAATTACACTACACTAACAGCCGTATTTATAGTACTATGGAAACGTGTAAATTTTCGTGCAAGGTGCGTGGTAAAAAAACCGTATTTATAGACACAGTTTATGCGTGCAAGGAGGCCGTGTAGCTTCCACTGTTTGGTAATTTTTCCACGTATCAAAACTGTCGCGTAAGCAACGTGTAAGGAACTTTTTGCAAGAAGGTTATTTTTAATTTCAATTTAAGTTATTTATATTATTAATTTATTATTATTTAAGTTATGCCAAATAATTAAAACATATAAAATATCAATTTACTTAGATATGGATTTTGCGGAACTGCAATAGAGGAAGGAATATGTCCAAAATATTAGGAGAATCGGCCGATGCAATGCAGGATAAGGTTTATAGATTCGGATTAATCCACTTTATAAATATAATGATTTAGAATTTCGAAAAATATATAGAATGAGTAAAGATAGTGCTCGAAAAGTTGTACAATTGATAAAAAATGATTTGGTAGCTATTAATAATATGAAAGGGTTACCGATATCTGTGGAAGTGCAAGTTTTAGCAACTAATCGTTATTTAGCGAAAGGGGCATATCAACAAGACATTGCTGATTTACATCGTTTTTCTCAATCGACCAGGTCGATAATAATAAAAAATAGTTGTTTGTGCTTTAGCGGGACATTTAAACAAATTTGTTAAATTCCCAAATACAGCATATGAATTGCTAAGAAAAAAAGAAGAGTTCCACAGGGTTGCGGAAATGCCAGGAATCGTGGGCGATATCGACTGTAACCACATAAAAATAAAAAATCCTGGAGGTCCTAATCCAGCAATATATATCAACCGGAAAGGATATTTTTCCCTGAACGTTCAGGTAATATGTGATGCTAACTGCTGGATCATGGATATAAAGGCTAAGTAGCGAGGAAGCGCCCATGATTCAAGAATTTGGGAGGCGAGTACCATTTTCAGGGATTTTTAAATTGGCGCGATTAATGGCATTCTAATTGGGGATGGCCGATATGCTGCTACTAACTATATCTTAACTCTGTACTAAATCCTGCTACCCCATAGGAGGAAAGGTACAACGTCGCTAATTATTGTGACATATGACTAATGTCACAAAAACAAACGATACTGGCTTGCTGAGATTATACCAGAAATTTATAATTTGCGATGTTGTGACATAAAATTTGGATGCACGTTGCTAAGTATTGCACGGACGTGTAAATACTAATATAAATACCATTATGATCCACGCGTATTTGATGCGTGGAAGTGTACATAACAACCACGACTTTTACACGCTGACTATAAATACGACTGATACTGTTTAATACAATATTACAGAGTTTTGTTTTCTCTTTTCAACGGTGCAAAACTTTTATATCCTTACATACCAAAACTTGAGAAAAACGACTTTTTGTGGTCTTAAAAATAATAAGTGATTAGTGACTCATAACAGTAATTTGACAAGTAGAAACAATTGCATGCATTTGTTTCTATTATTTACCAACAAATAAGTCGTCATTTTGAAGGCCACACAATGCGATTTTCTCAAAATTTTTGTTATGTGAGGATACACAAGTTTTACACCGTTGAATACAGAAAAAAAAAAGTTCTATAATAATATGTGAAATAATATGTGTAGTGTAATTTGAAGAAAAGTTTTGAATGTCATACCTTTTGCAAAACAAATGCATTTTTTTTTATACCGTTATCGTTTCACCTAATTTTATTTGAACAATATTTTTATAACTCTTTTTATTAATGAAGTAATCGAGGTGACCATAAGTGTTGCCTCACCCTGTATAAGACCAGATCTCAATCAAGATTATTAAATATGCTAGAAAAAGTAAAACAGACAGTATAAAAATAAATGAAAAGTTGGTATATCTGAAAAAGTACCGATAAGTCAAACAAAGTAGGACTGGAGATAGTTTCAAAAGTGTTGGATATCAGACAGCATTGAAAGTTTGAAGGCAGTATTGTGTATACTTTTTATATCCGTACAACCGCAAAACAATTTGTAGGGCTTAAGGGAAAATATATTGTAGAACAAAACTTTATTTTAGGCGCCCTGTCTGTCCAGTCAGATTTCAATTCTCAACTCCAAGACCATTGTTAAACCACAGGTCTGGAGCATAAGGTGGAGAAAATTTAAAGGAGAGTATAATATAAGAAGGCTGATGTTCGAAGCTCTTATAAAAAGTATAAATATGTACAGTGCAGGGATGTGGGAGGTGGGAAGAGCATGAACGATTGGAAATGGTGCAAACTAAATATCTTAAATGGATGCTGGGACTGGATAGTAATACACCGACATATATAGTGACTGAGGGAACGAAAGTAGAAAAATAAAAATAGAAGCAGTAAAAGGGTAATAAGATATGAAGAAAATATATCAAGACACCCGGAGAAATAGTTACTAAATGAATGTTGGAAGGAAATAGAAAAGAGAGATGAATAGAGAAAAATATCAACGTGGAAGGCACGGGGAGAAAAAAATTACGAATTTTCAACTGTAGCAGGAAGGAGGAACAGATTAAATGGACAAGGGATTCAAGAAATGATATAAAGAATGAAAGACAGAATACGACAATAAGAACTAGACATTTAAATATAGGAATTAAGATATAATACTAAGGGCCGAGAGTTCCAGTTGCTAATAAACTGTCCAATAAGTTTATTAACAACATATTTTTTTTCCGAGAGTTCCACCCCGAAAGTTATTAGGTTGCTAATAAATAGGCTTATTTGTCTAATAGCTTATAGGCAACATAAAGTGCTTAATAAAGTGACATATAACCAAAAACAAGTTCGCAAAATGTGTTAATATTTCAATTTTAATTGAAAAACAGTATAATTTTAAAAGAATATACGAATGTGTAGTTTTTAAACATCCATATTTTTTGTATAATGGTGATTTGGACAAGATTTACAATA
Organism: Liopterus haemorrhoidalis; assembly: GCA_963971575.1. Classification (NCBI taxonomy): domain Eukaryota; kingdom Metazoa; phylum Arthropoda; class Insecta; order Coleoptera; family Dytiscidae; genus Liopterus; species Liopterus haemorrhoidalis. Next base: position 31,698,595 of record OZ020612.1, on the reverse strand, counting down.
TCCCACTTCAAACTCTATACAGATGGCAGCACATAACGACTACACTAAATAATTCAAAAATTATCAGTGGCTCTAAAACAATGGTTTCTGGAAGCGAGCTACCCATCTTCTAGTTTAATGACAAAACACTATCTTAGGTTAGGTTAGGTTAGTAAGTGTTTGGTTAGAAGAAGCCGAGTGAAGCGAGCTACCCATCTTCTAGTTTAATGACATAAATAAAAGTTCTGCACAATCCCAACTGTTAAGAATCTCTGTATATTGAACAAATGACGTGTGTGTGACGCATGCACAGTGTGCAGTGGGATGTTGTAAATCTACACCGGTGATTTTAGTGTTTTATATACATTTTAGTTGTATTTTGACGAATCGACGATCTGTTTGGATGAATTTATAAATTATGGACAACCGTTTTTAGAACATTTTGGGCATTTATTGTAAATGTGATATATAAAGAACAATATATAAATATATATTTTTTAATAAACATTGTCTTTTATTTTTATATATGTATTTATTTCAATTACGATTACAACACATTACAAACAATGCTTTAAGCGTTACTATTTATATATAAATGATAGAAAATAAGAAGACCGACGCAGTTATTGGCAGAATAATAAAGATGTGTGGCTGAAAATTACTGATAAGTTTAATTCATATTGTTTAAGGAATGTAAAATAAAGCAAAATATGGCTGTCTTCTTATTTTCATTCACTTTTGTATTATAAAATGCTATTTTTATTAACTTCTCTTCTATCTATATTGTCCTCTTTTTCTGTGATAAAATTTGTTGAACGCCGTTTAATTGTCATTTTAACAGTAACACAAAAAATATACGCAATGTCATTGAATGTAAAGTCAAACTATTTATAGTCAAAATATTTAATGTCCAAATATTCAGTGTCAAAATATTCAGTGTCAAAATTTCATCTCATTTCATTTCATTTCTCTTGCACCGTGTTACTATCTTCATAATAAATACCAATACAAAAATAAAAAATTATGTTGCTAATAAACTATTAGAAGGATTTTGTAAGTTGGAAATCACCAATAAATTTATTAGCTTCATAAATATATTATGTGTCTAATAACTATTAGGGAGTTTATTAGGAACTGGAACTCTCGGCCCAAAATTTAAAAAACATGGACATCGCAACGGTCACAATACCTGTAAGGAATTGGAAATAAGGAGAAAAACAAGGAGAAGGAAGTTAGATTTAGAACAGGGAAGGAACAAGAGAGGAGGTCTGGAACGAAAGTGAAGGAGGATATGCATTGACGAAGAATGTAAAAACAAGAAGGAAGATTAAAGACTATGAAAACAAGAGAAGAAAAAGCTAGAATAATCTAAGAAATAGAAAAATCAAGGAACTGGTAAACAGATTTCAAGCCAACAGGCAGAAATTAAATACTAAATGTTATGTTTAAGGGAATTGTGCGTGTAAATATAGATTAAACTGTAGTATTAATATAAAAATAAAAATTGAATTGAATAATAGAACTGAAATTGAATTTAAATTAAGTAAACCACGGAAGTTACGATACCCTCCTTAATCGAAAACAGAGTTATGGAGAGAGGCCTAAATAATAAAACATACCTGCAGTCTCTTAGTTTTATATGCTTCTGCTTCTAGTGAACTGGTCTTTTCAGCTACTACTTGTTGCGCTTCTTTCATTTGAGCGTGATATTTCTCTAAATGCAATTTGAGATCGGCAGCGGACTGTGCGGATTCTATAGCTTTTCTTTTATGCATTTCCATGGCCTGTTGTCTCAAGGCAAGTTCCTTTTCGGCAGTTGTCAATGTATTCTGTAATATACGTTCTTTCTCTTCCAATTTACGAACTACTAAGTTACCAGCCTCTACTTGTGTTGTTAATGTTGTTACTTGTTCCTGGAGAACGTCTTTTTCTTCTCTTGCTAATTTATGTAGTTGGTTTGATTTAATTCTCTCAGTCATTAACTTAAAATTAGCATCATCTTTCTCCCTTAATTGCTGAATTAATCTAGAATTTTGCTCTTGCATGTCCTCAAACGCCTGCCCTGTTACCTCCATTTCATTTAACAATGCCTCCTCTTCCTATAAAAAGAAACATACTGATAAAACTAGCATTTATTTATCAATTATATTACCGTTAATTTAGAGGGCTTCCTAAAGAGTCATTACTAGAGTTCGGGTAAAAAAAGTTTTTCTATGAAATTAGTTCGTTTTTAATTTTTCATTTTTAAGAGCTTGCAAAAATATTTGTATTTTTTATTGATTTTTCTAGTGTTAGATTTTATTATCCGCATTTCAAACAAATCGAACTGATACTACCTATAGTGGCCCATTGGAATTACAACTTGCAAGCAATTTGAAGTGTTATATGTATCGATCATCTTACATAACTGGATAACTGTAGCTCATTATAATTTTATAAGAGATAAGATACAAGATATGTTAATTGACGTGCATATATATTTTTTTAAATTTTTGTATATTTTTGTCAACTGAATTTATTTGAGTAAAATGTTTTTTAATTTTATTTGGACAAACGATTTTTTTTGTGATATAATTGGCTTTCAGATATTTCCATTACCAGCTACGATTATTAATATTTTTGTCTTTTAACCGAATCTAATCTAATCGAGATGATGAGTATGATTTGGGAATTTAAAAATGGGTGGGGGAGAAAGGGGAGGTTTGCCAGTGAGGCCCGTCATGGTAGGACTTTGGTAGCACTATTTGAAGCGGGGCCATGTTTTAACAATAGAATTTGTATGTTATTTAATGAATATGATTTCCTAGTTCGATATTTCTTAATTTAGCTAATTTAACAAATTTATATAATAATCAAATATGGTTTATTAATAATAGTCCTCCATAGTTTAATAGTTGTAGACTCTATATATGTGGCTACAGCGTCATATTTTTTTATGAAGACTCAATATAATTTTTATGTTGGTAGGTTTGAGGTATTTGTTCAGAAATTAAGGTTAATATTAGTTCATTTTGTTCAACTTCGTTTTTTTACATGATAGTAGTAGTTTGTTAAGTGGTTTGGGTCAGCAGGTATATTACACAAACGAAAATTTAATGTATATATATATATATATATATATATATATATATATATATATATATATATATATATATATATATATATATATATATATATATATATACATACATATATATATATATATATATATATATATATAGGTTTTTAAATAAAAATTCTTGTTTAACACTCGTCATAAATTTATTGTCAAATAATTAGAGACACGTTTCGATTGGGTATCCAATCTTCTTCAGTCTAATATTGAAGTAAAGTTGTAAAAAATAATGACGACTATGATTAACCGTTTCTGTCCATACCATGCATTTTAATGTGGAAATTTTTTGACATTATTTTTTACAACTTGACTTAAATATTATACTGAAGATGATTGGATACCCAATCGAAACGTCTCTCTAACTACAAACCAACTTTTATTTGCTTTCAATAAATCAAACTAAATATTATTTTTTGCAACGTGTACTAGCCAAACGACGAGATGATACTTATACGTCAGTTAATTTCTGTCATACACGTTTCGATAATCGCTCATTTTGTCAGTATTGCATTGATGCCTTAAATTTTTTTATATATATATTTTATTTTCTGTATTTTTTAAATTAATTTATACATTTTAATATAATATATAAAATATTATACTCCTATATTTTAATTAATTATTAGTTTTTTAGTAAAAATATATTAGTCTAACGAATAAATTGACACGCCACTGGCAAATCTAATTACGTACTAATAGACAATTAATAACTTTTTTTATACGGGCTCTAGTCATTCCTACAGAGCGGCTAATTTAGGTGTTAATACGTTTCAATCCTATTAAATTAAAAAGAACAATGTTTTTTTTTTTAATTAAGTAGGATTATTACGTATTATGACCTAACTTTGCCGCACTCTAGTAATTGCAGGCCGGTGTGCACGTAATATCTCACAATTAGAAAACAATATGGCATGAAATCCATTATTGTGCATCTACCACTAGAGTGCAGTTAAATTAGGTAATAATACGTTATAATCCTACTTAGTTGAAAAAAAAAAATGTTTTGCTTTTTTATACGATTAAAAAGTATTAACGCCTAGATTAGCCCCTCTCTATCTACCACTAAATACACATTTTGTAATATACACTCTGCATATTATTTATATAGGATTAGAACCCACGTCTTAGAGTTCAACGATATTTACTGTAATGCAGTGTAAACTACTAACAAAATTTCAAGTAAATTTATTGAATAATATAATTTTATACTCTAACAACGTCAAAGTTTCATTTAGAACCATTAACAGTATTAAAAAATCTTTAGTTAATAACAAACACAAAGCAAACATATTGGACAAGAGTGGCGTTTACAAATTAACATGTGACACGTGTGACTCCGTTTATTGTGGCCAAACAGGAAGATCTTTTGCCATCCGGATTGAAGAACACAGAGCCTCCTGGAAGAAACAAAAAAACCGATTCCACATTCGCTGTACATCTCAACTCAGAAAAACATTTTTCAACTTTCAAGCCAGATGTTATTCACTCACAACCAAAAGGTCACAAATTAAATTTATTGCGCACGAGATTATGAAATTGCCTCATTAAGGAAAAACCCTTAATGAGATGACTGACTTGTCTACCTCCCCTCTCATGGGATTATCATCATTGAATTCTTATCTGTAAATAGCATTTAAGTTGTAATGTTTGTAACTTAGTTCATTGCTTTGTAAATGACGAAAGCCGAAACTAGTCAGCAGTTATTAAATAAAAATAGTGAAAATGTTTTTTATTTCCACCATTATTAAATTTATTAAAATACTTTTTTTTTATTTCGTTTCTGTCAGGAGCTATATATTTATGTATATAAGTTATATATATAAGTATGTAAATTATTGGTGATGAGGGAATCGTCTATGGATAATTTCTGAATTGGTGATATTGCTCGTGAGGGCCTCACCATGCTGTGACGGGCCGTCACAGCAGGACATCGATTATGGAGGGGGGAGGTCATGATATGTTTTACAATAGAGATCAGAGTATGTTAATGATGGTAATATGAAAATTAAGTTATATTATACATATATACTTGTAGCTATTAAGTACTCTATTAAAGCGTCGAGTATTTATTTGTTTACATTTTTCAAAATTAAAAATATATTTGTTGGGAAAAATATTTTATTATTTTTTTTTTTTTCTAAATTAATTGGTTACATGCATCAATAAAGTTGTTACAGGTTTATTAATATCAAGTGATTTAGATCAGCTCGGCTGTTTTCGTCGCAAGTACACGCTGGACTGTTATTAATTTTAATAAAATACTTCTTTGAGTACTGTCAGTTGCAAATTGTCAGCCAGTATTTTGGTCTCACTCATGTAAGTCTTTTATCTCGATCGGTTAATTGTCAGGTGTTTTCATGCATACAATAATTGTTACATATTCGGTTAGCGGATCTTTCCATTTCTTGCGAATGTAACAAAAAAAAAATCTCTCCAGCTCTTGCCAGATCATCTCAGGTGTTCAATTTTCCTTCCCTTATATTCTTCACCATTCTGCCTTCCTTCATCCCTCATCAAGTGTCCTATCTACTGTAACCGTCTACCTCTCCATTCTTGTGCGATACTCGGTCTTCAATACAGTTCTTGGATATCCCCGTTCTTATGGATACTCCGTTTACAATAATATTTTATTTTCGTAAACATGTTTCAGAGCGATACATAAGTATGGGACGTACTAATTTAATTCTGCTTAAACGTTTGAAATAGCCTGTTGTTTAAGCTAGTTGTCAAAATAAGTATATTAGGTATAATAATAAATAAAATTTATTTAATTTACGTTATGAAAGGTATATTTTTATAAATATAAATATAAGATATTTATAAATATGAATAAAATTTAAATGATTTTAAAGCTTTAAAGAATTTCGGAGTAGCGCCAAGAATATATACTTGGTTTAATTCATATTTGCGAAATCGTTTTCAATATGTAGAGTTTAATGTTGCCCATTCAAATAATTACCTGTCTCTCAGTGGAGTTCCACGGTCCTCTCCTATTCCTCCTTGTTGTCAGAGACATCCAAGAAATCGTAATCAATAGTCAATGTGAAATGTTTGCTGATGATATAAAAATACATCACTGACTTATCCCATTAAAGCTGTTCAGTAGCGATATTACCGATATTACCATGGACCTACGGCTGACAGGAGTATACCGAAAATATACATCTTCCAGTGATATATTATCAACATATGGCGTAAAAATTTTGGTTGGTAAAAGAGAACTAGCAACGATTATATTTCTGTATAAATTATTTAATAACTCATCGACTATTTCAGTGCTTTATCTAGTATATCTAAGTGTACCATCTCGTGACTTTAGAATAAGGTAAAGATGTTGATCCGGAGACAGTGAAAGACGCATTGGTAACACCTGACGGCGAAAGCTGGAGAGGCGATGCAAGAAGAATTGGTCAACTTGAAAAGCAACGGGACGTGGATTTTGGTTCCAAGACCCAAAGGACGAGGCGTTGTCAAGAACAAATGGGTCTTCAAAAAGAAACTCGACGGAGGCGGGAACCTACAAAGGTATAAGGCACGATTAGTAGCACGAGGCTACACACAGATATATAGGGGATTGATTACAAGGAGACTTATTCACCCGTGGTAAAACCAAATCAATCCGTTGCTGCTTGCATTGAGAAGCTCGTCAGCTAGACAACACAGTAGCTTACTTGAATGGAACCCTTAAAGAGACTATATATATATATATATGGGAACAACCCCAACCATCCTGGTAATAGGACGAGAAGACGATGTCTGCCTATTACAAAAAAGTTTGTACGGCTTGCATCAAAATAGAACACACGTTTGGACGAGTTCCTAAATTCAACCGGATTGGTAACATCAAAGGCAGATCCATGTATCTCAGCGTGAAAAGGGATTTCGTCGTTGGTGTGTACGATGGACCAAGGACAAACTGAACATCAAACAATTTAAGACAAACATAAGACAGACATTCGGCGTCAGAGATCTGGAAAAGGTAAATCACATTATTTTCATGAAAGTTGCGAGATAAAAGGACAACACGCTCACATTAGACCAGGCAGCTTACGTGGAGGAGCTACTGAAGACCATGGCAATGAACCAAGCTTGAGTATCGACAAGTGAAGACGTCATTGAACCCAAGCATGAAGTACGTTCATTCCACAGAAGAGACAGCGGTTGATGAGGAAACTGCCTACAAATACCAACAAGCAATTGGCGGATTACTTTATTTGGCTGGACAAACAAGACCTGACTTAGCCCATGCAACGGCTTACATTCAGAGTCAATTTAACAACTGTCCATAGAAGGACATTGGGCATTAAACACATCTTGAGATATGTCAGACAAACCACCGACTGGGGCCTGACATTCAAGAGGAGTGGGAGAGGCATAGAGATCTTTGGAGATGCCGACTGGGGAAGCGACAAATTGACAGGCGGTCATTTTAGTGGTTACGTGATGATGCTCGCCGGGACATCAATATCTTGGAGTAGCAAGAAGCAGAAGACCACATTGTCAACAGTAGAGGCGGAGTACTTGCAGGCGATGTGTCATGTAGCTAAGGAGGTGCTGTGGTTACGAAGTCTGTTCGCAGAGCTAGAAGCTGAAAATCTGTCACCAACTCCGCAAATATTGCAGCTTGATAATCAGGCAGCTATGGTTTTGACACAAAAACAGACTACGTCAGAGAAAAACAAGTATATCGGTTTGAGGCATTACTTTCTACGCGAGAATGTTGACTCAGAACAAGTGAGTTTCATGAATGTGCCAACTGCTGATAACCACGCAGATATTTTGACTAAGACTCTAAATGATCCAAAGACAAGAAAACATTGTATCGCAAGTGGACTAAGAACAACAAAATGAGACCAGAGGTCAACGGCGGGGTTCGTCAAGAAGTGTTAGTTTTATATGTCCAATTATGCCGAACCGCGGATATATGTTAAGTTAAAATATAAAATAAACGTTTGTAATGTTATCTGACACTTGTCTTTCTTTTAAACTACATTTAACCACCTTCCATTTCACAAATATCTAACAAGACACAAGTACATGTAAACTTGACTCCTTACTTGTAAACGGACTACTATAGAACATTATAGACATAGTCCACGGTCCAGACATAGTCCGCTGCATAAAATCAGAACATGCAAATTTCTGTAAAACTTATACATAACTGAATATCACAATGTTAAACGGAGTGTCAATTTACTGATAACAGAAAGACGATACAAGCTAGTTCAACCCTTTAGTGTATAGGTAATCTCTTTGTAGTACATTCGATCTTAACAATTATTGTTACGAAAAATGTATTTTGTTGGTTTGTGTTGCTCGTTAAAAATATAATTCTTGTCAAAAAACATATTTACTTACGTAAAAATACGAGTCATAATTTTTTAAAAATGAATAAGAAATTTAGGTGTACATTAATTTATGAATCTATGTATAAATCTGTACAAATACCAAAATTATCAATGTATGTATAATGTAAAGTTCAGTTTTTTGAAGAAGTCTGTTCAATGGCAAATTAATAAATCAATAATCAATTTGTTTACATATTTCTTTCTCACTCATGCATCCAAGGCATAATTGAGACAGAAATATGTAAATAAGTTGGTTGTTGCTTCATTCATTTGTCATTGAACAGACTTCTTTCATAAAAGTCCCATTTAACCCCTTAGGGCTCGAATTTCGAAAAATCTCTTCTTAGTGGGTGCTTACATTACGGAAGGATCTCTATATCCAAGGGAAGTTCTATCGAATAAAAATACCCATTTACCCTTTTAGAGATGAAATTTTAAAAAACTGTCAAAACTATTTCGAGGTATTTGAAAACGACACCGGTGTGCCAAAAAGGAATGTTATAACTCAATAAACACAGGAAATACGACGGGTTGTATAGTTCACCCTGATTATAGATTTACTCCTCTAGGGGTTGATTAGAAAATAATCCTGAAATAAATTTTTCAGCATTTGTATGGGTAATCTTTATAAGCAAAAGCCAAGTCGACATCTTATTGGTCCTAAGAAATGTTAAGGAATCCTTGATATCACATTTCACCCCTTAGGGGAGGAATTTCGAAAACACCCGTCTTAGTAGGTGCTTACGTCATAGAGGGAATATACTTTGCGAATTTCATGTATCTTGTCCAGAGGACATTCTATCGAGTAAAAAGTACTCATTTACCCCTTTAGGGGAGAAATTTTGAAAAACTTTCAAAACCATTTCGAGATATTTTAAAAAGGCACCGATATGCCAAAAAGGAATGTTATAACTCAATAAACGCAGGAAATACGAAGGGTTGTATAATTCAGCCCGATTGTAGAATCAACCCTATAGGGGTTGATTTGGACAAAATCGTGAAATAAGTTTTTCGGCATTTGTATGGCTAATCTTTTTAAGCAAAATCCAAGACGATATCTTATTGGTCCTAAGAGGTATTGAGGAATCCTTGAAATCACATTTCACCCCTTTTCACTCCTTAGGGGTTGAATTTGAAAAAATGCCGTCTTAATGGGTGCTTACCTCATAGAGGGAATATACTTTGCGAATATCGTGTATCTGTGGCCAAGGGATGTTGTATCAAATAAAAAAATACCCATTTACCCCTTTAGGGGTAAAATTTTGAAAAACTGTTAAAATCATTTCGAGATATTTTAAAAAGATATCTATATAGTCCAGTAACCTTGTCATGATTATGGGGCAAAAGTTGCATCAAGTGGGGGTAGTTAGTTTCGTCATTTTTTCTTGTATGGGATATGCCTGAGATGCAAAATCCAAGTTTTCGACCTCGGCAGCCCTCCGGAACACTTTTGAATTTCTCAAAAACTACTAAATTTTCGAACTTTTTTCGGTTTCTTACCATTATGACCATAAAGGAACACGTTTTTGACAAACATTATTCAATGCATTTTTAAACTAGATTAAATTTGCTACAATTTAAGACCAGAATGGGTTCAGTAGCTTCAATAGTTTCTGAGATACAGCTTTTCAAAATTTGAAAAAATCTCCAAACTTGAAAATTTTATGCTAATTTTCATGTTTCATCATATACAATTGCCTTTATATCTTCAACAACCTGTCTAACATGAGTCAGTGAAGTAAACATTTATTCAATTTAACATTTTGAAGGTGGGGGAGGAGGAGGAAGGGTGGAGGGAAGTCACTGTTCACCGTTTTCTTCATCATCCTCAATCGCCTGAAATGAAAAATTATATATTCAATGTCCCAAGGTAAAACCTTGTCATAATATAAATACACCGCACATGAAAGTTGGTAAACATTAATAAATAGAAGTAATGGTATCTATAGCATGTGGGTAAGAATTAATTATTATAAATAATGGTAACTTTCAACTACAATACGAGTGTAACAGTTTTTCGACGAAAAAATCCATGTTTTTAAAAAGTTTTTTGCGAATAACTCGAAAAATATGCATTTTATCAAAAAAAACTGTAGAAAGCAAAATTGTAGCTTTTAAAAAAACAAACAAAATGTTTTTTTTAATTATTTTTCTACGACCAATACGAACCGAGATACGGCATGTTAATAGTTAACTTTTTTTCGCCAAATGCATAATTTGAAAGATTCAAAGTCAAATAACAGGAAAAATTTGCATTTTTCGAAGAAAACTCATTGAATCTTTTTTAAAGTATTTGATTAGACCTTTCAAACAAAAAAAAAAAAGTGTCTAGTATAAAAATTAAGCGACTTATGATCAAAATAAGGTCGGTACCTACTTTTTTCTACGAAAAAATCAGTGAAAACAACCCCCTATTTACCCCCCTAATTAAAATTGATCCTCACCCTTCTGTGGTTCTCTTCATATATGTATTTTCAGTACACCCAAGAAGTTTGACCAATTTAAAATGCCTAATTTTAGAAAAATTGGAGTTTAAAGAAAAAACGATTTTTTGCGATTTCGTATTTTTCACCCTTTTCTTCAAAATATCTCCGAAATTACTGGAGATACGAAAAAAATGATAGAGCACTAAATTGTAGCTTTTTTAATGACTTAAATTTTCCTGTGCATATATTTTCTGTGCAGTGAATATTTGGCGAGATATAGCCGTTTAAAACCTCTATTTACAAGCGAACACCACCTTATTCGAGCCCTTCAAACTCACCCCATTTAAAAACTAAGGGATCTTAAAGAATTTAATTTACACAGTCTTATAGCTCTTGAAAAGCTCTACAAAATGGTTTTTGAAAAAACTTTCTATCACTAAAAATGAAGGAGCTATGTTTAAAAAACCAATAAATTTTTTTTCGAAACATCTACATAACCAGTATTTTCGGCAGCAATATAAGGTTTTGCAATGTTATTTTATAATTTTTGACAATAAGGAGTAGTTTTCACTTCTAAAAATAAACAGTGCCCATGAGCATGATATAGCATACAATTTTCAAGTTTGGAGATTATTTCAAACTTTGAAAAGCTGTATTTCGGAAACTATTAAGACTACCGAGTCCATTTTGGTCTCAAATTGTAGAAAATTTAATTTAGTTTAAAAATGCATAGAATGGTGTTTGTCGAAAACATGCTCCTTTATGGTCAAAATGGGCAGAAACCGAAAAGAGTGCGAAAATTTAGCAGTTTTTGCGAAATTCAAAAGTGTTCCGGAAGGCTGCCGAGGTCGAAAACTTGGATTTTGCATCTCAGGCACAACCCATACAAGAAAAAAAAACGAAACTAACTACCCTCACTTGATGCAACTTATGATGTACTAGGTTACTGGACTAATATGCCAAACAGGAATTTTATAAATCAACAAACACAGGCAATACGACGGGTTCTATAATTCTCCCTGATTGTAGATTCACCCTTTTAGGGGATGATTAGGACAAAATTCTGAAATAAGTTCTTCAACATTTATATGGATAATCTTAAAACCAAGGCGACATATTATTGGACCTAAGAGATATTGAGAAATCCGTGAAAACACATTTTACCCCTTAGGGGTTAAGTACGAAAAATCATTTCTTAGAGGGTTGTTAAGTCATAAAAGGGATATATTCCCCGAATTTGATGTTTCTCTGTCTAGACGACATTTTATCGAATAATAAATACCAATTTACCCCTTTAGTGATGAAATTTAAAAAAAGATCAAAACATTTTCTAAATATTTCAAAAAGACACCTATATGTCAAAAAAAATATATATATATATAACAAAACACCCACAGGAAATACGACCTGATTGTAGATTCACCCCTTTAGGGGTCGATTAGGACAAAATCCTGAAATGAGTTTTTTAATATTTACATGAGTAATCATTGTAAGCAAAAACCAAGTTGATATCTTATTGGACCTAAGAGATATTAAAGAAACCGTGAATCCACATTTTACCCCTTTTAACTCCCTTTTCACCCACTTAGAGGATGAGTTTCGAAAAATCCGTTCTTAGTGTGTATTTACGTTATGGAGGGAACATACTCGCCGAATTTCATGATTGTAGATCCAGTGGTTTGAGCTGGGCGTTGATTATGAGTGGGTAGCTAAGTTACGATTTTATATATATACTAGCTGAAAACCCGTGCTTCGCTACGGTATATTGATGGTCTCTTGGAGCACAGGAGATACGACATGTTTCTTCCGAATTTCATATCTCTTTGTCAAGGGACGCTCTATCGAATAAAAAATACTAATTTACTCCGTAAGGGATGAAATTTAAAAAAACTGTCAAACGCCTTCTAAATAGAAACCGATGTGCCAAAATGAAATGTTATAACTCAGGAAATACAAAGGTTTTTATAATTCACCCCGATTGCATATTCATCCATTTAGGGGTTCATTAGGGCAAACACGTGAATTTCTGTTTTAAACATGTGTATGGGTATCATTTGTAAGCAAAAACCAAGTCGATATCTCATTGAGCCTAAGAGATATTGAGGCATCCCTAAATCAAATTTCACCTCATTTCACCACTTAAAAATGGAATTTAGAAAAATCTTTTCTTATTGGTCTCTTACGGAGGGAATGTAAGCTCCGAATTTCATGTCTTAATATCCATTGGATTTTCTATCGAATAAAAAATACCAATTTACCCCTTTAAAGATGAAACTTAAAAAAACTGTCAAAACACTTGTTTTTGAAAATTTTTGAAAAGGGTGTTTTAAAAAAGGCACGTATATGCCAAAGATGAATGTTATATCTCAACAAATAGGAAAAACTACGGGTACTATAATTCATCCCGTTTGGAGTGGATTGGGACGAAATCATATATTTTTTTTTAAATTATTGTATGTTATTGTATGTATGTTTAAATTTTTTAACCCCTTAGAAGTCGACTTTCGAAGAATCTCTTCTAAGTGGGTACTTACGTCATGGAAGGAATCAACTTTGCGAATTTCATATATCTATGTCAAAGTCATTTTAAAAAACTGTCAAAACAATTTCGGGACATTTTAAAAAGACACCTATTTGTCAAAAAGGAATGTTATAACTCAACAGACACATAAAATACGACGGGATATATAATTCACCCCGAATATAGATACACCTCTTTACGGATTGATTAGGATAAAATCTTGAAGTAAGTTTTTCGATATTTGCATGGGCAATATTTGTAAACAAAAACTAAGTCGATATCTTATTGGTCCTGAGATATTAAGGAATCCTTGAAATCACACCTCCTCTTTTCACCTTTCAGGGGTGAAATTAAAAAAAAACTGACAAACACATTTCGAAATATTTTAAAAAGACACTTAAGTGCCAAAAAGTAATGTTGCAACTAAACGAACACAGGAAAAACGACGGGATGTATAATTCACCCCGATTGTAGCATACCCCTTTAGGCATTGATCAGGACCAAATCCTGAAATAAATTTTTCGGCATTTGCATGGGTAGTATTTGTAAGCAAAAACCAAGTCGGTATCTTATTAGTCTTAAGAGACATAAAAGAATCCTTAAAATCACAATTCACCCCTGTTCACCTTTTTGGGATGAAATTTAAAAAAACTGTCAAAACCATTTCAAAATATTTTAAATTAGGATACCTATTTGCCAAAAAGAAATGTTGCAACTAAAGAAACACAGGAAATACGACGGGATGTTTAGTTCAGCCGAATTGTAGAATCACCTCTTTAAGGGCTGATTAGGATAAAATCCTGAAATAGGTTTTTCGGCATTTGCATGGGTAGTCTTTGTAACCAAAACCAAGTCGATATCTTATTAATCCTATGAGATATTAAGATATTAAACCGTTTCGAGATATCTTATAAAGACACCTATGTGCCAAAAATGAATGTTAAAACTCGACAAACACAGGAAATACGACGGAATGTATAATAGGGGATATGCATGATTTTTTTTTTTATTTTTTATTATATTCCTCTTGTTGCATATAAACATAAAAAACAGTTTTTATTTTATTTTTTTGTAATTTGAAGGCTTAAAAAATCATAAATGTATGTAGCGCGCGAAAACGACGTGTGACGTCATACCCTTTCTAACTGACGTATGACACTACTAGCTTACCGGCGTACATAGTCTGTTGTGAACTTATTTGTTTGTATAACTTTCATAGGTTATGTAAAATTAGAGTGATTTTAGTTAAAATAAAGTTTAATTCTATAAAAACAATTTATACATGTTTACCGAATTAAATTTTATATTAAAATAGATAACTTATATTGCAGTATTTCAATTATGCCTCTAACGTATTGTAACTTCATGTAAACAATGTAGTAAAATTCTGACATCTAAATTACATAAATATTTACATTTTACAGAGTTGCAGCGTTTGTTTACATAAAGTTATAGAATATAAAATAAAAATTACTTTGACACCACGTATTTCCTCAGCACTGTAGCATTCATTATTTTTCATATATTCCATGAGCATAAATGCATCAATGTTGGGTAAATTATCACTCTGAGCCCTAACAAAATCTTTATCTGCCAGTTTAATAATAAATGCGTGAAAAATTGCTTAAAAACAAATACAAAACTCTCGAACAATACAATACACACACGTGTAAAGATTATGTTGTAGCTGTATCTGTGATGTGAAACCCCTATCGTTTGACGTCATACTCAGTCGTTTTACCCGGCAACATTCGCTCCGTGGTCGGCTTATTTCAAATTTACAATATTTTAATTCAAAAATTTGGCTATAATATTAATTAAAATGTAATTTTTGTTTTGTTAGGTGACATAACTAACATTAACATATCAAAATAATGTAGTATTAAGGAAATACAAATTTTATGCGTATCCCCTATTCACCCCAATTGTAGTTTCACCCCTTTAGGGGTTGATTAAGATAAAATTCTGAAAAAAGTTTTTCGGAATTTGCATGGATAGTCTTTGTAAGCAAAAAGCAAGTCGATATCTTGGTCCTAAGAGGTATTAAGCAATCCCTGAAATCCCAATTCACCCCCTTTCAACCCTTAGGGGTGAAATTTTAAAAAACTGTCAAACCCATTTCGAGATATTGTAAAAAGACACCTATGTGCCAAAAAGTAATGTTGCAACTAAACGAACACAGGAATTACGACGGGATGTATAATTCACCCCGATTGTAGATCCATCCCTTTAAGGGTTGATTAGGACAAAATCCTGAAATTGGTGTTTCGGTATTTGTATGGGTAATCTTGGTAAGCAAAAAGCAGGTCTATATGTTATTGGTCCTAAGAGATATTAAGGAATCCTTGAAATCACATTTCACCCCTTTTCACCCTTTAGGGATGAAATTTAAAAAAACTGTCAATACTATTTCGAGATATTTTAAAAAGACACCTATGTGCCAAAAAGTAATCTTGCAACAAAACGAACACAGGAAATACAACGGGATGTATAATCCACCTCGATTGTAGGTTCACCTCTTCAGGGGTTGATTAGGGCCAAATCCCGAAATTACTTTTTCGGCATTTGTATGGGTAATACTTGTAAGCAAAAACTAAGTCGATATCCCATCAGCCCTAAGAGATATTATAGAAATCGTGAAATCACAATTCACCCCTTTTCACCCTTTAGGAATGAAATTTCAAAAAACTGTCAATACTATTTCGAAATATTTTAAATAGACACCTATGTACCAAAAAGCAATGTTGCAACTAAACGAACACAGGAAATACGACGGAATATTCACCCCAATTGTAAATCTACCCCTTTAGTGGTTGATTAGGACAAAATCCTGAAATAAGTTTTTCGGTATTTGTATGGGTAATCTTTGTAAGCAAAAAGCGAGTCAATATCTTATTGGCCCCAAGAGATTTAAGGAATTCTTGAAATCACAACTCACCCCTTTTCACCCTTTAGGGGTGAAATTTTAAAAAACTGTTAAAACCTTTTCGAGATATTTTAAAAAGACACCTATGTGCTAAAAAGTAATGTTGCAACTAAACGAAGACAGGAAATACGACGGAATGTATAACTCACCCTGACTGTCGATCCACCCCTTCAGGGGTTGATAAGGACAAATTCCTGAAATAAGTTTTTTGGTAATTGTATGGATAATCTTTGCAAGCAAACAGTAAGTCGATATCTTATTGGTCTTAAGAGATGTTAAGGAAACCTTGAAATCAGAATTAACCCCTTTTCAACCCTTAGGGGTGAAATTTTAAAAAACTGTCAAACCCATTTCGATATATTGTAAAAAAACACTTATATGCCAAAAAGTAATGTTGCAACTAAACGAACACAGGAATTACGACGAGATGTATAATTCACCCCGATTGTAGATCCACCCCTTTAGGGGTTGATTAGGACAAAATCCTGAAATTGGTGTTTCAGTATTTGTATGGGTGATCTTGGTAAGCAAAAAGCAGGTCGATATCTTATGGGTCCCAAGAGATATTAAGGAATCCTTGAAATCACAATTCACTCCTTTTCACCCTTTAGGGGTGAAATTTCAAAAAACTGTCAATACCATTTCGAGATATTTTAATAAGACACCTATGTGCCAAAAAGTAATGTTACAACTAAACGAACACAGGAATTACGACGGGATGTATAATTCACCCCGATTGTAGATCCACCCTTTAGGGGTTGATTAGGACAAAATCCTGAAATTGGTGTTTCGGTATTTGTATGGCTAAGCTTTGTAAGCAAAAAGCAAGTCTATATGTTATTGGTCCTAAGAGATATTAAGGAATCCTTGAAATCACAATTCACCCCTTTTCACCCTTTAGGGGTGAAATTTCAAAAAACTGTCAATACCATTTCGAGATATTTTAAAAGGACACCTATGTGCCACAAAGTAATCTTGCAACTAAACGAACACAGGAAATACAACGGGATGCATAATCCACCCCGATTGTAGGTTCACCTCTTTAGGGGTTGATTAGGGCAAAATCCCGAAATCACTTTTTCGGCATTTTTATGGGTAATACTTGTAAGCAAAAACTAAGTCGATATCCCATCGGTCCTAAGAGATATTAAGGAATTCGTGAAATCACATTTCACCCCTTTTCATCCCTTAGGAGTGGAATTTCAAAAAATCCCTTCTTAGTGGGTGCTTACGTCATGGAGGGAATATACTATCCAAATTTCAAGTTTCTAGGCCCAGGGGTTCGGGCTGGGCGGTGATGAGTGAATGAGTAAGTCAGTCAGGACACTTGCTTTTATATATATACTAGCTGAAAACCCGTGCTTCGCTACGGTATATTGATGGTCTCATTGGCATAAAATCCGCAGTTTGTTTTTAAACTTGTGTATGGGTAACCTTTGTAACAAAAAATCTAGTCGAAAAAACATTTTACTCCTTTTCACCAGATAGGGGTCGAACTTGAAAAAATCCTTTCTTAGTGGGTTCTTACTTCATACTGAAAAATGTACTCTCCGAATTTTTTATTTTTAACAAAAAAATACTAATTTACCCTTTAGGAGTGAAAGAAAACTGTCAAACTGGGAAAACATATATGCCAAAATGGAATGTTATAACTTAACAACCGCTGGAAATACAAAGGGTTCTATAATTCACCCCGAATGTACATTCACCCCTTTAGGGATTGATTGAGATAAAATCCTGAAATACATTTTTCGGCATTTGTATGGGTAATCTTTATAAGCAAAAACCAAGTCTATATCTTATTGATCCTAGAAGATATTAAGGCGTCCTTGAAATCACAATTCCCTCTTTTCACCCTTTAGGGGTGATATTTGTTAAAGGTAAAAAACTGTTAAAACCATTTCGAGACATTTTAAAAAGACACAGGAAATACGACGCGATGTATAATCTACCCCGTTTGTAGAATCACCCCTTTAGGGGTTGACAAGGACGTAATCCTGAAATAAGTTTTTCGGCATTTGTATGGATAATTTTTGTAAGCAAACACCAAGTCGATATCTTATTGGTCCTAAAAGAATTAAGGAATTACTGAAATCACATTTCACCCCTTTTCACCCTTAAGGGGTGAAATTAAAAAAAAAATGTCAAAATCATTTCGAGATATTAAAAAAAAAACACCTTTGTGCCAAAAAGTAATGTTGCAACTAAACGAACACAGGAAATGCGACGAGATGTATAATTCATCCCGATTGTAGATCCACCTCTTAAGGGGTTGATTAGGACAAAATCCAAAAATTGGTTTTTCGGTATTTGCATGGGTAGTTTTTGTAAGCAAAAACCAAGTAGATATCTTATTGGTCCTAAAAAATGTTAAACAATCTTTGAAATCACATTTTACCCCTTTTTACCCTTAAATTTAAAAAAATTGTCAAAACGTTTCGAGATATTTTAAAAATACGCCTATGTGCCAAAAAGAAACCTTATAACTCAACAAACACAGGGAATACGACGGGATGTATAATTCACCCCAATTGTAGATCCACCGTTTAGGGGTTGATTAGGACAAAAATCCTGAAATATATTTTTCCGTATTTGTATGGGTAATCTTTGTAAGCAAAAAGCAAGTCGATATCTTATTGGTCCTAAGAGATATTAAGGAATCCTTGAAATCACAATTCACCCCTTTTCACCCTTTAGAGGTGAAATTTAAAAAAAAACTGTCAATACTATTTCGAGATAATTTAAAAAGACATCTATGTGCCAAAAATTAATGTTGCAACTAAACGAACAGAGGAAATACGACGGGATGTATAATTCACCTTGATTGTAGATCCATCCCGTTAGGGGTTCATTAGGACCAAATCCTGAAATAAGTTTTTCGGTATTTGTATGGGTAATCTTCGTAAGCAAAAAGCAAGTCGATATCTTATTGGTCCTAAGAGATATTAAGGAATCCTTGAAATCACAATTCATCCCTTTTCACCCTTTAGGGGGTAATTTTAAAAACATGTCAAAACTATTTCGAGATATTTTAAAAAGATACCTATGTGCCAAAAAGTAATGTTGCAACTAAACGAACACAGGAAATACGGCGGGATGTATAATTCACCCCAATTGCAGATCCACCCCTTAAGGGATTGATTAGGACAAAATCAAAAAATTGGTTTTTCGGCATTTGCAAGGGTAGTTTTTGTAAGCAAAAACCAAGTCGATGTCTTATTGGTTTTAAAAAATATTAAACAATCCTTGAAATCACATTTCACCCCTTTTCGCCCTTTAGGGATTAAATTTAAAAAAGTTGTCAAAACCATTTCGAGATACTTTTTAAAATATCTCGATGCCTATGTGCCAAAAAGAAACCTTATATCTCAATAAACACAGGAAATACGACGGGATGTATAATTCACCCCGATTGTAGATCCATCCTTTAGGGGTTGATTAGGACAAAATCCTGAAATATATATTTCGGTATTTGTATGAGTAATCTTTGTAATCAAAAAGCAAGTCAATATCTTATTGGCCCTAAGAGATTTAAGGAAACCTTGAAATCACAATTCACCCCTTTTCACCCTTTAGGGGTGAAATTTTAGAAAACTATCAAAACCTTTTCGAGATATTTTAAAAAGACACCTATGTGCTAAAAAGTAATGTTGCAACTAAACGAACACAGGAAATAAGACGGAATGTATAACTCACCCCGATTGTAGATCCACCCCTTTAGGGGTTGATTAGGACAAATTCCTGAAATAAGTTTTTCGGTAATTGTATGGATAATCTTTGCAAGCAAACAGTAAGTCCATATCTTATTGGTCCTAAGAGATATTAAGGAATCCTTGAAATTACAATTCACCCCTTTTCAACCCTTAGGGGTGAAATTTTAAAAAACTGTCAAACCCATTTCGAGATATTTTAAAAAGACACCTATGTGCCAAAAAGTAATGCTGCAACTAATGAACACAGGAAATACGATGGGATGTATAATTCACACCGATTGTAGATCCACCCCTTTAGGGGTTGAATAGAACAAAAACCTGAAATATGTTTTTCGGTATTTGTATGGGTAATCTTTGTAAGCACAAGCAAGTCGATATCTTACTGGTTCTAAGAGATATTAAGGAATACTTGAAATCATAATTCACCCCATTTCACCCAATAGGGGTGAAATTTTAAAAAACTACCAAAACCTTTTCGACATATTTTAAAAAGACTCCTATGTGCTAAAAAGTAATGTTGCAACTAAACGAACACAGGAAATACGACGGAATGTATAACTCACCCCGATTGTAGATCCACCCCTTTAGGGGTTGATTAGGACAAAATCCTGAAATTGGTGATTCGGTATTTGTATGGGTAATCTTTGTAAGCAAAAAGCAAGTCGATATCTTATTGGTCCTAAGAGATATTAAAGAATCCTTAAAATCACAATTCACCCCTTTTCGCCCTTTAGGGGTGAAATTTCAAAAAACTGTCAATACCATTTCGAGATATTTTAAAAAGACACCTATGTGCCAAAAAGTAATCTTTCAACTAAACGAACACAGGAAATACAACGGGATGTATAATCCACCCCGATTGTAGGTTCACCCCTTTAGGGGTTGATTAGGGCAAAATCCCGAAATTAGTTTTTCGGCATTTGTATGGGTAATACTTGTAAGCAAAAACTAAGTCGATATCCCATCGGCCCTAAGAGATATTACGGAATTCGTGAAATCACATTTCACCCCTTTTCATCCCTTAGGAGTGGAATTTCGAAAAATCCCTTCTTAGTGGGTGCTTACGTCATGAAGAGATTATACTCTCCGAATTTCAAGTTTCTAGGCCCAGGGGTTCGGGCTGGGCGGTGATGAGTGAGTCAGTCAGTCAGTCAGGACACTGCCTTTTATATATATAGACTAGCTGAAAACCCGTGCTTCGCTACGGTATATTGATGGTCTCATTGGCATAAAATCCGCAGTTTGTTTTTAAACTTGTGTATGGGTAACCTTTGTAACAAAAAATCTAGTCGATATCTCATCTGTCCTAAGAGATATTGAGGAACCCGTGAAAAAACATTTTACTCCTTTTCACCAGATAGGGGTCGAACTTAAAAAAATCCTCTTTTACTTCATACTGAAAAATGTACTCTCCGAATTTTTTATTTTTAACAAAAAAATATTAATTTACCCTTTAGGAGTGAAAGAAAACTGTCAAACTGTGAAAACATATATGCCAAAATGGAATGTTATAACTCAACAACCGCTGGAAATACAACGGGTTCTATAATTCACCCCGAATGTAGATTCACCCCTTTAGGGGTTGATTAAGATAAAATCCTGAAATACATTTTTCGGCATTTGTATGGGTAATCTTTATAAGCAAAAACCAAGTCTATATCTTATTGATCCTAGAAGATATTAAGGCGTCCTTGAAATCACAATTCCCTTTTTTCACCCTATAGGGGTGATATTTGTTAAAGGTAAAAAACTGTTAAAACCATTACGAGACATTTTAAAAAGACACAGGAAATACGACGCGATGTATAATCTACTCCGTTTGTAGAATCACCCCTTTAAGGGTTGATTAGGACGTAATCGTGAAATAAGTTTTTC
This sequence comes from Liopterus haemorrhoidalis, assembly GCA_963971575.1. Lineage (NCBI taxonomy): Eukaryota > Metazoa > Arthropoda > Insecta > Coleoptera > Dytiscidae > Liopterus > Liopterus haemorrhoidalis. The sequence goes on along the minus strand of OZ020612.1, from coordinate 31,676,692 downwards.
GGCATTTGTATGGATAATTTTTGTAAGCAAACACCAAGTCGATAACTTATTGGTCCTAAAAGAATTAAGGAATTATTGAAATCACATTTCACCCCTTTTCACCCTTAAGGGGTGAAATTAAAAAAAAAAAATGTCAAAATCATTTCGAGATATTAAAAAAAAAACACCTATGTGCCAAAAAGTAATGTTGCAACTAAACGAACAAAGGAAATGCGACGGGATGTATAATTCATCCCGATTGTAGATCCACCCCTTAAGGGGTTGATTAGGACAAAATCCAAAAATTGGTTTTTCGGTATTTGTATGGATAATTTTTGTAAGCAAACACCAAGTCGATATCTTATTGGTCCTAAAAGAATTAAGGAATTACTGAAATCACATTTCACCCCTTTTCACCCTTAAGGGGTGAAATTAAAAAAAAAAAATGTCAAAATCATTTCGAGATATTAAAAAAAAAACACCTATGTGCCAAAAAGTAATGTTCCAACTAAACGAACAAAAGAAATGTGACGGGATGTATAATTCATCCCGAATGTAGATCCACCCCTTAAGGGGTTGATTAGGACAAAATCCAAAAATTGGTTTTTCGGTATTTGCATGGGTAGTTTTTGTAAGCAAAAACCAAGTAGATATCTTATTGGTCCTAAAAAATATTAAACAATCCTTGAAATCACATTTTAACCCTTTTTACCCTTTAGGGGTTAAATTTAAAAAAATTTGTTAAAACATTTCGAGATATTTTAAAAATACGCCTATGTGCCAAAAAGAAACCTTATAACTCAACAAACACAAGGAACACGACGGGATGTATAATTCACCCCAATTGTAGATCCACCGTTTAGGGGTTGATTAGGACAAAAATCCTGAAATATGTTTTTCCGTATTTGTATGGGTAATCTTTGTAAGCAAAAAGCAAGTCGATATCTTATTGGTCCTAAGAGATATTAAGGAATCCTTGAAATCACAATTCACCCCTTCTCACCCTCTAGGGGTGAAATTTAAAAAAAAAACTGTCAATACTATTTCGAGATATTTTAAAAAGACTTTTAAAATCTATGTGCCAAAAATTAATGTTGCAACTAAACGAACAGAGGAAATACGACGGGATGCATAATTCACCTTGATTGTAGATCCATCCCTTTAGGGGTTGTTTAGGACCAAATCCTGAAATAAGTTTTTCGGTATTTGTATGGGTAATCTTCGTAAGCAAAAAGCAAGTCGATATCTTATTGGTCCTAAGAGATATTAAGGAATCCTTGAAATCACAATTCATCCCTTTTCACCCTTTAGGGGGTAATTTTTAAAAAATGTCAAAACTATTTCGAGATATTTTAAAAAGATACCTATGTGCCAAAAAGTAATGTTGCAACTAAACGAACACAGGAAATACGGCGGGATGTATAATTCACCCCGATTTCAGATCCACCACTTAAGGGGTTGATTAGGACAAAATCAAAAAAATGGTTTTTCGGCATTTGGAAGGGTAGTTTTTGTAAGCAAAAACCAAGTCGATGTCTTATTGGTGTTGAAAAATATTAAACAATCCTTGAAATCACATTTCACCCCTTTGCGCCCTTTAGGGGTTAAATTTAAAAAAGTGGTCAAAACCATTTCGAGATATTTTAAAAAGACGCCTATGTGCCAAAAAGAAACCTTATATCTCAATAAACACAGGAAATACGACGGCATGTATAATTCACCCTGATTGTAGATCTACCCCTTTAGGGGTTGATTAGGACCAAAACCTGAAATATATTTTTCGGTATTTGTATAGGTAATCTTTGTAAGCAAAAAGCAAGTCGATATCTTATTGGTTCTAAGAGATATTAAGGAATACTTGAAATCATAATTCACCCCTTTTCACCCTATAGGGGTGAAACTTTAAAACACTACCAAAACCTTTTCGAGATATTTTAAAAAGACTCCTATGTGCTAAAAAGTAATATTGCAACTAAACGAACACAGGAAATACGACGGAATGTATAACTCACCCCGATTGTAGATCCACCCCTTTAGGGGTTGATTAGGACAAATTCCTGAAATAAGTTTTTCGGTAATTGTATGGATAATCTTTGCAAGCAAACAGTAAGTCCATATCTTACTGGTCCTAAGAGATATTAAGGAATCCTTGAAATCACAATTCACCCCTTTTCAACCCTTAGGGGTGGAATTTTAAAAAACTGTCAAACAAATTTCGAGATATTTTAAAAAGACACTTATGTGCCAAAAAGTAATGTTGCAACGAAACGAACACAGGAATTACGACGGGATGTATAATTCACCCCGATTGTAGATCCACCCCTTTAGGGGTTGATTTGGACAAAATTCTGAAATTGGTGATTCGGTATTTGTATGGGTAATCTTTGTAAGCAAAAAGCAAGTCGATATCTTATTGGTCCTAAGAGATATTAAAGAATCCTTAAAATCACAATTCACCCCTTTTCACCCGTTAGGCGTGAAATTTCAAAAAACTGTCAATACCATTTCGAGATATTTTAAAAAGACACCTATGTGCCAAAAAGTAATCTTGCAACTAAACGAACACAGAAAATACAACGGGATGTATAATCCACCCCGATTGTAGGTTCACCCCTTTAGGGGTTGATTAGGGCAAAATCCCGAAATTGGTTTTTCGGCATTTGTATGGGTAATACTTGTAAGCAAAAACTAAGTCGATATTCCATCGGTCCTAAGAGATATTAAGTAATTCGTGAAATCACATTTCACCCCTTTTCATCCCTTAGGAGTGGAATTTCGAGAAATCCCTTCTTAGTGGGTGCTTACGTCATGAAGGGAATATACTCTCCGAATTTCAAGTTTCTAGGCCCAGGGGTTTGGGCTGGGCGGTGATGAGTGAGTCAGTCAGTCAGTCAGTCAGTCAGGACACTGCCTTTTATATATATAGATAGATAGATAGATATTTACAATTGTTAAAATAAATATTAATTATGTAACTTCATGGACGAATTTGGCATCCCTAGTAAACTTATCAAGATGATTATGGTATGTGTGTTGGGATCCATAAGCAGAGTGTAAGTAGGAAACCTTTCGTCACAGCCTTTTGAAATTCATACTGGAGTCAAACAAGGAGACGCCACCTCACTTTTGCTGTTTAACCTCGTCCTGGAGATGGTGTAACGAAATGACCAAGATACCAACCACCGTGGTCTACAGCTCAATGGGTACCACATGGTTTTATGATGACCTAGATATTATTTCAAATAAGGTTGAAGACGTAATATTCCTTACTAATCTTATTGATGTCGAAGCTCGGAAAGTAGGACACATCATCAGTAACGAAAAAAACCAAGTATCTTATTGTTAGTAGACGACACTTTTGAGAGAGTTTCTACTTTAAAATACCTGGGCACCATGATAAATCAGGTGAATATGATACAGCAAGAAATTACGAATAGAATTAAAGCTGCTAATGCAATGCATTTTACACTTGGTCCCTTCTTCAAAACGAAATTCTTGTCTTGGAACATCAAGATCAGGTTATACCAAGTTATAGTACGTCCAGTACTTATGTATGGCTCCGAAACATGGACCTTAACAAAGCGAGATCGGCAACACCTCATAGTTTTCAAAATAAAAATATTACGCAGAATCTTTGGTCCCATTCAAATTAATGGTGAATGGAGAATCCGTAAGAACAAAGATATCCGAGAACTGTAATCAAAGATAAGTATATCACAAGAACTCAGAGGCAGACCATTACAGTGGACAAGACACGTTATGAGGGTGAGGTAGGACAGAATGGTTAGGAAGATATCATCATCATCAATGGCGCAACAGCCCGAGGTGAGCCTTGGCCTCCTGTTTCCAGGTTTCATGACCATGTTTTTTCAATCTATGTACATTCAGGAGTAATATGGTCAGTATTACGTCCATTTTTAGCATATACAGAAAGGCACCTACAGTTTATAGCCGGTTACGAGCCGGTTATTGTGCCCAAAGAAGAAGAAGAGGAAGAAGAAGAATTATGTAACTTAAATTGTGTTTCATGTTTATAGGTATTTATAAATATTGGGTCATTGCATAAGTTCAAAGGTATTGCATAAGTTCATGGGTTATTGCAAAGTTGTATCAAAAGAGCTTATTTTTTGTTGAATGCAATTTTTCTTTTAAATATTGGGAACAACGGTGGGTGCTACCTGAAATTGAAACCAATATATTGTATCGTATTTTATTTATAAGTTCAGACAATTACATGAACATAATATATTATTATTTCGAAGCAAGGTCACGCTAACAGTCTGGTACGCATACTTGAATACTCGTCCACTCGTCGTCCTTTTATCACTCTGCGGGATTTACTACGCACTTTTGATCGCGGATAAAGTTACAACCAAGCACACAGTCATCAATCAAGTCCTCGCACACCGTCATTTCTACTTTAGTCGATACATCAGCCAGTTTTATAGTCATAGTTCTTATGCCCCGCGTGTACAGAGGCTTTTTATCAGCTTACGACACGCGCACGTCTCTTTTTTGCAATAGTGTGTTCCCCACACGCTCCCAGAATCGTCGACTCACAAACCATCGCGACGTAATTGTATCTATGAGACACACACACCGTTGGAAAGTCATTGACATAACAACGCACACGCACCAACGCAGCGCCCATTTTAAAATGTAACATTAGTTGAATTGTCAAAAAATTCCATGTAGCTTTTCCTGCCAGGCCTGTACCAAATAAAAAAACAAAAAATCAAAAAAAAAAAAAAAAATCTAAATGAAGGTTGTGTAAGGAACGCTCATAAAAAACGAAACTTATCGAATCATGTACTTACAGAAAATAAAAGAAAACCTGTAATTATAGACCTGGATGAAAATGATAAATGGTTTTTCTAACAAGAATGGCAGAAGTAATACACTCAAGCAGAAGCTCAATACACATATTTTAAAAAAACGGCTGTGGTCACCACAGGACCGACCGCCATCACAAAGTACTTGTTTAATTTATGCTGCTTTATCAAAAAATGACTCAAATAAAAGTTGTTAAATAAAGTTTTTCAAAATATTTCTCTGTTGTGAAATATTCGCAAAAATCTTTAAGCCGACACGAGTAAACTCCCATTTCTAGTTAAACGACTTTCACCAAAAGTTGATCAACTCATGCCATTGATGTCAAAAGCTTAAATATGAAGTTTCATAAAAATCATTTTAGCCGAATTTGTTCTGCACGTGTCGGTACGTGTACACGTACCGACAGACAGACAGACATCATGCTAAAAATAGTCAAAACGTTATGTAGGGACCTCGATTCGTGGAGATCCATCGAAATCTCAAAATGTCAAAATCAGTATGATCACAATACCTCTCTTATACAGGGTGTTTGTTTGCACCTCGAATAACTCCTTTATTTTAAGAGATACAAAAAATTCTTCAGAATAAAAGTTAGTTAGTTAGTTAGTTAAAATTTTTGGCGCAGTGCAACAAAATAGATAGAATCATTAAAAATACGCATACTCAATAAAAAAAATCTTGCACTGACAAACACAAATAAATAATATAAAAAGTCTGTTCGAAAATTTGAACAGACTCAGGGTGATGGTAAGAGGCCGTTAAGGGGGCCCTTTAAGTAGGCGTGTGATGGCGGTTTCCTCCCTGCGGTTAATCCTGCAGGAAGAACCCCATGGTTTAACGTCTCCCTTAATCTGTCGTAACTTAACATTCTGTGTGCGGCTCCACTCATGTTGTCACATGTCTAAAACCAGATGTTTCAGATGACTCTTTGCATCATCTGAAAAAACGAAACTCACATCAATCATAGGTCTGTGAGAGGCGGCTTTTGCAGCTGCATCTGCCGCTTCATTGCCTTTAATACCAACACGTCCCGGTATCCAAAATAGCTCTACCCTCACATTCTGAGTATTCAGATTGTGGAGTAGCAACCGGATCTTTAGTACAAGAGGATCCACTGGATCTGGATCTTGGATACTGTTCAGAGCGCTCAGCGAGTCCGTCAAGGTAACACTTGACCGACTTTGCTCTGACGAAACAAAACACAGGGCCTTGAAAATAGCATACAGATCAGCAGTGTACACACTCGTTATAGAGTGCAGACGGTACTGAAACTGTTGGCGTGGATTCAAAACAACGAACGCACACCCAACCCCTGGTTCCACCTATCATGGTGGAACAGCACACAAAACGAAACTTGCCATTTCAGGCATATTAAAATCAATATCGCCCAAAATGTCGAAAGTCTTCAGACCAAAAATCCTATTGGCTCTTGGTTTTCTGTCATAAATCTCTGTATGCCTATTTTGTAGAATAGGGTCATACGCGGGATGATCTTGGCACTGAGTGCAGCCATATACCGCAAGGATAGAATTTTACGACGATTGTACAGTGACGGTTCGCCTGCTTCACACAGCAGGCTTAGTATTGGACTTGTGCGAAATGCACCTGTGGCCAATCTAACCCCAGTGTGGTGACCCATAAGCTAGACATCCATAGTCCAGCTTAGAGCGCACTAGAGAACGATATAAACGCAACATGACTTGTCTGTTGACCCATATCTTATGACTGAGGACCCACAACAAATTGAGCGACTTCTGGCATTTTTTCTTGACGGACAAAGAATGTGCCCGCCAAGTAAGACGAGTGTCAAACACGAGACCCAAAAAGCTGGTACTATCGGTAAAGGGTAACTGTGCTCCATTTAGTGTGAGTGTAGGATTGGGATGTACACCCCTTTTACTACTAAAATGGACACATACAGTTTTGCTGGTCGAGAATTTAAAGCCATTTTCGGTTGCCCATGTATCGAGACGATTGATAGTCAGCTGAAGCTGACGTTCGATTGTACTAGTCTTTTGTCCGACGACAAAGATACCAATGTCGTCGACAAATATCGAACTCTGTACAGGTAATCGAATACATGAAGCTGCACCGTTAACGGCAATTAAAAATAGCGTAACGCTCAGTATGGAGCCCTGTGGGACCCCATTGTCCAGTGCGAACATTTGTGACAGGGTATTTCCGATCCGCACCCTGAAGCGCCGGTTCGACATGAAGTCTTTTATAAAGAACATCAAGCGTGCCCGGAGACCCCAGGAATGCCGAGTACGGAGAATACCATAAATCCATGCAGTGTCCATAGGCTTTCTCAATATCGAAAAACACAGCTACCAGGTGTTTGTTTTCAACGAAAGCATTCCTGTCTCTAGTCTGACCAGATGATATGCTGTTGAGCGGTGACGGCGAAAACCGCACTGTGTATTGGCCAGCAAGTCGTTTGATTCTAAAAACCAAATCAGACGCCTGCTGATCATTCGCACCATGAGTTGCAGAGACAACTGGTCAGCGATATAGGTCTATAGCTAGAAGGCAAGTGTTTATCTTTCCCGACTTGGGGATAGGAATTATATTTGATTCCTTCCACTTGGTCAGGCACTTGCCCTTAGTCCATATCCTGTTATAGACATTCAAAAGCCTAGACTTAGATGATTCCGGAAGATTTCGGATCATACGATAATGTATCGTATCTGGACCAGGAGAGCTATCCTTACACTTTGACATCGCGTTATCTAGCTCTTCACGAGACAAAAGCAGGTTGTATACCTCATTATTTCTTGAGAAGAAATTATATGTAGTATATATTCTAGACCTGCTTTACGAGTTAGAAACTCAGATGGATAATGTTCAGAGCTAGAACTAAAGGCAAAATTAGATGCCAAAGTGTTAGCAATTTAGACCGCTGATGTAACTACGTTACCATTTACCGATAATTCAGCAATGGCTGTAGCTGTATTTCGACCGGAGATTTTCCGGACCTTCTCCCAAACTTTGGCCACTGGAGTGGCAACTGTAACGGTGGACACATATTTGCGCCATGATTCGCGTTTGCTTTCTTTTACAATCCTCTGAGCGCGAGCTTTCGCTCGCTGAAAGGCTTTCATGTTTTCCTCTGTTGGACAACGACGGAATGTATTGAAGAGGTGTTTCCTTTCACGTAGCGCCAAGTCGCATTCGTCGTTCCACCAGGGAACGGGAACTCGACGGGGCTGAGTGGATGACAGCGGTATGCTGCTTTTAGCCGCGCTCGTGATGGAATCCGTGAAATGATTCACCTCCTCGTCTACGGTCAAGTTCGGAATATCCTCATGAGAGAATGATTCCGCAAACTTGGTCCAATCTGCTTTCCGAAGAACCCACTGTGGCCAGCGGGATTCAGTAACAGTATTAAACAGAGGCCTTAAGAGGATTGGAAAGTGATCACTACCGCACAGGTCGTGATACACATCCCAATTGAACAATGGAGCGATTGCTCCTGAAACGACGCTAAGATCTATAGCACTAAATGTACCCGTTGCTGCACAGAAGTGCGTGAGTCTGCCGTCGTTCAAAAAGCTCAGATTCAAGTCGTTCAACATATTCTCCGGGTGACGTCCCCGTCGATCGTTCCGCACCGATCCCCAACACACATTGTAGGCGTTAAAATCGCCTAGCAGTATGAAGGGCGGAACACGGAAGGTATATAGAACAAATCGTCACCTGGAGGAATGCCACGCCGTCACATGCTCTTGCCCCCGTAAGGAAATCCGTGCGAAACACGGAGTATCCTCTAGGAGAGAATGTGTCGGTATCCTTGAAATTTGTTTCTTGTAGACAGACACATGATGGTGCAAACTCGTACATTAATTGTCGTAGCTCTTCATAGCGCTGATTTACACCGTTACAGTTCCTCTGCATTAATGGACCATTCATTTTTGTTTAGGGGAGTTACCCCGCAACCTAATGATCTTTGGTTTACCCTTAGGTTGCGGGTCAACAGCCATTTTCTCGGCGACGGTTCCACTTGTTTGTCCAGGTGCTTTCGTGGACACACTGGACTCTCTTTTGGATGGTTTGGCTCTCACTGGTATCCATTGAGAGCCAACAGTTCCCTTATCAGTCTCCGATACTGGAGTGGCTGATGAGGGTTTGGCAGAAGCGACCACACTCTGGTCGCTTCTTGTTTTTGGAGAAGTTTGTGGAGACTTCTCCTTAGGTGATGGGGAGAACTGAGATGGTGTGCGTTCTCTTTTTGATTGGGGGGGTTTATTCAAAACCGACCCCCCGGGTTGTGGGGTCTGAATTATGGTCTCAGGGACCGATTCCAACACCTTTTCATTGCCGGATTGTTTGGGCGCAACTATACTTGTCGCTAAAGTCGGACGGGGCACTGTCTCCGTCTGAGTCTGGACGCTTGCTGTTCTTTTTGCTGCTACCTGCGCGAAGGATTTCGCGAAAGTAACAGGTGCACTTTCTTTATATTTCCTCTTGGCGTCATAATAAGGTATCTTGTCCTGCGTCTTGATCGTCTGAATGGCCTTTTCCTCCAAGTACGTTGGGCAGTGGCGTGAGGTGGATGCATGCGCACCTTTGCAATTCACGCAGTGTGCCGCGTTTGGACAGGTTTCAACTTTATGTTGATCCTGTCCGCAGTTGGCACAAATGGTCTGCTTACCACAACGACTTGAGGTGTGCCCATAACGCTGACACTTGTAGAATCGCATCGGGTTGGGACAGTAGGGGCGAACGTTGCAAACGTTATACCCCACCCTTACCGATGCTGGACACCTAGTGCCAGCGAAGGACACCACCATTGAGATCGAAGGCTTTCCATTTCGGGGTTTGAGTTTTCTGCATTCAATGACACCTTGCGATGCCATTTCCTGCACGAACTCTTCCTCCGTGACGTAAGCAAGATCGCGATCTGTTATAACGCTTCGACTTGTATTAAGAGCGTTGTGTGGCAGAACAGAAATACGGTATTTACCAAATACCTCGCATTTCTGCAGCGTCGACGAAGACTCAGTCTCTGCTTCGACTAACAACGTACCGTCCGACAATTTGCGCACTAACTTAAAACCAGTTGAGCACGCATTCCTCAACGTTCGGGCAACAAAGAAGGGGGACATCTCTTTAAAAGATCTTCTTGCATCTTCACGACGAGAAATCGTGGTACTGGCGCACAATACTCAACCAACCTATCTACCTTCTTAGGAGAAGGTCTTACACATCCCTCGTCTGATGATTGGACAAATGGACGAGGTCTCTTGTTTGATTTTTTACGGAGTTTACTCTCAACTTTGGCGGAACTTAAAAAGTTTTTATCCTTCCGGGTAGTCGCCATACCCGTATAAAAAGTTTCATCACCCTGCCATGCCCACCCACCAGGGAGCCCCACACCGGAGACGTTGGCCGCAAACCGACTCATTGCGCCAGACATGTCAGGATGATATAGCATCGGAGGAAGTAGTCACGGGCTGCTCGACCCGCTCGAGAACCAAAAGTAGCCAACTCTGGAACCTTGCGACCTGCATCCGCTTCCACAGACCCCCGAATACTTATCTAGTGGCACGGCATTACCCCGGCATCCACTATACAGTAGTGGAGCCACTCTATTCATGAACCGTGACACCAGCCGATTGACTGAGTTGACCAGACTCTGCCTCCCGTTTTACCGAATCCGAGGCCAAAGAAGGCGTGTTGGGATCGTACTGTCCGCGGGCAGCAGTCTTCCTCAACCGACCAGGATCCTCTTCTCCGGCGTTACGGATCTCCACGCACGCCAAACACGTGGGTAGGAATTTAAGTGGGAGATAAAAGAGACAACAGATAAGCCTATTCCCATAATCGGCTTCTCTGAACTGTCTCCTCCCAAATGATATGTGATTCAGGGTACGTGGGATCATCAGGCCCAAAAGTTCTATAAGGTCAGGTGTTGGAACCATTATGAACTTCCCTTGCGTGATTGAGGATACGCGGGATCATCAGGCCCGAAAGCTCGACAAATGGCCAGGCGTTATGGCCATTATGAACTTCCCCTGCGGGGAGAATAAAAGTTAATCTAGACAAAAATGCCCATCTAAAGGTTACTATAAGAATTCTGAGGCACATCCGGTTTCACCGGAAATGATGTCAACTTTTGATCTAGCATACAGAATCGATAATTTTATATTTTTTTCCTAAAAGTACATTATATTAGCTTTACAATGACACCAAAAAATCATGTTTTTATGTTAACCATTTCAAAATGGCGACCCTTTAAGGATTCCACACACCAAAGCGGCCGCGGTGGCGGCCGCGGTGTTGATAATGCAGCGGCCTAACGCAACCTATACAATACAATGAGACCACGCACATACAAGCGTTCCGCTATCTGAGAACGCCACCGACTGCAGCGTTCAGTCACGCGATCACCAAACACTGGCGGCCAAACTCGACAAGTTGCGTTAGGCCGCGCGATATTCATTGTTTATATACCACAGAGTGAATATATTTAAGAAAATAATGTCGAAAATAGATAATTTAACAGAAAAAATCATAGATCAGTAAAGGATCATTTAATTTTGTATGACTTAGCACATCCTGATTACAAGAATATTAGGGAAACAAAAAAAGTGTGGGACGAAATAGGAAAAGTTTTGGAAATTGATAGTAAAGTCTGTTCCAAACGATTAAGCGGAACTAGATGTTGCAATCTAGTTACTTTCATCGTTTAATTAATGCTTTTCAGCCGTTTTGTTTAAGCTTTGTAAATCATACTTGCAACAAACATTTTTTGGTTAAGGTTAAGATTAAAATGTCATTTTCTTTATATTTTGATTTTTTGTGTCATTCTTAATACAAATATCCCATTTATTTATTTTTTGTCATTAAAATATGTAAGAAAATTAATTTAAGTTTGACATATGTCATTCGTTTCCATGGTTTCAGTGTTGGAATTTTAAATTTTGACATTCCAACGTGAAAAATTAAATAACCCAAGCAAGGTCCCTTTTCGTGACAACCTAAAAGAACGAAATTCCCATTTAGTTCCGCCTAACCGTTTGAAACAGACTGTAAGTAGATTATTATTTTTCCTCTACATACAATTAATTATTCTATTGTATTCTCGCAATCAATATTATCATACAACTATATACCGTGATTCAATAACTGATCGCTACCGCTACCGCCACTCCCACCGCGTTAGTGTGAGGAGACCTGATCGCTAGTCGTATCGCTACCGTGGCCGCTACCGTGGCCGCCACCGCGGCCGCTTTGGTGTGTGGAATTCTTTATTTACAAAATAATAATCAACATAAGTTTTACAAAGTTGAACGTAGCAAGCTTTGAAAACAATAAAAAAAAGAAACAAAATATCTCTAAAATAAACTATTTGACTATTTAGAAAAAAAAACTATTACTTTTTACAATTATTTTACAAAAAAAAAAAAAAAACAAATGTTCGATCAAACTACCATTATTGTCCACACATTTTCTCATTCTTAATAAAAACTCTTCCATCGCCCTTATAAGAGTACACTCTTGGATATCCCGGATTGCACTTGCATTGCACTTCTATCGTCGTTGGTGTTGTCCGATACACTCTATTGTTTTTAAAGCTTGCTACGTTCAACTTTGTAAAACTTATGTTGTTTATTATTTTGTAAGTAAATGGTCGTTATTTTGAAATGGTTAACATAAAAATATGACTTTTTGGTGTCATTGTAAAGCTAATTTAATGTACTTTTAGGAAAAAAATATAAAATTATCGATTCCCTATGCTAGATCAAAAGTTGACATCATTTCCGGTGATACCGGAAGTGCCTCAGAATTCTTATAGTAACCTTTAGATGAGCCTTTTTGTCTAGTTTAACTTTTATTCTGAAGAATTTTTTGTATCTCTTAAAATAAAGGAGTTATTCGAGGTGCACCGTTTCAAACAAACACCCTGTATATGCTGGCGGTCGGTAAAAACGAGAAGCATAAAAGTTATCATTTTCAGAATCACCAAGAATTAATATCGGGAAGTAACAATGACACAAGAAGCAATTTCTGTGAAATGAAGGAAATTATCGATACGGATGACATTTTTTCAACCGGATTTTATTCACGGATAAACTTTTTATACATTCCCTAAATTCACAAAATTCCCAAAATTGTCGTTATTGGAATAGACAAATATCGCATTTATATATTTGTTTTTTTATTGTTTTATTTTAATTTTATTTTATTTACTTATTTTTAGTTTTCTTTTGCTCAATTTGAAGATTTATTCTACAAATATTATTTTTCTATTTTATTACTTTGTTTTAACATTTATAGTAATTACTATGAACATATTAATTATTAATACTAACTGATAACAATTTTTACTTTTATCATACTTATAATAAGAGTAAAAACCGAATAATAAAGCTGCCACTGTGCAAATACTGTTTTAATATGAAATCACACACAGACTTAATCTAAGTGGTGTACAATATACTAGTGCAGATTTACACAGTTCATAATCTGAATCAAAATAATGTACAGTTTTATTTACCAATTGATGTTATTTTGTCTATCATTGTATCCTACAAAGTAGTTAATAAAGGTATAGACTATTCCAAACCTTAAAGCGGAACCAAATGGAATTTTAATGTTTTTAAGTTGCCACGAGCTAGTTTTTTAATGTTTAAAGTGGATTTTGCTAAACCAAATGATCACAACCTTCTATCAAACGTTAACAGTTACTAGAATTCAAAATCTAGTTCCGCTTAAACCAAAGAAACAGGCTATGTTATTAATAATAATCAATAATAATATCATACAACCAGAACTCAGCGCCTAAGAAATTACGTGTATGTATGGGAATAATTAATATAAGTGTTATAGGTCCATTTTTCATAGATGGAAATTTATCATGACAAAATACTTCTTCGAAGAAAAATTATACCGTTTTTAAATCATATGAACTTAAATCTGTTCAGTATATGGTTTCACCAAGATGGTGATCCTGCACATACTTCCCAAAATGTTCCAACATACTTGAATCGAAAATTCCAGCAACAACTTATCGGACGGTATATGAAAATAGAAAGGCCAGTGTGGTCTCTTGATCTGTCCCCAAACGATTTTTTCTTTGGGGATACCTAAAACCAAAGTTTTTCAATGGCGATAAAATCACATTGATCAACTGAGGAATAGAATTTGTACTGCAGCTACAGAAATACCCGCAGCGACAATTAAAAATGGGTCAATTTATTTAATGATCGTTTGGGACACTGTCTAGCAGCAAACAGGGACATTTTAAATATTTTTAAATTAAAATATACTTCATTTTTCTCAGTTCTATTTATTTTCTAAATTCCTATGTTGTATTTTGAAATGGACGCGTTCTTACATTGGCAAAAAACCATTGAATAAAAAGACTAAAGGAAAGATTATTACATGCTATTTAAAAAAAAAACAAGATGGTCTTTCAAAATGGCGGACAATAATTTCCGGCTGTACAGTGGCGTAGGGTCCTTAATTAAAATAATTGTTATCGGTATAAAAAGAAAAAATACCAGTCTTGATACTTTTAAAAGAAGCTAAAGATAGGAGATATAAACAATCAATAAAACACTATTATACATAAATAAATTCACGGATAAAATAAATTCACTGTATATCATACAATATTTATACAAAATCGGATATTACGAATATTTTAGTATTATGGTACTATGCTGAACAAATGGCTGTAATAGCTGTTAATTTAATAGGTGTGTTCGTTTGTGTTATGCAAACTGTTCTAAGTTGTCTAAATTCCAAAAAAGGGTTCGTTTGTAGGTTCTGAACTGTCCAAGTATTGTTCGTTTGTCAGTTCAGAACAGGTTCTAAGTTGTCTAAACTGTACTACGTCTAGAGGAAGTACAAGTTCGGACAAGTTAGAATAAGTTAGTGACGTCACTCTTTAACTTTTTTGACTTTATTTTGTTTGTTTAAATAACCTAAAATCGAAAAAAAAAATGTTGAAAAAAGCATTTTTGGTGAAATGTTCACCAGGTGAAGCCTTAATCGAGGATGAATGTTATATTTTTTCTTGTGGAAAATATAATAATTACATTTAAAATCAACTATAACCTATAAATTATGTATTTTATCGTTGATTGAAGAATCATATGCTCAGTTAACGATTTTATAATGTTGACTATTTTATTTACTAATATATTTTTTATAGAAAATAGTCTAATAAAAGTAAATGAAAATCAAAAGGTTAGGTTAAACTGCAATAACTTGTTCAAAGTACGTTCGTTTGTACCATCATCTATTTCCTGTGAAATAATGTTTTGATGACGTCACGACCTTGTTTTAAGGACAAGTTAGAACAAGACAAACGAACAGACTTATAGTCGATGTAAATACCCTCGCACTGTTATGGTACGTTTGCATTAGGCTAGCAAACGAGATAATGTCAAAGATACCTATTATCCTAATGTAAATGCCTGACATTGAACTAGCGCTAGTAGCTGGGATAAGATCAGTGGCGGTATGGACTGTATACCAACGGTCTGTAATGCGAAAGGGCCCACGAGCGGGCCCTGGCTTTGGACAAGTAAACTGAGAAAAAATACATAATATCAACAACACAATCTAGATAAATAATATATAAAGTATTGCATAAAAAATACTTGCAGAAACAAATTTGTAATTTACTCGTGGGAGTCTCATATTATTTGCCTGGTTGCTGGGTGGAGAGATATCTGTATTCGATTTTCACTCTACCGCGTCAAAACAAAATTCGGCAAATAAGCTTGAACGCAAATAAGCTCTTAGAATCAAAAACCATTTTTGAATTGCCAGAAAAAGAAATGCTAAAAAAGTACAATAGCTTTTCAAAAAAAGTATGCTGCAATTAATTCAAATCATTTGGCACTCCAATACACGCAAGTAATTTCTTTACTTAAACAAGACATGATATCATCAATGTCTATTAAAGACTTTTCAAAATTACTTATAGAAAAGTATGGTTGCTTGGAAAGCGAGTTTTCTGAAATATACACTGCAATAATGTTGTTTCTGACATTGCCGGTAACAACAGCTAGTGTGACAAAGTCATTCAGTAAATTGAAAATAATTGAATGTTATAAAAGAAATACACGCTAATAGCCGAAGCAGCTAAAGCGTCCTAAAATAAACGAAAAAAAAAAAAAAACTATCAGCCAAAGTAAACTACATGAATTTGCCTTGTTAGCCATTGAGCATAAAGAAGCTGTAAAATTGGATGTAAGAGAATTAATAATAAGTAAATATGCAAATATAAAAGCCAGGATTTTTTTTTTTTTTAATTTTAAATGCAGCGTAAATTTCTTTGAGCCTCTAATGCAACTAGGGCAAAATTATGAAAAAATAAAATCGTGAAAGCTTTACCGACGTCGGAAGAAAATAAAAATTAGCATAAGCCCTGAAGAAATCGGATCCGCTGCCTACACTGTTTTTGAAAATCGGTGAATCCGTATAATCCGTTTAAAAAATAAGTATAAGTGCCACTTTGTGTGTATTACTACTGTCCTAATTTTGGTATAGTGGAGTCGATGGGATAGTACAGTACTGTGTTGTGTATAAACACCTACTATCATAGGTATGGTGCAGTATAGTGAACGGGCTAGCTACTAGACCTAGTAGCTATCCTGTTTACTAGCCTAATGTAAACCCGGTATTGATGCCGATGGGTAGGACGGGTGTAAACACACAGGGTACACAACCGAATTTTTATTAAGAAACATCATTTGACCTTGAAAGTTTTCAGCGTTATTCATAAATTGAAATTTAAATTATTACGTACATGTGAGCCTACGAATGGTCTCATCTGATGTAACACATTATGCCCCGGCCAGCTTCCATCTGCGGGTTTCTGTGAAGCCACCTGCTTTTGCAGTTCATATTTCTGTTCTTCGAGTTGTTTAATTTTTCTTAGAGCCTCTTCATCTGCTAATTTCTTTCGTTCTTCCCTCTTACTTTCTTGAAGTTTTTTTAATTGTTGTCTTAGGTCTTCTAAATCGGCTCGAATTTTTTTCTCTGAAGCCATAAGTTGAACTTTATCTCTCTGCTCCTTACTAACGCCCTTATACATGTCCAACAGTAACTTCATTTCCTTTTGCTCATTAAGGGCTTTCCTAAAATCATTCAAAAAGATTAAAATATAGAAAAACTAAACTAATGTTAAAGTTATACTTTAATTGTGCTTTCAGATCTCGAACTAAATCGGATTCTGCTATTTTTGCTTCTCTAGCTCTTTGAGCATCTTTATGATCTTTTTCTGTTTTGACCATTCCTTCCTTCTTTACAACACATTTTTCCTGTTTAATACCCCCTTCTTTTTTAACCGTAGGTGATGAGGTAACATTTGAATTTTTTTCTTTATCGCCATCGGTCTCTTCAGATTGCTAAAAAATGTTTACCAATATTAAGCATAGACAATACTGATATGCATGTTTAAAAAATACAATAAATTATATTATACTGCAATTCGATTAAGAAGACTGCGTTAAAAAGCATAGGAAAGGCTATCACCTTCAATCTCATTGTTCAACACTGGAGGCAATGTTACAAAGTGAAATTATCTTGTTGCTCTTCCTCAAAAAAAAATTGTACAAATCATATAATTGTAGAAAAAATAGAGAATGTGGGATTTAGTTGGAATAACAAAAAATATGATGGAAGTAATAATGCGTCCAAATTTGGACGGTAGTTCTGACGTGGGGTCAAGAGATATTTTGTATATGTTTCATTTTGAAATACGTAAATAACTAAGGGTAAGTTCATTTTCTGTTGCATATTTACAATATTATCATATTACTGGTTCATATTTGAAGTTTATAAATACTTTTATAAATACTTTTATAAATAAACAATTGTTCACCATTTGTACACCACAAAAGTCACCAAAATCATGAAATCTATAGCCTGTTTTTTTGGTTCAAGCGGAACTATATTTTGCATTTTAGTAACTTTTACAGATTAAGTGAGGTTTCTGATCATTTTGTTTATCAAAAGCACGCTTCAAAACTTTGAAAGAGAGCGCATGACAACTTAAAAAAATGAAAATTCCAGTTAATTCTGCTGTAAAAACGGTAAAAAATGTCTCTTGTTTTTAATATGTCATTCCATTTGCCATATGTCATAATGATAAATGATATCTTAATTACAATGATCACAATCAAAACTGAAGTCTGTTCAACAGTGCAAAGAATATTTTTAAATGACATTTAAAGTAACTATAATACACTATAACAGTAACCAAAATAACCAGATCTGGTTTGTCCTTACAAATGTGAACTCAACACAATATACAAATGGTGAACAATTGTTTATTTATAAAAGTATTTATAAATAATTCTGTGTCTAGTCTGTTTCTTTGGTCTAAGCGGAACTAAATGGGAGTTTCGTTCTTTTAGGTAAGTCACGAGAAGGGACCTTGCTTAAGTTATTTCATGTTTCATATTGGTATGTAAAAATTATAAATTCGAACAGTGAAACCACGGAAACGAGTGACAGTATTATAAAAAATATAAATAATATATAATATAGTGCAATTCTTTGGTGTAAACGGAACTACACGGGATTCTGGTATTTTTAAGTTGTCACGAAAACAGAGCTTGGCTAGGTTATTTTATGTCTCATGTTGGCATTTACTATTAAGTGACATTTGTTACAAAAATCAAAATGTAATGAAAATTACATTTTATAATATCAATTCACCCTAACCAAAAAATATTCAATATAAGTATGATTTACAAAAGCTGAAAGAAAATGGCCAAAAAACGCGATTCAATCAAAAAAAGATACTAGATTACAAAATGTTTGAGCGGAACTAATGGGAATTTTAATTTTTGTAAAATCCGAAACAACCGACGAAAACCGAGACAAAATTTTTCGAGAAAAATCGACGAAAACCGAAACCGACGATAACCGAAGTCAACGAAAACCCAGGTACCACTGTATTTCACTTTCCAACCATACTTTCAAGTACGACTTGAAAGTGAAATAATTTTTATTATATATATTTTTAAGTTATGCTCCGAGCTACAGATTGCACAATTATCGATCGTTAAAAAAAAATGTAGCTTTGGGTGCCCCATTCTAAATTATGACCATTGTTTTTTACTGAACTCTCTATTAATGTGCTATTTCCATTTTTGTTCGAATGTGAAAAAATCAATTTTGGCCAATAAGGCCAATATTTTTTTATTAATACTATAGTTTTATAGTTAAGCACGTTAATTTTGATATAACGCACTGTGTATTGAGTTTTACGTCTGAGTACTTATCACAAATCAAAACAAACGAACTAAGCTAGGGCTGCAGGCCTAAATTCACTAATACATACACACTTACTTGCGTAGATAAATACATTAGAAATCGCATGTGGCAACACTGTGTTGGGACACTAAGAGTTAACTACGAGTACTGATCATTGTTTTCAAGATCTAAATTTTTAAAAACACTTATATGAAAAGTCTTAATAAATAAATGCAGATATATTTAGCTAATTTAATGAAATTTTAAAGTATAAATGAGATTCTAAATTCAGTTTTTTTATCTCAGCCGCCACTGAATACACTATAAAACAGACTTCAGCTTTGTTGGTTATGATCATTATAATTAAGATGTCATTTTTCCATATGACATGTCAAATGGTTTGATATATTAATAAAGTGACATTTGTGAATACCAACATGACATACAATTTCAAAGGTGCAACTACTGACTTTTTCTCTTAGTTTGTTTTTCCAAAAGTGAACAAATGAACACATTTTTACATTTTTTTTTAAGACAAAAAAAAAAGCAAATTTGAATTTAGTATGACACAAAAAAATCAAAATGTAATGAAAATGAAATTTTATAAGGACAGTCAACTAGAATTTGCAATGCAGTATGATTTACAAAGATTAAATAAAATGGCCAAAAACCCTGATTTAATAGATAAAAATTACTAGATCTCAAAATCTAGTTCCACTTAAACGTTTGGAATAGCTTATATATTGTTTTCAGTTTTGTATTTGATAGTGTATTACTGACGTTAAATGTCAATTAAAAATCCCGTACGTTGTAAAACAAACTTCAGATTTGTTGGTTATGATCATTATAATTGAGATATCATTTTTCAATATATGACAAATGGTATGACATATTAATAATATGGCATTTTTAATTATTCTTGTAATACCAACATGACACAATTTCAAACGTGCAAACTATTGAGCGGTGACGGGGATTACCCATTTAAATAGTACGGGTTGCTTACGTTAATGTTTTGCCGACAAGAACAGACTTGTAGAATGATATTTAATTAATTAAATTTAGTATTTGCACGTCAAAGAATAGCAACCAGAAAATACTGTGAAGAAAAACATAATATCTTATTCCATAAGAAAGCAAACTACTGAAATCAAAATGTCCTCTTAGTTTACAAAAGTGAATTAACCTGAATTTGTTAGTATATTTTTCATATAATTTGTAGGTTTTTATGTTATAGCCTGTTTCTTTGGTTTAAGCGGAACTTGACAACTAGTAATTTGTATCGATTAAATTTTTCATTTTGTTTAGCAAAAGCCACATTCAAACATGAAAAAAAATAGCTCGTGACAACTTAAGAAAATTAAAATTCCATTTGGTTCCGTCTAAAGGTTTGGAATAGCCTATACATACATTTAAAGAAAGATGTGTTACAATGCGTAGATCTAAATTTAAAACGGACAGATATACATATAATTTATTATATGATAACTTAAAATGTATCTGATTAATTATTTTGTTATAAAGGTCTGTTCGTAGAGTCATTTTCAACAATTTATTATAATTACCTATACGTCTTTTCTTGAGTTTAGGCGGAACTACATGGGGATTCCGTATTTTTAAGTTGTCACGAAAACAGAGCTTGGCTAGGTAATTTAATTTTTCATGTTGGCATTTATTATAAAGCGACAGTTATTAGAAAAATAAAATAAATATTACATTTTAAAATTTTTGTAAAATGTTAGAATTTAAGAAATGAGACATTTGTATTAAAAATAACACAAAATGTAATGAAAATGACATTTTATAATGATATTAACTTTAACCTGAAAATGTTTATTGTAAGTATGATTTACAAAGTTTAACCAAAATGGTCAAAAGCTCGAATAATAGTTACTAGAATGCAAAATCTAGTTCCGCCTACAGGTTTGGAATAGCCTTATACCTACAAAAGTATAGTCTGTTTATTTGATTTAAGCGGAACTAGATTTTGAAAACTAGTAACTTTTAACGTTTAAATGAGATTTTTGATAATTTTGTTTTAGCAAAAGCCCACTTTATTTGTTTAAAAGTGAGCTCGTGATAACTTAGAAAAAGAAATTCCTTTTAGTTCCGGTTAAACGTTTCGAATAGCCTACAGGCTATTCCGAACGTTAGGCGGAACTAAATGGGAATTGCGTTCTTTAGGTTGTCACGTGAAAGGCCCGTGCTTAGGATATATCATGTTTCACGTTTCATGTGAAAATTTGAAATTCCAACAGCGAAACCAAAGAAACGATTGACATATATTAAAAAATTTAATACTTTTTTTTCATATTTTGAAGACATAAAAAATAAAAAAAATAGGTTATTAATGGGTAAGTTATTAAGAACGACAAAAATTAAAATGCAATGAAAAGGACATTTACGACCAACCCACCCCCGAAATATAAAAAAAAGGTTTTCTGAGACATATTTTGCTTGTAATAGAACGTGACACCCCAAGAAAAAAGTTTGGAAAAAAGAAAAAGAAGTGGTTTCTGAGTCCCCCTAAAAAATGTAGGCTTCAGACTCCCTTAATTTTTTTTTTATATTTAGCACCCTTTATTCATTTTGGCTGGGCCCCCCTACAAAAATGTTGGCTTCTAACCCCTCTAAAAAATGTTGGCTTCAGTCCCCCCTAAAACAATTTTTCCTTCTGACCCCCCTAAAAAATGTTGGCTTCTGACCCCCTATACAAAAGGTTGGCTTTTGACCCCCTAAAAAATGTGGCTTCTAACCCCCTAATAAAATACTGGAAATATATAGCTTATTATTTACTTTACATCAACAATTTATAAAGACAATTTGTTTTGATTGAAGAACGATTATTTTCTGTTTAGTGTAGCCTTTGAATATTTAGGAGGACAGAGGGAGCGCTACTTATAAACTTGAAATATCTCTCTTATTATTGACTTAACATTAAACATGTGCATAACAAAAGTTGTTATAATATCAATAATATAAATAAATAAACAAATCTTTCCTCAATATTGACATCTGACACTACCGATAGAGGCGTTACTGCATTTTACATCATGGCTGACTTTGGTAGGATATTTTTGAAAGGTTCAATGGTATCTTCATGTGATATTTATTGAAACACACGGGAACACACTCTAAAATAGTCTTTAACTGTCTTTCCACTTCTAAGAACATATTTCCATGCTTGTCTTCTATAACTACACGTGAACCACCACGTAAATTCAGAAACACGTTTTTTTTTGCCACATTTCGGAACACGATGAAAACTTAGGTCTCTATCACGACCTACTTTTGCATTGCAAAGATAAACACAACAATTCATGTTGCATTTAATTTTTTCTTGCAATTTTAAAGACATTTTTTTAAAAACTTGCTATGAAAACAACAGTAAACAAACTCGACTATCCTACAACCGTCAGTTTCTCAAAATCTCACTAGAGGCGCTTCAGTTATAGTCAGTTGACAATATCAGACCTATAATGAGATATCGACTTGGTTTTTGTTTCCAAAGGTTACCCATACACAAGTACAAAAACGTATTTTGCTCTGATCAAACCATAAACGGCAAATCTAGATTCAAGGTTAGTTATAAAACGCTTCGGATGGCCTGTGTTTTATTTCTTTTTGGCACATAGGCGTCTGTTTAGAATCTGTACATGTATTAAAACTCAAAAACGGTTTAACCGATTTTAGTGCTATTTGCAACATATTTATCTGGAAAGATTTTAAGCTATATATCAGGGGTGGGCACACGTGGAGCCAAAGAGAGCCGCAATCAGGTTTTTTATATTTTATAAAGAGC
The DNA here is from genome assembly GCA_963971575.1 of Liopterus haemorrhoidalis. Classification (NCBI taxonomy): domain Eukaryota; kingdom Metazoa; phylum Arthropoda; class Insecta; order Coleoptera; family Dytiscidae; genus Liopterus; species Liopterus haemorrhoidalis. The sequence continues at coordinate 31,653,855 of OZ020612.1, read as the reverse complement.
CACACATAATACACATTCAAATTTTTTTATTTAATGTAATTGCATATTTTCTAATAGAACACAAGAACACATAAAATATGTCAGATTTTGGCAGATGAGTACGAGAGCCGGGAGTCTGGGAGCCGCACTTGACTCAATGAAGAGCCGCATGCGGCTCTCGGAGCCGCATTTGCCCACCACTGCTATATATCATCGCTGTATGACACCAGGCATCCGATCAATTAAGAAATATTTAGAAAAAAGTCGGAAAAATTTTCCGTATTATAAAAAACTATAGAAGATAATATTCAAAATATATATTAACGAATTTTAAGGTTTAATATTGCTACAAAAATGTTCCCGAGAATATATATCACAAATTTTTTATTTTCATTTTTGACGACAATTATAACGTTAAATTCGCTGTTGAACATTATTGCAATTATTATTAAAGCAATACGAAGAAAAAATCTTCCTTTGGTGGCAAGCATATTTACTAACGAAAAAAAGTGCTCCGACCTATATAGGTACGATTTATAAATCAGGAATTATCACGGAGTAATTATAATAAATATCATAAAAATTATAATAAATAATTTCGTAAGCTGCAAGATAAAATGTTTCACGTGATCGGCGCTGCATTTGGCGATGAGTGATTCTCACATGGGCATTTTATGTGGCATTTTCCTGGGTTAGCACAACGAGACACTTATACGTGTTGTTACTAAATGTCTGTACTACCAATGTTTACAAAGAAGTTCGTACTTAAATTATTTGTATAAGAAGCACATATTAATACAATGGTAGATTAAAATAAATAAATATATTTGAATATAAAACGATTCGCAGTAACCAGTCTTGAACCAATTTCGAAATGGGCCCGATCTAAGTGGGCTTCGACTATTTTTTTCGGCAGCGAAGCAGCGGGTATACTGCTAGTGTTTTTATAGGTTACGTTTTTAAATAATATGAAAATCGAAATATCTTTAATATTTATATAATTAAAACTAAGTAATCGTTAATATTTTGTTTTAGAATGCATAATAGTGTATTATTTTGCTCTTTTGCTGTAGATTTCGTTGCTTTGGTTTCCAATAAACTTAGAATGTCAAAATTCTTTAAGTTAACCTCTTTATAAAAGAAGTCAACTCCTTAAAAAGTGTCGAATATCATGTATTCGTCAAGTAATATGGACGACGATTTAGAAATGCTAGCAATTTTTATTGTTACTGTTATGCTAATTATTCGCAAACACCGTCGTAAACACAGAATATCTAAAGCACGATGGTAGTTTAGATCAATTTTGCAACCAGGTATTGGTGTCAGCCAGACGCAACATACATAAGACCGGCATTTCTAGAATCGAACCGAATGTCGCCCGTGCTTAAGCTTTCATAGGATCGCCCTCTGCTAGTAGGGTTCAATAGAATCGACACCAAATTCCGCCCATTCGTTGCATCGCCCGTGTGCAGCGTACACGCCGTGGCCTTGCACGCCGAAAAGTTTCAACAATAGGGGATACGCATAAAATTTATATTTCCTTAAAACTACATTTTTTTGATATGTTAATGTTAGTTATGTCACCTAACACAACAAAAATCACATTTTAATTAATATTATAGCCAAATTTTTTAATTAAAATATTGTAAATTTGAAATAAGCCGACCACGCCGCGAAGGTTGCCGAGTAAATACAACTGAGACTGCTGCGGTTTGACGTCACAGATACAGACTAAACATAATCTTTACGTGTGTATATTGTATTGTTCGAGAGTTTTATATTTGTTTTTAAACAATTTTGCACGCATTTATTATTAAAATAATTTATAAAATATATGTACTCACATTAAAATGGTCACAAACATAAAGTTTACTTTTTTCTGAAATATCGGTTTTATTTCGCCTCATAGCTTTCAGCCACAAATTTCGCCTTTTCTGTTGTTTTTCGCCATCAGGTAATGATATCAATTGTTTTTTTGGATTTCTAATTGAACTATTTGTGCACATCGGTACTAAACAATATTTTCGACTATGTTTCGAAGTACTGGGGCCTGCATCTTCCATATTTTATATATTTTAATATAAAATTTAATTCGGTAAACATGTATAAATTGTTTTTATAGAATTAAACTTTATTTTAATTAAAATCACTCTAACTATACATAACCCAGGCTGTACGTAGTACACTGGGTAGTCTGTACTTAGTTGGGGTATGACGTCACACGTAGTTTTCGCGCGCTACATACATTTATAATTTTTTTAAGCCTTCAAATTAAAAAAAAATAATGCAAAACTGTTTTTTATGTTTATATGCAACAAAAGGAATATAATAAAAAAAAAATTAAAAAAATCATGCCTATCCCCTATTAGTTTATCTATTATACATTAAACAATATACATTCATTATTAAACAATAATCTAACCATGGTAATTAATTATTTCCCTTATTTCAATACCGTGAACCCAGCAAATGTTGACAGGTTCTATCTATCTACATACGACATATCGAGTATGTTTTGTCATGTTCTATCATTCTTTCTTATTAGCCGGACGTAAAAACGTAGACGTGAAATATAAAAATATCAATATTCTACGTGAACGTTTCTACGTCTACGTCCATCTACGTCTGATTGGAAACCGTAGCATGCATTTTCCTACTACTTATATTTTCGCGTAGACGTAGAATGCTACGTTTACGTCAGTTGGAAATCATTCTTCAATTGCAAATTTTTTCGTTTTTTGACAGATGAAAATTAAAAACAATAATGGATAAAATAAGAACAACATATTGTTCCTTCAAACCATTTAGATATGGCACGCACACTTATTGCTGTGTTACTTGCCATATTGACTATTTTTAACGTAAATTTTTCAAAATTAACCTGCAAAATAATATTGTTCTACAAAAATAATGAAATATTAAATTAAAATGTATCAAATAAGAATTTTAATAAATAAATATTGGCTTGTAGTTTTGATGTGAAGCATTTTCTTACTTTGAAAGCATAATTTATACTTCCAAAATACAATTTAAATAAAAATCAACATGCTAAATTCAAAGAAAAGGAAACCAACCGCGAGGCGGCAGCACTGAATCCCATTTTGTGACGAAGTTACTAATATGGTCTATTGGACATTTGCCATGGAGAATTTTCTGATGGTCTGGCCGAGTGCATCAATGGAACCGAGGTAAGCACCGACAAAGACGTCAAAGCTAAAGCTAAGTTGATTTGAACTACAAACGCTTCTATATATGTATGTGCATATCAAAAGTGCAACGTCTACCAAAGAGCTTTGGGACTAGTTAAAATTCTTATACGAAGACTCGGGCTTTACGAGAAGAATCAGTTTGCTACATCTCTAAATCTACCCGGTTAGAAAATTGTGATCGATGGCGAGTTATATCGATCGAATTGTCGAGATTGGCAAAAATTGGTAAAGGAATAGACGACAAATGGATTGGATCATTGTTTCTGACGGGATTGCCGAAGAAGTTTTCGCCGATGGTAAGTGCAATCGAACATTCCCGAATTACCATAATGGCATATTCCATTAAAACGAAGTTAATGGATATTCTTATGGCAGCGTAATTGTTGTGTATTTGAATTGTATAAAGCAGGTGCTGCCACCGGAAGTGGCATCGGCATGTAGGACCACGTTGAAGAGAGTTGAAAATAAAAGTGATACTAAAATGTGATACAAAAGTGATAAACATGACATGAAAAAATAAACATAACATAAATGGCGACGAGAATAAAAAGTGACGTATATAAGCTGGAGTCAACGCAAGAAGCTGTGCAAAAGAGACACATAAGTAAAAACGTTACAACCGCGTGTGAAAAGTGAGGTTAGGTGTGGAAAAAAACCAATAAAAATGGCATTATTTGGTGGAATATCTGAATTTAAGATGGCGGTAGAGTCAATTGATCAATATATTGAAAGATTTGAACAATTTACAATTGCAAACGGCATTGGAGTTGAAAAAACAACGTCGGTATTTTTTACTGTGATCGGTGTAAGTACTTATTACAGTGTTCTACGTAATTTACTAAGTCCAGAAACACCAGCAAGCAAAAAGATCTCTGAATTGTACGAGATACTAAAAGTATATTATGCAACTAAACATATCACAAGTATCGAGAGGTTCATATCTTATAAAAGGGCCCAAAAGCCAGCCGAATCCTTAGCAGAATACATTGTGGAAGTAAAAAAATTAGCCAGTACATGTAATTTCGGAAATTTCCTAGTCGAAGCACTCCGAGACTAATTTTTGTCTGGTCTACAGAATGAAAGTATGCAAAGTAAATTGCTTGTTGAACGTAATCTAACATTTAAGCAAGTCTAATTTAATATTGCGTTGGGTATGGAGCTAGCAGAAAATGAAGTAAGATTGCTCAATCCAGAAATAAATAAAATAAAAAAATATAGTCATAAAGTCGAGAAAGCTCCAGAGAAATTTCAACTAAATAATGAAGAAAAGTCAGCAAAATAGAATTACCAACAAAAGGCAAAGCCAAAATCATCACAAGCTAATCCACGTCGTTCGCAAACAAGCCAATGTCGTCGTTGCGGAAGATATCATCCAGAATTATGCCAGGTCGTGGAAATGCTAAAACTGTAAAAGAATTGGTCATACTTCAAGAGTCTGTAATAAAGTTAAGATGTTAGACGAAAATTCTGATGAGTCAAGTCCTGAGTCAGAAGAAAGTGAAGATCTTAGTCTAAGACATGTAGAATGTATAAACAAGTTTAACAGTCCTTTAATTAAAGTATGTAAAAATATAAGGTAAGACTGTAAAGATGGAAGTTGATACCGGCGCATTAGTGTAATGTCAGATATTGATTATGCAGAACGTTTCAATACGTTAACGCTTAAACCTTAAACTAATAAATTAAAAACCGTCCCAGGTGAGATATTAGATGTAGTTGGAAAAAGAAAAGTAACAGTTAGTAATAGTAGGGGTGAAGTAAAACTACCTTTAGTAGTCGTTAAGTCAAAGTCTAAATTTATGCTATCACTGCTAGGCAAGGAATGACTCGATAAATTGGACCCCAAGTGGCGTGAAGCTATTAATTGTGTTAAATTAGAGTGAAGTGATTTATTTGAGAGCAAAACCAAAGAAAAATATAAATATGTATTTTTTAAAGTAGATACTGATTTTATTCATAAGTTTGTATTGCAGATGCATTTAAAGGCAAATGTAATACCAGTTTTTCAAAAAGCATACACAGTACCATATGCGTTGAAAGAAACAGTAGATCGGGAATTGAATAGGTTAGTTAAAGAAAATATTTTGGAATCTGTTACACATGTGAATAGGCTAGTCCAATTATAATTGTACCTAAAAAGAATGGTCAGGTGTGGTTGTGTGTAGATTTCAAATACCCTTAATCAAAATATAAATACTGATCATTATCCATTACCCAATTTTTATGATGTTTTTGTTTCATTATCTGGAGGCAAGGTGTTCACAAAACTGGATTTAAGTAACGCGTATCAGCAGGTACGAGTAGCTGAAGAATCGCAACATCTGTTGACCATTAACACTCATGCAGGTATGTTCAAGTTCAAAAGACTACCGTTCGGAGTGGCGTGTGCTGCAGCCATTTTCCAGTCGATAATAGATGAAATTTTAAAAAGTAAGGATTCAGTTATATGCTATCTAGATGATGTGCTAATAGCAGGCAAAGATTTAGAAGATTGCAAATAGAAAGTGGAAAAAGTCTTTGGTAAAATAAATGAATACAATGTAAAAATTAACTTAGAAAAATGTGAATTTCTTGTAAATAATATTTAGGTCATAAAATTGATTCAGAAGGATTACATCCTAGGAAATTAAAATTGAAGCGATAGTATAAGCGCCGGAACCGAAGAATTTGGCTCAGTTACAGTACTATTTAGGAATGATTAAGTTTTATCGCAGATTTTTACCAGATATTTCGACCGTACTGCGACCAATGTATAATTTACTAAAACGAAAACAAGAATTCAATTGGAAGTCATTAATGGGTTTGTGTCATGAGAAATTATTAACCATGTGTATGGTTTGGATTTTGTACATGTTTATGAGAACTGGAGAGAGAGAGAGAAGACAAGTTCTCCGTCTAGAATTTAAGCATATATAAGACTGAGATTCCAGCTCAAGAAAGAGGGCAGAGAGAGACCGTTAAACCGAGGAGGCAGTTGGTTTCCGTGACTGACTGCTAGTAATTAAACCCGTACCTTTTTCACGTATTCACACCGCCGTGATCATTCTGGCAACGCGAGGAATTTCTCTGTGGAATAGCGGTGGAAAAACGCTCGCTTAAGCGACGCCTGTTCTCCGACACAGTGAGATTTCTAGGTGGACGGCCACCACGTTCCGCGTATTCCCGCCGCCCGTGCTCGCCCCGTCAACGCGAGGTATTTCTCTGTGGATTCGAGGTGGAACAACGCTTGCTTAGCGACGCCTGTACTCAGACACAGTGAGGTTTCTGCGTGGACAACCACCACGTTTCGCGTATCCACGCCGCCCGTCATCATTCCGTTAACGCGAGGAAATTCTCTGTGGATTCGAGGTGGAAGAACGCTCGCTTAGCGACGCCAGTTCTCAGACACAGTGAGGTTTCTGGGTGGACGGCCACCACGTTTCGCGTATCCACGCCGCCCGTGATCATCCCGTTAACGCAAGGAATTTTGGATTCGAGGTGGAACAACGCTCGATTAGCGACGCCTATTCTCACACACAGTGAGGTTTCTGGGTGGACGGCCACCACGTTTCACGTATCCACGCCGCCCGTGCTCATCTCGTTAACGCTAGGAACTTCTCTGTGGATTCGAGGTGGAACAACGCTCACTTAGCGACGCCTGTTCTCAGACACAGTGAGGTATCTGGGTGGACGGCCACCACGTTTCGCGTATCCACGCCGCCCTTAATCATTCCGTTAATGCGAGGTATTTCTCTATGGATTCGGGGTGGAACAACGCTTGCTTAGCGACGCCTGTTCTCACACACAGTGAGATTTCTAGGTGGACGGCCACCACGTTTCGTGTATTCACGCCGACCATGATCAACCTGTTAATGCGAGGAATTTATCTGTGGATTCGAGGTGGAACAACGCTCGCTGAGCGACGCCTGTTCTCAGACACAGTGGGATTTCTGTGAGGACGGCCACCACGTGTCGCGTATCCATGCCGCCCGTGATCATCACGCCAACGCGAGGAATTTCTCTGTGGAATAACGGCGGAAAAACGCTCGCTTAGCGACGCCTGTTCACCGACACAGTGAGATTTCTGGGTGAACGGCCACCACGTTTCGTGTAGTCACGCTGCTCGTGCGCGTCTTTGTCGACACTTGACCAGGTGATTATGATTAACCCCGCCCCTGGGAAGTTGTCGGGTAGGCCCTGTAGGCTCCGGGCTCGCGACGCTTGACCGGTTCTCTACGATTAACAACCGTAGAAACCCACACACACACACACACCGTAGGGTTAACAGACCCAACAAAACTGTATTTGCGGGCAGCAGACCGCTGGGACTAGACCGTTAATAAACTATTTGGTTGAAATGTGTCCCAGCGTTTCTTTGTAGACATAGCTTCCCGCTCCAAGAACGAATCGACTTAATAATCCTAAAAAACGCAACGTAGGGCAAGACGAATAAAATGGCCAGTACGTATAATCCCCAACCGTCTAAAGTGTAACCATATGGTTATATATTATAACTCTGAAATAAACCAATCAATAATAATTTTGCAGTCAGTACGTTGTTATGATAGTTTTAGAAGAGATACGAAAAAAAAAAAAAAGAAGTATTAACCATAAGGGAGGAGGCACAGAGGTAAATAGAGTTTAGAAGTGAGCCAGTAGTAAAAAAGGTTAAGAACACTGATTAGAATAATGACACGATTATTTTCCGTTCTACTTGAAACTGAAATATATCATGTATAGTCGGATTGCTGATAGGTGACTGTTACATGTATGTATCAAGTAATGCATTCATATAATAATCTAGTTACCATTTTTCAGCGATTTTAAAAATGTTTTTTGTTTTTTGTCTTAACTGTCAGTGTCTGGTAATAAATATTAATTAAAATATGGCTTGCGGCCAATTATTAAATTCATAAAATTTAATTTTAAATCTGCTGGAATAAACAACAAATTATAATCCAAAATTTACATATGAGTATAATTTTTTCCTTATTTATAATTATTACCTTAAAATTAATAATTTTGTTTGTTTGAGTACTGCTGTAAATTTATTTTTGCGATCTAATTAGTAAAGATATCTTCGAATTATGCTATTTCTTTCTAATGCTTTGTTTTTTATTCAAATAATTTTGAAGGTTAGTTGTCAACTTGCGTCACTATACGTTACTATGGGTATGCAAATAATTATAATGATATAGACAGAGAAAACATATAGTATTGTATATCGATACTTGTAGTAACGAACAGTCACTTATCAGCAATCCGACTATATCATTTACGTTACAGTAAAAATGTATATACCAAAAACTATACGAATTAAGGGCACGCCAGCTAGTTGTATATAATAATTTTCAAACAACATACAAGTACTGGCCTTTAGTGCCTTCTTGGACTTTGCCAGTATTCAAAATCTTTTGTTAATACAAATTTTAAAACAGTGCGACAATTGTATGATCAAAAATCTGCAAGCAAATATTTAATACCTCTTGTTCTTCTTCCCCTTCCTTCTTAATAGTTGCTGATCCATTAGATTCATCCTTTATTAACGATCCTCCCTGGCTTGAAGAATCCTCTTCTTTTATTTCTCTTTCTTCTTTGATATTTTCTTTAATATCCTGTTGTGCAGCCTGCTGCCCTAAGCGAGCTGTTAAATCCTCTATTTCTTTTCGGAGCTATAAAAATAATTTTTATATTTGCAGAATAAATAGTAACAATTATTAATATTATTATTATTATTAATACCATTATTAATTAATTTGTAGAATACAATGATCATTATTTAATACGTAAAATATACACTATTTTGATTCATAATTGTGTAGGTACAAAAAAAATCTGCTCAAGCAGATTGTACACCACTTCGACTGAGCCTGTGTGTGGTATCATATTAAAACATTATTAGCACAGTGTCAGTTTTATAATTTGATTATAACTCTGTTTATAAAATATGTTTAGAGTAAAAAATTAATTAATTAGCATTAATAATTTATATCTTAATACTTGCTATACATGTTAAAGCAAAGTAATAAAAATAGAAAAACAATATTTGTAGAATAAATCATAAATCATCAAATTTAGCAGAATTTAGCAAATAAACAAAAAATAAAATAAAACAAAAGTACAGTGTACTAAGTATACAAAAAAAAAAAAAAACACTAAATAAAATAAATAAATAAAATAAAAATAAGATAAAATAAGACAAAATAAGTGAATGAAACAAAACAAGTTATGGTTATAGTCCAGGGCGGATCTGTTTTGAGATGGATGTTGAGAGGGGGAACACTAATTTTTGCAGAAATTGCTTCGAAATAACTCACATAACAATAATTGAGTTATCCTCCCCGCCAAAAAGTTCGGGAACATTGTTTAAAAATTGAAAATATTAAAAAATTAAGAAAAAAATCATTTTTTTTCTTCTTTTTGAGCCCATAGCTGTGAAATTATTCATTTCTGAGAAAAGTTATAAGGAAATAAAAGTTTCGTAATTAAATTTCCTACAAGATAGGATTATTTAGAAATTTCAAAAATTTCAAAATTTCAAAAATTGTTAAACTTTCTGCAAAATAGCAATAACTGCTGAAAAAAACACTAAAAAACATGTGTTTGCATTTTAATTTTTTTAATGACTTGTATTGTACTTAGGACCTCCAAATTTCACCCTGTAAAACTTTAGGATATGAAAAAACAACACTGTAAATTTCATTAGGATCGGTTCGATAGGTTTTGCAAAATAATTTTGCAATCCAGGATTTGCAAAAAAAAATTGCAATTTTGCAAAATATTGCAGGACGCAAAGTAAAGCAGAAAGAAGGTTGAATTTTTTTTTACATATAGAAGAACACTTCACCTTTCATCTGCAATTTGCAGAATTGAAATTGGTTAATTAGGACGGCGTTGGGAATTTTTTAAAACAATGTTAAAAATTTTTCGTTATAAATAAATTGAATATCTTTGCAACTACACAACCAAAATTAACTTATAAAAGTTCATTGGAAAGGTCTTTGAAAGACGCTTTAAAAAAAAAAAAAGTGAGTTTGTCAATTAGTTTCCGAGATACCCCTCTTCAAAGTTGAGCGTCATTTGCAATAAAGTTATAAACAATAGGTGAGTTTTTCTTGATATAACCTCACTTTTTTTTTTTTTTTTTTAATCGTCTTTCAAAGACCTTTCCAATGAGCTTTTATAAGTTAATTTTGGTTGTGTAGTTGCAAAGATATTCAATTTGTTTATAACGAAATATTTTTTTTAACATTGTTTTAAAAAATTCCCAACGCCGTCCTAATTAACCGATTTCAATTCTGCAAATTGCAAATGAAAGGTGAAGTGTTCTTCTATATGTAAAAAAATTTTCAACCTTCTATCTGCTTTACTTTGCGTCCTGCAATATTTTGCAAAATATCAATTTTTTTTTGCAAATCCTGGATTGCAAAATTATTTTGCAAAACCTATCGAACCGATCCTAATGACATTTACAGTGTTGTTTTATCATATCATAAAGTTTTACAGGGTGAAATTTGGAGGTCCTAAGTACAATACAAGTCATTAAAAAAAGTAAAATGCAAACACATGTTTTTTAGTGTTTTTTTCAGCAGTTATTGCTATTTTGCAGAAAGTTTAACAATTTTTGAAATTTCTAAATAATCCTATCTTGTAGGAAATTTAATTACGAAACTTTTTTTTCCTCATAACTTTTCTCAGAAATGAATAATTTCACAGCTATGGGCTCAAAAAGAAGAAAAAAAAATGATTTTTTTCTTAATTTTTTAATATTTTCAATTTTTAAACAATGTTCCCGAACTTTTTGGCGGGGAGGATAACTCAATTATTGTTATGTGAGTTATTTCGAAGCAATTTCTGCAAAAATTAGCGTGCCCCCTCTCAACATCCACATGACGTAGTATTTTTACAGATCCGCCCTGGACTATTATGTAAAGGATATCTAGTAATTCCCAATAATCCATTTGCACATTATTATTATTTTTTTCCCCTGTATTCTCTTATCAGTTACCAAATATTTCTAGTAGATCTACGCGTAGATCTAGTAGATCTAATAATAAACATATATGCGCTATTAGTCAATTCATAATAGAATAAGTTTGATGTTAGAATATCTTAAGTGGTCTATTAACGATTCAAATTAAATTAATAATTTGTCATAAGAATGCCGTTGTTTAAAAAAAAAGACAAGAAAAAATATCTACCTTTGGTATTTCCAGATTTGCTTCCTTATACTTTCGTTTGTATCTATGAACTTCTCCCTTGAGTTGCTGAGTATTATTTTGCAAAGAAGTAATTAGATGTCTCATTTCACGATTAATTGGTCCTGTTTGTTCATTTGCTGCGAGATTCTGTTCAAATTCAATCCTAAGCATTTCATACTCTTTTCGTAATTGGGCTAATACATCTTCTAATTGCATAACTTCTTGTCTTAATTTCTTTTGTGCCATTAATTCTTCACTTTCCATCATTTCTATATTTCGTAAATGTGCATTTTTGCTCGTTTGTAACTGTGTTCGCGCATCGTCCAGCTGGGTTTTTAATTGCATAGATTCATTGTAAAGAACTGAAAACTGTGATTGTAGACATTTGTATTCCGTGGTTTCCACTATAACACTCTCTGGTAATTGTCGGATCTACAACAACTTAAGTTTCAGAAAACATTTATCTGAAACATAATGCTTCAGAACTATTATACTGTATACATTCATCAACTTTGTTGATGTATGGGCACCCCGATAAGAACGCCAGACAAAATCACGTCTGTTTTAGCGGGCAATGACAAAAGCGCGCCAAAAGTACATAAATGTCTTTGAATGTTATAGTACAAATAAATGAAAAAACAAAACTAATAATATTGCCACAAAACTGTTAATGACCGTCCTAGGTCTGTTTAATTAAAAAAAATAAATAAATAACTATTAGCTCAAACGTTGTTAGTTATCAGTTGAATAGTACAGAGGTGTATGTTTTGCTCCATATTTTTTATCGAAATATAAGAGTGTTAATTTGTTTAAAAATTATAGTGTATCATATAACTATAGTATTTTTTCGTGGTTTTCTTATAGTGTGTTGGCTTCCATGATTTTTGTTAAATAATAGTGCAAACTGATTAAATTTAGTACATTTAAAAAAACAGTAAAATATAAAAAATAAATTTTAAAGACATTAAACGAACTTAAACCTGTTGTGTGCCGCCTCTATTGGAATATTAGCTTACGTCACTGGCGGTTCTCAGTGACGTTCAATAAGTGGCTAACTTTGAATATTCTCTCTCTTTCTTTTTTACACGATTTTATCTACTAAAATGCCAGAGAACTGCCAATCCTGTCAAAAATTGATTAGTAGAAATAGCCCTGGTCTTCAGTGTAATGGGAATTGCCAAAATTGGTACCATGCTAAGTGTAAAAATCTTCCAGCGGTTTTTGCAGAAAATACCAATGTGCCAGGGTTTTCGTGGACATGCTGCTCTTGCTTAAAGCAGAGAAATCCTGCCAGTATGTCACCTGGATTTCAATACCTAATGTCAAATTTTGAGACTGTAAAAAATAAACAGGAGGAGATGCTCAAGAGTGTGGAGTTTTGCAGCAACTACATAGATAGTTTTAGTTCAAAAATCTCAGAGTTTTCTTCAGCTTTAAGCAAAATAATAGTGCTTGAAAACAAGATCACTATACTAGAAAATGAAAATTCCTTTCTAAGAACAGAAGTGGAAGATCTGAAGCAGTATTCACGGAAAAATAATATCGAGATTAACGGAGTACCACAGCGAAAAGATGAGAATATTCTTGAAATTGTTCGAAAAATTGGAGACGTGGTAGGAGTGGAAGTAAATTCAAGCTGCATCGACGCATGTCACCGTGTACCCAGCAGGAATACTGAACGTGAAAATAAACCTATTATAGTGAGATTCACCTCTAGATTGGTCAAACAAAGTGTTCTAGCAGCAGCAAAGGCCAACAAGAAAAACTTAACATCATCCGCTTTGGGAATTACTTCTATTTCAAGCCAAAATATATACGTGTCGGATCACCTTACCCCGAAAAATAAAGAACTCCTGTATAAGACAAAAATATTCTGTCGCAATAATAACTACAAATTTGTGTGGGTGAGTGATTGCAAAATATTAGTGCGCAAAAATGAAACTTCTAAAGTTATGCACATTCAAAATGAACAATTTCTCTCCAGATTAGAGTAATCGTACTATTCTTATACCATAGTAATGAATATATTGCGTTATATTTTCCGATGGCTATTATAAAATTTTACTATCAGAATGTACGTAGTTTGCGTTCTAAAACCAATGATATATATGTAAACACGTCTGATGGCGATTACGACGTAATATGTTTAGTCGAAACTTGGTTGAAAAGTAATATCTGTAATAATGAATTGTTCTCCATTAATTACCAAGTTTTTCGACGTGATAGGATATACATACATCACACAAAATTGATGGTGGTGGGAGTCTAATAGCTGTTTCTAATAATTTGCAAGTTGTTGAACAACATAATTGGAAATCTAAAGATATTGAGGACGTATGGATATCCCTTAACTTAAACAACAGCAGAATTAAGTTACACGTCTGTTGTGTGTATATTCCTAACTATATTGAACTGAACAAAATTAATTTATTTTTCGAAAATATCATATCCTTAATGATAACAATGTTAATGATATATTTCTTATAACTGGAGATTTCAATATTCCTAGTATTAAGTGGTTGCCTAAATATGACCAGTTGCATGTATATCCCTCTAGTTTTGACGATCAAAAATCAACAATTTTCTCAGATTTCTTTGCATTATCTGATTTTATGCAATTCAAAAATATGGATAATATCAACAATAGGATACTATATTTAATATTGTGTAATAATAACTGCATCAGACTAGAATCGTCTGATTTCCCTTTAGTTAAAGAGGACTTGCATCATAAAGCAGTAAATTTTGATTATCACTTAAACAATACTCTACTATACCCTATAATAATTTATTCAAAAAGACATTTTTCTACTACTAGTTTCGATGCGATAAATTCTGCTCTATCTTCTTACGACTGGAATTCTGCTTTAAATTTTGATGATGTAAATCTTACAACAGAAAATTTTTATCTCATTCTTATGTCAATAATTAACAAAAATGTTCCTCTTAAAACCGTTAAGAAAAATAATTTTCCAACATGATACAAAAAATCAACTATGAAAATTTATAATGAAAAAAATAAATTTCATAAAAAGTGGAAAAATTATAAACAAACATCCGATTATAAATCTTATTCTATACTAAGAAAGAGGTTGCGGATCGCTATAAAAAAGGACTACAAAGATTGGATATCTTCGACTGAAAATAATTTAAAATCGAATCCTAAAGTATTTTAGAGTTACGTCTCTGCTAAAAAAGGGGGTACAAACATACCTTCCAAAATGAAATTAAATGATCAGAAAGTTGATAATTATACCGATATTTGTAATAATTTTTTTCAGTCCAATTTCGAGCCAAAAACTGTAATTAATTCTCCAATTTCCGTCATAAATCATAATACCACATCAAGCAACATTAATTTCAATTAAATAAGCAAAAGCAATATATTAAAACATTTAGAATCTACTGATGCTGCAAAAGGATCCGGACCTGATGGCATACCATCTGTACTTATTAAAAATTGTGCATTTAGCTTATGTGAACCTCTTTATATTATTTTTAATAAGTCATTATCATCTGGTACTTTCCCTGACTTGTGGAAACAAGCACTTATCACACCAGTACACAAAAACGGGGATACTAGTGATATTTCTAACTACAGACCAATATCAAAACTGAATATATTTGCGAAAATTTTTGAAAATATTATTACTAAATATTTGTCTGCCTCCTTAAAATGCGTTATTATACCGGAACAACATGGCTTTTGTGAAAAGAAATCAACCGTATCCAACTTGATATCTTTCATGGAATTTTTACATACGAACGTAGATTCTGCTGGACAGGTTGATGTTATATATACAGATTTCACGAAGGCTTTTGACAAAATTAACCACAGCCTACTTGTTGCAAAGCTTAACAGGTTGGGCATACATGGTAACCTACTGCGCTGGCTAAAATCTTATATATCCAATAGATCCCAGGCTGTTGCTCTCAATAACTTTACGTCAAATTTTGTTTCAGGAACTTCAGGTGTTCTTCAAGGCTCACATTTGGGTCCTATTTTTTTTAATATATTCATTAATGATATATATGCCTGTTTTCGACACACAAGATTTCTATTATATGCAGATGATTTGAAAATTTTCAAAAAAATTAATACTATTCAAGACTGTTATGACTTAAATTGTGATTTAAATAATTTCTATAACTACTGTTATAAAAATAAGCTTTTCCTTAATTTGAATAAATGCACTTCCATAACTTTTACTAGAAAGCATTTTCCAATCCATTTTAGTTATTCCCTTGACTGTACTACATTAACAGTCGTAGACACCGTAAAAGACCTAGGCGTTTACCTAGATAAAAAACTTAAATTTGACGTGCACATTGAAAAAATAGTCAAAATGTCTCTAAAAAATCTTGGCTTTATAATGAGAGTTACGAAAGAATTTACTCAACCTGCTAGTCTTATCTGTATATATAGATCACTCATAGGTAGTAAACTGGAATATGCATCTGTCATTTGGAGCCCTAACTACCTCACATATATTAACAGAGTAGAGTCCGTTCAGAAGCGGTTCACTAGGTATCTGGAGTACAAATTTTTTAACAAAAATGTCTTAAATTATTCACAGAGACTGATACGGTACAACTTAACAAGCCTGGTCAACCGATGCCTGCTCATTGACATGCAAACTCTCTACAGAATAGTGAATAATTTGATTGACTGTCCTAATATTATAGAACTAATAAATTTCAATGCACCTATGAGGAATACAAGACGAAGTAATACTTTTTACAACAACAAAACAACATCTAATTTTCCACTAAACAGATGCACAATCTCTTTTGATAAATATTTTGATTCTTGTGATATTTTCTTCCTTAGTTTTCATCAGTTAAAATCTTTAATAAAATCTCAAATCTTACATTTATAATTAACATTATTAATGTTATAACTTACTGTTTTGTACTTTGTACTATTTTTGTTATTAATATGTTCTTGTATTACAACTATGTACTATTTCTTTATTATTTAAAATGTATTTCTGTGAGAATCGTTAGGGGATAACCTCCCTGTTGATCCTCCATGTAAAAATAAAAATAAAAAATAAAATAAAATAGCGTATTCGCTTGGGTGCTCTACTATGCACTCAGGGCGCTCGGTGAGCAAGTATCGTATTCGATTGCTGAGCAGTCGCTCTAGAGTTGTTAAAAGTTGGCTTCTTGCTCTAGTTAAAAGAGTCAGAGCTAGAGTACGTTCAAGTTAACTTCATCACAGGCAGATATTACCAGTCCACTGGCGCAGAAACCAAATTTCGTCCATTACGTTAACAACAGTTATCGTAACACATTTCAGTGGCGTCACTTATTTTGATTTGTGTTTGACTACGCGTATTGTGCGATGTTGAATGTTTATTTCCGTTATTATTATTTATTTCTCGTACATTTCAAGATATACCGTGTACTAAAATGAGTAAAAATGTATTTGAAATACATGATTTTGTGCGTTTGGTTTCCACAACAATTGTTTAAAACCCTAACGTACGTCAATGTGATCAGCTATTTTCTCGCGCAGAATTGATGACGTAATTTATGATACCCTGTGATGAAGTTAAGATGAACGTACTCTAAGTCGAGCAATATGGCGCGTGGCGGTATTTCAAAGCTAGTATGATTATTAGACCTACTTGAATCTTGATCAAGTAGTGAGGTATCTTTTTGTATAATAAATCAAATCAGCAAATTAAAAGAAATAAAATAATTTTAAAAAAATAACATTTTGCTAATATAAATACCCAGAAAACAAATAAATTATTGCATTCACAAAAAAATAAAATAAAATAAAAATTATACTTAAAGTATTATCCTGCTCTGTTTACGCAAGGAAATCACTGAATTTGTAAATAATTAATAATAACAATAATAGTCACGTATTAAGACACGTAAGATTGGGAGTTGTTCTGGCGTTGCACTAATTTATGATCATGGCAAGTCATGATTTTTAAAACGAATAATCTCACTGTGTTTTCATTAGGTCTGTTCTTTTCGCTACCTTGCGTCTTACTGCAAGACACGGCTGTATTGATGCGTCGTTAAATTTATTACTACGGCTGTAAGAGTTTAAGCCAAACTGCTAATTCAAACGAACAAAAAATATTGACGCCGCCGTAAACCGTAGACGCAAGGTAGCGAAAAGAACAGACCTATTATATCAGATTTAAATTAAGGTTAGTGAACGTACACAACACATTTTTTAGAACTAATTTTGGGATGCTGAATTCGAGTTTCACGTATTCTCAAGCTTCATCTCTCCCTTTGCGTCTCTACGTCCTGTGGCTATTGACACACTGTTTGCGCACTGTGAGCAATGCACTAACCATGCGAATCTCAAGCAAACTGCTTATGTTTTTTAGTTTGGTCATAAAAATTATGAAGTTTTAAGGCATAAAAAAAGCTTCAGAAACATAACTGGTGCAAACCAAACTGTCGTACGATAAATAATTACAGAGTTCTGACCATTGGTTTTTAGGGCAGTTTCCGCTTAGTTTTAATTATTTAATAAATTTCAGGTACTCTGAGAGTAACAGGCCAAAAACATGCCTATTTTACCATAAATGATGCTATGAACACGCTAGTATAGGGAAATCGGCGAAACAGTGCAGTTGCATCACTTGAAACGTCACAAAAAAAAATGTGACGTCAGGTTTAGTACGTTT
Source organism: Liopterus haemorrhoidalis (assembly GCA_963971575.1). NCBI lineage: Eukaryota > Metazoa > Arthropoda > Insecta > Coleoptera > Dytiscidae > Liopterus > Liopterus haemorrhoidalis. Next base: position 31,635,825 of record OZ020612.1, on the reverse strand, counting down.
ACATTCATCTATTTAAAGAATGTAATATTTGTACGCTGTCACTTGCATAGAAATGAAATGAAAATATAAGAATAAGAACAGAAAAGAAACAAATAAACTATTCTAATAGGCAAAATAGTTCTACAAAAGACTGATGTGACCCAAACTATGATCAAAGAAAATAAAATAAAAAAAGTTGAATATAACCTAAAAACTATGCAGTACACACAAAATCAAATAAGAAAATCTATAAGAAAATATATAACTAAACACAAAACTGCTTAATAAACAACAAACTAAATAAAAAAGGTTTTTAGAAATTACTATAAATTAGATATTTGAACACAAGTCAGTATCAAAACACAACAGACGTATTATTAAATGACACATGTAAACATCGTTTTATTCAGGGATACCAATACAAATGACCCTATATTAAATAAAAACTTTTAAAATTTGTAAATCTTCAAAATGACTAAATATGACTTCAAAAGGTATGATTTAGTAAAATAAAAGAGTAAAGAGCAATATTAGTCGATAATTCACATGCAAAAAAAATCGATTAGTTATTTTTTCGCCATTAAGTTTGTCATTGAAATTATGACGCAAAATGACGAACTGCGCTATACATTTTTTAAATCACTGCAGTCATTTATTTTGTTTTGAAGTATCTGTCAATCAAATGTTAAAATATATTGTAAATAATGATTCAGAAGAAAGTTACTTAAAAATTCCTTTGCAAAATAAACCAATTACAGAAAATATTGAAAGAAATGTTACTGAAGAAGAAGAAGAGGAATAATTACAAGAAACACAAGTTGAAAATGTCGAATATAAATTTATTATTATTATTATTATATGAAAAAATGCAAGAACTAGTAAGGGCGCTTGGTCGACCAAAATTAATCAAAACAGGAAATAAAGGAAGACCAAAGAAAGAATACAATTTAATTGAAAGAAAATTAAATGAACGAGAAAACGATTTTGTTGGTGCAATCTCGTGTAAAGAAGCTTTAAATGGAACAAACGCCGAAGAGTGGAAGGAAGCAATATGCGAAGAATTTTTATCATTCGTAAAAACTAAAACATGGAAGTTCGTAGACTTCCCTGAATAGCAAAAGGAAGTAAAATGTAAACTTGTTTTAACAAATAAATTTGACTTGGAAGGAAATATTGTAAAAAGAAAAGCTCGCTTGGTAGCATAAGGTTATAACCAAGTTCATGGTATAGATCAGTGTTACTCAACAGGTGGTCCGCGGACCACCAGTGGTCCCCAGAAAAATTTTAGTGGTCCGCGAAAGTTTTTACAAGTGTTTTTTGCAGTTTTTTAAAAATATTTTTTATGCACATTTTTTATGTAAATAATTTCTATTCTGTAAACTTTCTGTGATTTTCCACGAATAAAGTAAATGTATTTAGTAGTACATTAAATATATTTGTTTTCTTGCAAAAAATGACAACAATTATTATTAGTGGTCCGCGTTAGAAAATTATATATTTTACTGGTCCGAGGTGAATTTTTGGTTGAGAAACACTGGTATAGATTTTAATGAAACTTTTGCACCTGTAGTGATCAATTAGATGTTAAAAGCGCTTACATAAATGGCGACATTAGGGTGGGAATTTACATGGAGATCCCAGAATATTTGTAAAAATCGTTGGAACAAATCAATGGAACAAGAAATTGAACGAGAAACTTAAGCAATTAAAAATGAAACCATTGTCAACTGATTCTTGCGTTTACTTCAATAAAGAAGGTAATTTAATTATTTTATTGGCTATTTTTGTTGACGATATATTAGCTGGAAGTAATGCTAAAATAATAAATAATTTTAAATTGGAATTATCAAAACAATTTGAAATTAAAGACATGGGAAAAATTAGTCATTGCCTTAGTATTGAATTTTCACAATACGAAAAGGAGGGGACAATAAAAATGTCTCAAAAACATTATGTTAAAGATTTACTGAAACGTTTCGGAATGGAAAATTCAAACCCGATCACAACACCTTTGGAAACAAACTACAAATGAACGAAATCCGAAGAAGCTCCAGATTTTAAATATCCATATCAAAATCTAATTGGATCCCTTATGTACCTCGCTATGGGAACAAGACCGGATATAACATATGCAGTGAATTTTCTCAGTCAATTTAATACCTGCTATCAGAAGATGCACTAGAATGCAGCCAAAATAATTTTGAGATATTTGCAAGGTACAATGGACTATGGTCTCAAATTTTGCAAGAACAAACAGAATTTAATTGGTTATATAGATTCAGATACACGGGATATGTTTTTACATTTGCAGGTACACCAATTAGTTGGGAAGCAAAGAAACAAAAGACAGTTGCCCTGTCAAGCACAGAGACAGAGTATATGTCATTGACTGAAGCTGTTAAAGAAGCTATAGATAGCCAGTATATTGGTTAAAATCATATTTTTCATGCCAGGTCAAAACATATTGATATAAGACATCACTTTATTAGAGAAGTATACAAAGCAAATGAAATAGAAATAGAATATATTCCGACAGAACAAATGACAGCAGATATTTTCACAAAAGGGTTAACTTTGTTTAAGGGTTAAAGCCTATGTTAACAAGCTGGACTTGAGAAATTAATTTTGATTGTAGACTTTTGATTGATGGAGGATGTTGTGACATCTATCAATCAAATGTCAAAATATATTTTAACTAAGTTGTTGCGAAGAAGCATGTTATTATGTAATAGTTGTTGTGTGTCATCTGTCATATATAATATAATAAAAGTGTAAGGTCTTAAGAATAAATATATTATTATTATTAAACACTGCGTAAAATACCTTCCTAACACACACGTACACAGAAACGAACTAATTTATATATTAGTATAGATAAACAGAGCTGATATCCAAAATATTGGAGAAAAGGAAAGCAAAAAAATATTTGGTAATACTTGCTTTTGCCCAAAGTAAAAACTAAATGAACAAAATTATTTTTTTACCGCTTATCCTACTATCCATTTCATTAACCGGTGCGGTAAATTTTTAAAATCTAAACGACCAGAACGCAAGTACCGGGTGTGTGTCTTCTAAATATCAGCTCTGCATACTGCATACACTGAATCCTGAATCTGCTTCGTTTCTAATTAGCCATCATATTTTCATCTCAATGACCTTGCTATGATGAATTACCTAACAAAAATTGCCATTTGAAAACGCAAACTACCCCCTACCGCAGGGAACTCCCAACTCTTTGATTCAATTTTTATCAAGGATGAGAACAAACCGAAAATACGTGTAAAAACAAAATAACGATATTACCAGAATTATTTAAAGGACGGAAATAGGAACGACATTTTGTTTTATATTCGAGAACAAAAATGAAATTCAAAATATTTAATAATAGTTCTAGCCGGTTTTCCTTCATGTTTTCTAGTTTAAAATTTGATTAATACTATTCTTATTAACAGATTAATACGATAAGGCAGTAAAGATTTTGTTTTTACTCATATTCATTTTATCTCTTTCTGTATACTCTGTTTATTATATTTAAGCGAATTTAAACTGGATTTTTGTTTTCTTAAGTTTTAACGACCGCCGTGATATATAAATGTAAGTCTTTTAGCTAAATTTTCCAAATTTTCCTCTTGAGATGCGGCTAAAATTTTCTGAATTTGGATAGGAAGACGCTGTAGAAATATTTCTTTTAATATTACTTTATTACCCAATTCATCCATTACTTTATTACCCAATAATTGCTTCATATTCCTCAATAATTTTGATGGTTTACCGTCGTCAAAATTTTCCTTACTTAATAATAATAATAATAATAATATTTATTCGTGTTATATACAATACATAATGTTTACACATGTCGAAAGAATAAAAAATACAGGATTACAATAAACACATTAAAAGTCATAAAGAGTCCTAATAGTAAAATATAGTTACATTCATATTATTAAAAGTCTACATCATAGAAACAAATAAAAGTAAAACTTATAAAAATAAAAATTAATATAAAACTTATAAAAATAAAAATTAAGATAAAATTTAAGATAAAAATTAAGATGCGCTACAAGCAAAATTAAATAATTCTTTTATGCTATAAAGGCAATTTTTTGACAAAATCTCTTTTACCTGTTTTTTAAATAAACTAGGTCTTAGATCTCTCATTTCAATGGGAAGATGGTTGTAAAAGAGAGTTACCAAATACATACCATTCATCGATTTAGTTAACCTGATCTTAGGGCGCCGTAGGTTTAATTTTGCCCTAGTGTTATGCGAATGTGTACTCGAGTTGGTGGGGTACCTGTCAGGGTTCTCTTTTACATATAACAGGCACTTGTAAATGAACATGCTGTACACTGTCATTATTTTGTTTTTTACAAATAATTCCTTACAGTGAGTCCTATATGGAACATTATTAACGTGTCGAATTGCACATTTTTGTAGTCTAAAAATTCGAATTAAAGTACTGCTAACGCCCCATAGCAGTATCCCATATTCCATCCTTGACTGAAAGACGGCAAAATAGAACGTTCTTAATACCTCTGGTGATACGGAGAGCTTCAGTCGGCAAAGAGCATAGTTCACACTCTTTAACGACGTTACCAATTTGTCTATCTGATAATTCCAATTGAGCTGCCCGTCAATGTAAAGACCCAAAAATTTTACTGGTTCACCGTATTGTATCGATTGGTTAGTTAATCGATTTAAACTGAAAATCAGTTTTTGGGTTTTATTGACGTTTAGTTTCAATTTGTTGGAGATGAACCAATCCTTAGCTTTAGCGAAAGTCTCTTCGGATACTTGCATTAGATCCTTTAGCGAAGTATTGCTACTGAGCAGCGATGTATCGTCCGCATAAAGAATGGTATTTGAGCGTTCTGTTTTTAGAAAAATTGGCAGGTCGTTAATAAATAAGTTGAACAATAATGGCCCAAGTATGGTTCCCTGTCCGATGCCAAGTTTTAAATTTTCAGTGGTAGATGTAGTTCCGTTAACTGCCACAAACTGTTCCCTATTTGTTAAGTAAGATTTTAAAAGGGAAAACGCCGTGCCGCGAATTCCGCAACGGTCGAGCTTATCAAAAAGTAGATCGTGGGGCACGCAGTCAAACACTTTTGAAAGGTCGCAGAAAATGGCCTGAGAGGCCGAAAATTCTTCAAAGCCGTTTGTTACATAATTAATCAGCTCAATCGCTGCTTTTGTGGTACATGATTTTTTCCTGAAACCAAATTGTTTTTCGTTCAGTATTTTATATGCTGACAGAAATACATCTAACCTATCTTTTATAATAGCCTCAAAAATTTTAGAGCATACAGGTATGATTGTAATGGGCCGATAATTGGTAGGGTCGTTATCATCCCCAGACTTGAAAATTGGCACCACTCTAGATGTTTTTAATTTTTGAGGGTGAATGCCTGTCTCCAAAGTTTTATTTATTATCATACTTAGCACAGGAGAGATGAAGTCGGCTACCGCTTTCAATATCTTGCTATTGAGACCATATGCATCTTGGGCATTACTGTTTGATAGTGCAGAGATAAGGTTTCTCACTTCAACGTGATTTGTGGGACGCAGGAAGATGGATTTACTGCACCTCTCTACCAATTTGTGTGTGTCAGTGCTAGAGTCTGGCACATTTGCTAACAATTTCTCCGCTATCTCTGTGAAGTGTTTATTGAAGGTATCGCTGTGTACGCTCGCTTTAACCGACTTCGTTGAATTACTATTTCGTTCACACTTAATAATGTTCCACATGGCCTTCGTCTTATTTGTACTATGCTCAACAAATTGAGCATTGGCTTGAATTTTAGCAAGTTTTATTTTATGCCTATAGATCTTCTTAGTTTTTTATCAATAATTGAATAGCCGACGTGTTTTGTCTGACTTTAATTTCAGATAAAAATGACAAATAATCTCTAAGTTGACGAAGTTCGTCATTAAACCAAACTATTTTAAATACATTTTTCTTTTTTGTCCTATGCCTGAATGATTTTACGACTTAATAGTTGATTAATTTTTTTCTTTCCAGAAATTGATAACCGCTGAATTAATTCAACTCATTTAAATATATATATATATATATATATATATATATATATATATATATATATATATATATATATATATATATATATATATATATATATATATATATATATATATATATATATATATATATATATATATATATATATATATATATATATATATATATATAAAATCGCTGAGGTGTCTGTCAGATGTCTTTCCAGAGGTTTTTTGTGTACTTCACTTTTATATATATGCAGCAGTTATCAAGTAGCTTCAATGAAGTTTGAAGTTACTTGGTTACCAAAAAAATATATGAATTATGATTTTGATGTTTTTGTAAAAAACTATAAACTTGAAATAAAATATATTACAGTTCCCAATCTATATATAGTAAGACTTCCTATTTTCAAGACTTACAATTGGTGACCCCGACGTGATCTGAACACGCAACCTTCTGATCTGTGACAAAGTATGTCGAGTTATCTTAGATTTTTGACAATTTATACATTTTTTACACCAGTTTGCAATATCTGTATTCATGTCACACCAAACAAAACGTTTTCTTATTAAATCTTTAGTACCTCTAACACCTAGATGAGATAGCGAATGTTGCGAATTTCGCGTTTTATTATAATAAAACGCGAAACGTACCATGTTTTTTTTTACCAAATTTTGTTTTTGCAAAAAAATATATTTACGAGATTTTTGCCCAAAATGTGTCAAAAACTTTTGTCACACACTTTTTTCCCAAAAGTGTCGAAAAATGGATAAAAAAAAATACCCGTCGAACGACGGGCTTTTCTCCTAGTGAAATATATAAAATACAATGAAAATTTTTCAGAACTAATAGATTCGAAAATTTGTATTATAAATAACACAAAAAGTTAAGATGTAATGAAAATGACATTTTATAAAAACAGCTCACCCCAACCTAAAATATTTAATGTAAGTATAGTCCGTGTCGCGCCCGTAAGGCCGCGTTTATTATTAAATTTAATTTTCTTAGTTTAATTTAAAAACATCAAAAACTTTTGGTGTTTTTATAAAATGTTGAGATCCGCTCTTGCGAGTTCCAACATTAATTTCTCATTAACACACTGTAACTGACCTGCTCAGTGTGTGTATAGTTCGCCTGCCGAAATATATATTTTACAAGTTTTCTTAAATTTTACAATTCGCGTCTGTCGCAGTTTAGTGGTCTTACACCTGCTGTTTGATCAATTTAAATAATTGTGTGTGTGTTAACATCATCTAAGGATCTAATCCGAGCACCCAGGAACCTGGTTTTTGGGACACCAGTGCCACAGATGTAAAGTTGGAGATAAATGTTCTACATATTTATTAGGAAAACACTACTGTAAGTCCATTCCAATTTTACATCTACACAAATTCATTGTTTGTTTAATATTTTTTTTTTGTAACACTTTAATTCTGTTTTGTTATCGCCTCTGCGCGTAACTTGTTATTTTTTGTTCGCACCCGCTGGTCTCTCGATCACGTGTGCGGATTCATTTTGAATTTAAATTTAACATCAAAATTTCACATTTATTATTATTTTGTATATTATCAGTTTTTTATGTATATTATTTTTGTGGCACTGTATTTCATTTATGTGATACGCCCATCGTGTTGAGCATCGTTCTCCGCATTGTTTGTCGCTTGGCTAGGGTTTTCAGAGACGTCGTGGGATTTCTAGGTTTGGTTCCTCCATAGCCATTACTTGTGGGCCTAGGATTTTACCCGTCTACACCCCAACTAGGGCTACCATTTCCCTTGTGTTAGTCTCCTAGAGCAGCCCCTAGGAGCAGAAGAGTTTTTTATCCCCTCCCCTTTCCTCTAGGTCGTCCGTGTCTTCCTCAGCGGCTCAACTCGGTGCGTTCGTGTCACATAACCTCCGTTTTCTTTCTATATTCCAGCCTTCTGCTGGTGGTCCTTCGAGGTCTCCGCCGCGAAGACCATTTGTGTAACTGTCTGGCCACCCTACCTTACTTAGGCGGGGAGCGGGCGCCACAGTCTGTTTCTTTGGTTTAAGTAGAACTAGATATTTAAATATACTAATTTACACGATTGAAAGAGGTTTTTTTATCATTTTGTTTAACAAAAGCTCACTTCGATCGTTAAAAAGTGAGCTCATGATAACTTAAGAAAATAAAAATTCCATTTACTTCCGCTCAAACATTTGGAATAGACTTTACGATATACGAATGAAAGGAGTCGGGAGTCGGAGTCGGTTTTCCAAAATACCGATTTGGGAGTCGAGAGTCTGGGAGTCGTTCATTTTTCATCCGACTACCCATCCCTGGTTAGTTGAATGAAAACTTTGTCGTAGAAAATGATTCAATTTTTTTCCACACTTGACTCGCATTTCCAGTTAATTTTGGAAAGACCATTTATAATAGCTGGAAAATTCTCCTTCCATTTATTTTTATGACAATCTTTATGCTAAGATGATGAACGAATTAGTTGTTATAGACTATAACTGTTATTATAAAGCAGACGATGCAAGTCACAATAAAACGCATTGTTATAACAATGTATTTCTTAAATGCATGCATCGACTATATAAAAAAAATTACTATAAAAGACATGCATGATCAGAAATTCCAATCGGTGGAAAGTATTGTATGACACTGATAAGGTTGGAATCATTAGCAAATGAGAGGTCCAAAATCGATTGAGTTATAAACTAAATCTTCAAGTAGTTGAATTTGGATTATCATTTACTACAAGAGGCCATGAGATATCGGGTAAATTGAAATCACCAAATATCAAAATATTCTTATAGTTTTGACAAACTGATCTAAGGTCGTACATCATATTTCATAATATCATTGTCTTCGTGCACGGATTATTACTCGAGAATATTGTATCTACTATTATATTGTACAAGTGTTGGTATGTATGTTCTATTCAACTTCTGGTGTATCCTCATTTTTTCGGTAACGCGGAGAGAAGAAAATGAACCGCTGTCTTATCAGGGTGATATTTTTTTAGTGCTTAGGCTTAATTTTATTTCGACGGGGGGTATTTACTAAGTTTTATTGATAAAAATCATGCATTTTTTCCTCGAATCCGTACAGTTGATCGTCAACAAATTTCTAAAAAGCTGAACATATCACGGATACTTCAACGGCACGGATAGTTTTAGTTGACAATATACGAATGTGTTATAATTCAAAAAAATAAATTTAGTACAAAACTAAATCGAAAAATCTACAGTCAATTTTTTTGTTAAAATAATCGCTGAAATGTGTAAAAAATACATAAGAGTAGGTAAATATTACGCATTGTTTTGTAATTTTCAAGATTTCAAACATTTTTGCTGACCATAAAAATGTCTTACAGCTAAAAATGTTATGCCTTAAAAAAGAAAACCTTAAAAAACTGCATTATCTTTATCAACTCTTAGGTATTTTTTTACACATTTCATTAATTTTATTAATAAAATACCTTCAACTGTAGGTTTTTCAATTCAGTTTTGGTCTGAAATCGGCTTCTGAATAGTAGAAATATGAACAAACATCTTTTATCGTCTGATAAAACCTGTCCGTGCCGATCAATGGTGACTTCGATTCGACACGGATTCGAGGTAAAAATGCATGATTTTTATCAATAAAAATTATATAACCCCCCCCCCCTCGAAAGTACCCGGAAAGTAGTCAGTACCCCCTGTCGAAATTAAATTAAGCCTAAGCACTAAAAAAATATCACTCGGATAAGACGCGGTTCATTTTTCTCTCTCCGGGTTACCGAAAAAATGAAGATACACCAGAAGTTGAATAGAACATACATACCAACTTGTACAATATAATAGTAGATTTATTCTACGATTTCGTGACACCCTGGTTGAGAACCACTGATTTACGATATAACAGACCTTAAGGTGTTGAAATGTCTTTCAGTCATATTATTGACTTAATTATATTGACTTAACAACCTATATTTGTATAAAATGTCACGTAAAACTAATAATTTTGTTAAAATAATATAGTCAGTAGCGTAGTTACAATGATGTAAGCGATGTCATCGCACCAAAGCCAGAAACTGACATGGGCCATTTTCTTTTACAATGTAATTTTTTTTAAAGGCCGATTATAGATTTTTCTTCTAGGCTGGCACAACCCTAGGGCACTGAATATACCAATAATAGACTCAACGCTTAACTGACGCATAAGAACGGAAAAGGTTATTTTTACATTTCTAAATTTCCTACTTGTTTGGCAGTTCACAAGAGAAATTAACTTTTCCTTGCGCTAAAGTTCATATTATTTTAGAGCAATGAACTTCTCTGTTTTTGTTTAGGAGGTAGGTAATTGTAAAATTAAAATATTATTTAATAGAAAAATTAAAATAAATAAATTCGGTCGTGCTCATAAGAAGAGAAGATGTGACCGCATGACAGAACATTCGTACTTATAGTTCTTTAATGAAAGAAATATTTATGTATTTTTTTTGTTTTTTTTTTTGAGTGACCATAGTTGACGCCTATAGTTTTTCAGACGGTTTCAGTTAGTCAGTTAAAATTTTTGCACAGCCATAGTGACTAGTTGCGTCTAATACTGTAGACAACCTGTGTATATCATTGTAGTAAATAGTCTTATACTAAAAACGTTATTTCTTATAAGTAAATACGATAAGTAACATGAACTGTTTACTTACATCCATTTTTAATTTTTCTACTTCTTTTAGTGTTTCCCTGTGAGTTTGATGTAATTTGTCTAATTCCTGTAAACGATTGTTTGCTAATTCCCTCCATTCTTCCAGCTCTTTAGTCATATCTTCCATCTTTGCCTGTGACACACTTGACACAGCAACTTGTTTAGAATGACCCTTTTCCTGCTCACCATGTAATTGGTGGCAAGTTTTTAATTTTTCAATAGCTTCAGCTAGGTGATTTTCAAGTTTGTCATTGCGTGATCTAACTTTCATCAATTCATACTGGAGATCATCTATTTGGTTTTTAAGTTCAGCTACTTCTGTCTCTTTAGCAGTAACTTTGTCTTGGAGTTCGGACATTTTTAGGCTAATTGTGTGATATTTTTCATGTAGTTGCGTGTTTAACGCTTGTAAATTGCGATTTTCTGCTTGCATTTCTATATTTGCTTGTCGAATTGTGTCATCCATTGTTGGTGCAGCTTCTTCTATAAATATCAATTAGACAGTATTTTAATTAAAAATGAGAAAAATATAGAAAATCTTATAAAACAATAACACAATTAAGTGTTTCTTTGCAATAAAGAATGGTTTTTAATCATAGTATACAATAGTTTTAGAATACCATTGTTTTAATTTTGCGAGCCGGTTATTGGTTTGTTGGAGCCGGCTCGTGGAGCTTGGTGGTAACCCTGTGGTGGTATTATGAAGAATAGAATTCTATTCCAATAATGCGATGCTATTGACGGTTACCAAGTAACTATTGTTTTTACTTGCCCGACCTTAATATATAAGGGGCAAATATTGTAATCGCGAAAATTTTCGATGTCGAGATTTTGACTGATGACCACGTTTCATGGTCCAGGGAATCCAAAAAACCTATTTTCAAAGTGCCGTCCGTCCGTCCGTACGTGCGTGCGTGCGTGTGTGTGTGTGTGTACACGATAACTCAAAAACGGTTCAACTTAAAGAGTTCGTTTTGGTCTGAAAAATTCTCCTATTAATTGGGAAGAACCCTATTGTTTTTTTATGAAAATCCGAAACCAGAAACGGAAGTTATTAAACTTTGAAATTTAAAAAAATTCATAATTAGTAAACCAAGCTTTGAAAAAAAAAAATTGTATAAGACATAATTTTTTTTTTTTACCTAAATCTTTTTTTTAAATTTATTTTTATTATTATTATTATTATTATTATTTTATGGGAGGGCAAGTCTAGCGGAGGTTTCTCTTCGCCCCTGGTTTTATTAACTATTGAATAGAATTCTATTACTCATTATCCTACCACTGGTCTCGACAATATGCTATGAGATTTCAGACATTTATTTTCTTTGAACATGAAACAAGATACGCTTAACGTGAAAAGATTCTGCATCTCAAAAGAACAAAAATATAACAACCGCCGGACTGTCACCAAATTGATTACTGTTTATAACTCAACTTTCTATTGGGTATGCGTATATCTGACAATAAATAATTGATACAAGCTTGCCGCTTCACGCACACCATCTTTATCATTTAAACAACTGTTGTCTTACGGCCGTTTGCATTAAAAATTAAATTTTATTGCACCGCATACTTAATTCAGGCTTAAGCTGTTGACTATTAATAAAATTTAATCACTACCATGGGTACGGATTAAATAGTAATTAAGAATTTGCCATTTATTGTTTAACATTTGACTATAAAAGAAAGATTGATTAGTACAATTTTATTATAAATATGGATGAAGAATAGACATAGATAGTTTTTTTAGATATGACGTTGCTAAAAAAAAATCTGAGAGCAAATTATTATGATACTATGGACAAAATTGCATTTATAAAAAATAGGTAATGATTTCGTTTATCCAAAAATACAGTTTTGTGCTAAAACGACGGTTCCAATATCGGCTTATTTAAAATAGATACCAATAATAGTTGCTGCTTGTGCACTTCACAATATACGAGGACGTAATAACTAAATATGAAAGAATATTGTACTGGCAATCTGAGCCAAACCAAGGTGTTTATGCACGCGAGGCAAAGTACCAATTTTGCGCTCCCTCTCATCGGCGTAAAGCAAAAGTAAATGGATCGAAATGATGAGCAAAAACAAGGAAAATAACTTTTGCGCCCCTGTCAACTCAGCGCCGCCGGTACCTGAAAAACTAGATGTATACGAAACACAAACACCAGACGAAATTTTGAATGCACGTGAAGCAACTGGGATTGAATTACGTAAACAATTAATAAATTAATATTTAGAAAGACTTTTGTAATAAAAATATTATAGAATACAGTCTGTTTCAAACGGTTAGGCAGAACTAAATGGGAATTTCGTTCTTTTAGGTTGTCACGAGAAGGGATCTTGCTTGGGTTATTTCATTTTTCACGTTGGAATGTCACAATTTAAAATTCCAACAATGAAACCATGGAAACGAATGACATGTCAAAATTAAATTATTATTTTTTATATATTTTAATGACAAAAAAATTAATAAATGGGAAATTTGTATTAAGAATGACACAAAATATAAAGAAAATGACAATTTAAAATGATATTAACCTTAACCAAAAAATGTTTATTGTAAGTATGATTTACAAAGCTTAAACAAAACGGTCGAAAAGCACGATTTAAACGATGAAAGTAACTACATTGCAAAATCTAGTTCCGCCTAACCGTTTGGAACAGACTGTAGTGTAAAATTATAATTAAAATCAAGTAAACAAATATATATATATTTTTATGTTTATATTTATGTATTTTTATTACATTTTATCATATAATTTTTTCATAAAATTAGCAGCATGAAATCCTTTTAGTTTTTTCCACCAATATTTATTCTTAATTAACATTTTAGCAGATATAATTTTAGCAGAGCTAAATAAAACGTCAACTTGTCGAAACGTTAAACGTCAATAACATATTTTATTTTTGACAGTACGTCACTCAAATTAAACAAACAAAAGAAAAATTACGTCAAATGCTGATTTTTTCAATGTCGCCAAGTAAAAAAAAAAAAAAAATACAGATGTTCTGTTTATTCAGTACTATTATCTGTCTCATTTTTTAATACGAAACTAACAGGGAAACTTCATTTTTTGTGTTGTATATTTAAAATAGCATCTTAGGGTGGTAATTCTGAAGTGGCACCTTTCAAATATTTGACACGTCAATCACAATTTTGACATGTCAATTGCAATTTTGACATGTCAATTTGTTATCTGACATATGTAGTTTTTGATTGAATATAACCTCGATATAATAATACTTAACCATAAATTTAAAAGCCAGATTTACAAGTCGCATGTTTCCATAAAAGTCTATTTACACCACAACAGTCACCAAAGTAACCAGATCTAGTTTCGTATTACAAAAACGAGACAGATTATATAAGCTGTTCACTTTTGTAAGAACAAACTATGGTCTATTTCAAAGTAGAAAAAATGTGTGTAAGAAGATAGGAGCTGTTTGGCCTTGCTTCGGATTGGTTTAGATCGTCATCTCTATTACACTGTTAAAATAATGTTTTTAGTCCAAGTTGACAGATGTTCAGTGTCGTACATTGGAAATATATATTTATTTATATTATTTAACTTTTTTCATATATTTTGTTATTATTTACATATTTAGACTTTTATTTATATTCTTGGCGTAGATTTTATGGAGAACATTCTCCATGTAATTTGTTTTTACGCAGTTATATATTTTTTAGGTTATCTGAAATATAAATATTTTTTACACTTGACAATTAAGACAGCCAAAAGACAGCCCAGCTGATTGTGCCCAACGGAGAAGTTATTGATATAATTTTTAGACCTTCATATATACATATATTTTTAATAATGTATAATTTATTTACAATAATTATTTAAACAAGAAACTTTAGCTCTGAAGATATATTGTTTGTTTTATTGCTTTATTTAAACTCCTTTAGCAAATCTGTCTTGTTATATATAGACATAATTTTTAAAAATGTTCAAATTTCCCATTAAACTGAATTTATGTCCTTTAAATAAGTGTATTTAACATCTGCCTTGTTTATTTCAATATCCTATTAACCATTTTCATATTTAAAAAAAAAATCACTTGCTAACCCAGTTACTACGCCCATGCCTAGTTGTAACTTATTTTAAAATTCCCGCTATACTGTATTTGTCGAGAGTAAATCGTACTCGGTTCGCAGCGCTATCTACTTTTTAGGGTTTTGTAGGTATGACCAAAAAACCCTTATACCGTCATTTTGTCGTCTGTATGTCTGTCTGTCTGTCTGTTCGGTAAAAATTGTAGCCAAACGGCTAAACCTAGAGAGTTGAAAATTGGCATGCTTGTACAACTTTTTGACCCGCACATAGGAAAAATACTAAAACATCTAAAAAACATATCCCCCTAAAAATATAAACAAATATGTGCTCATCGAAAAAAAAATATATTTTTTTAAAATTCTAAGTAGGGTGTCAAATGAAAGCCCTTAGGTACGTGGATTAACGATCAAAATTAAATTTTTGCGCAATAAATTATTTTGAGGCGATTATTACCAAAATTGTGCAAAAAATTTTTTGTCCCACAACCTGTAGCCCAGATGGTTTAAACTAAAAATGTGAAAAAATTCTAAGTAATGTATAATGGTGTGAACCGGAATAGTACAACAGGAATTTTTGATCAGATTATGTTTTCAGAAAATAACGCATTTTTTGTGTTTTTGGTTGACGATGCATACATGTTATAACACACTAAGTTGATAAGCGTTTGGTGGTCTAGTGGCTCAGTTGCTCGACAACCACACAGGATCGTTATTCACTACACAGGTTCGTTCCTGGCTTGTGGAGTCAATTTTATTTTTTGTTTTTTTTTTTCATATTTATTATGTTTAAATTAATTTGTTAAAATTCTAGTTATATTTTAGCACATTTTGAATTTAATTTTCAAGAGCGTAAATTTAATAACAAATTTCCAATTTCCAATTATATTTTCATTCTGTGTCATTTATACGAAGCCAGAGGGGCGGAGCGTATGATTTAAGACAACCAATGAAAGCCATAGGCCCAATTTTCAAAATCTTAATGAACCTTGTTATATAAAAAAAATACTGCACTTATTTAGAAACCTAAATAATGATATTAGGTATTCGAATTAAAATTAACAAAAAAATATTTTAACATAAAATTTGTTTTTAAAGCTCTGAGATTAACAGACGATAAATTATTTTAAAAAGATCGTTCATTTTGCCGTGGTTATTACAAAGCAAAATTTGTCCTACACACTCAGCATGCCGCCTTCACTTATTATATACCTGCGAAACCCTGCAATGTGTGAAAATTCACACTTCACATCAATGTTTTCTACTTTGAAATAGACCATAGTGTGTTCTAACAAAAGTGAACAGCTTATAAAAGCAGTACGTCACTCAAATTAAACAAGAAAAAAAAAATGATGTCAAATTCCGATTTTTTCATGACAATGTCGCCAAGTTAAGAAAAATAATTACAGATGTTCTGTTTATTCAGTATTACCAACAGTATTTTTTTTTTGATTTCTTATAATTTGTCTCAATTTGTAATACGAAACTATGGTCTATTTCAAATTTTAAAACAAGTAGATAGCGCTGCGGACCGAGTACGATTTACACTGGAAAAATACAGTACAGCGGAAAATTTAAAATAAGTTACAGTCTATTCCAAACGGTTAGGCGGAACTAGATTTTGCAATCTAGTGTTACTTTCATCGTTTAAATCGTGCTTTTCGACCGTTTTGTTTAAGCTTTGTAAATCTAGATCTGGTTACTTTGGTGACTGTTGTGGTGTAAACAGACTTTGGCGTATCCGTGTGAACCAATACTATGATAATATTATAAATGTATTGTCAATATACAACATAAAAAATGAACTTTCCCTGTTAGTTACGTATTACAAAATGAGACAGATAATAAATTCAGTTTAATGGGGAAAAAGTTAAAAAAATATTAATTTTAAAAATTATGTACTATATATAAAAAGAGAGATTTGGCTAAAAGAGTTTAAATAAAGCAATAAAACAAATAATATATTTTCAGAGCTAAAGTTTCTTATTTAAATAATTATTGTAAATAAAAATTAAAAATATATGTATATATGAAGATCTAAAAATTATATCAATAACTTCTTCTTTGGGCACAATCAGCTGGGCTGTCTTTTGGCGTCACATTCGTCCTCTCTCTTGATCTGTTAATTGTCAAGTGTCAAAAAATATTTATATGTCAGATAACCTAAAAAATATATAACTGCGTAAAAACAAATTACATGGAGAATTTTCTCCATAAAATCTACGCCAAGAATATAAATAAAAGTCTAAATATGTAAATAACAACAAAATATATGAAAAAAATTAAATAATATATATTTCCAATGTACGACACTGAACATCTGTCAACTTGGACTAAGAACAATATTTTAACAGTGTAATAGGGATGACGATCTAAACCAATCCGAAGCAAGGACAAACAGCTCCTATCTTCTTACACACATTTTTAGGGTTTTGTAGGTATGACCAAAAAACCCTTATACCGTCATTTTGTCGTCTGTCTGTCTGTCTGTTCGGTAAAAATTGTAGCCAAACGGCTAAACCTAGAGAGTTGAAATTTGGCATGCTTATACAACTCTTTGACCCGCACATAGGAAAAATACTACAACTTCTAAAAACATATCCCCCTAAAAATATAAACAAATATGTGCTCATCGAAAAACAAAATATATATTTTTTTTAAATTCTGAGTAAGGTATCAAATGAAAGCCTTTAGTACGTGGATTAACGATCAAAATTTTATTTTTGCAAAATAAATTATTTTGAGGCGATTTTTGCCAAAATTGTGCAAAAAAAATGTTGTCCCACACCCTGTAGCCCAGATGGTTTAAACTAAAAATCTGAAAAAATACTCAGTAATGTACATTGGTGTGAACCGGAATAGTACAACAGGAATTTTTGATCAGATTATGTTTTCAGAAAATAACGCATTTTTTGTGTTTTTAAGTAAAATATGTAATATATTTAATCCGCTATTTAACATAGTAAACAAGTGATCCTGTATAGCACAGTGGTAGCGTTCTCGCTTAGTGAGTTGAAACTACTGTAAGAAACTGTGTTCGAATCCCGTCAATTTTTATTTTTTCAGTTTTTTTTGCATTTTTATTTTGTTTAAATTATTTTGTCAAAATTCTAGTTATATTTTGGTAAATGTTGCATTTAATTTTTAAAAGCGTAAATTTAATAACCAGTGGGAAGTGTTGAAATTATAATTTAATTCTATATTTGAAGGTATCAGAGGGCGAGGCTTATGATTTAAGCAACCAATAGAAGCCATAGGCGCAATTTTCAAAATCTTAATGAACCTTGCTATATAAAAAAAATACTGCACATATTTAGAAACTGAAATAATGGTATTAGGCATTCGAATTAAAATTCATAAAAAAATATTTTGACATAAAATTTGTTTTGGCATCCCAAATAATCATCACACAGTTAATAAATAGCGAAACCCTGAAATGTGTGAAAATTCACACTTCACATCAATTTTTCTACTTTGAAATAGACCATAGATCTGGTTACTTTGGTGACTGTTGTGGTATAAACAGACTTTGACGTATCCGTGTGAACCAATACTATGATAATGTTATAAATGTATTGTCAATATACAACATAAAAAATGAACTTTACCTGTTAGTTACGTATTACAAAATGAGACAGATAATAGCTACCACATCAACAACATACAGTGCAAAGCTATGCACATTTACGACTAGTTTTACAATCGGTAGTTAAGTCTCTGGCTAGTGGTTACAGTGGAAACTTATGGTAATTATTATATTGCAAATATGTCGTTAGCCATTGATTTGAGCTAACCAACAGGCAACCATGAATTGTAAAACCGGCCCTTAATCATTAATTAAACTTAACTCATAAACAATTTTGTAACTATGACCGGGGCAAACGGCCGTAATTAAACTTAATTAAACTCATAAATAGTTAAACAATTTTGTAACTATTATTTGTCTCATTTTGTAATACGAAACTAAGAGGGAAACTTCATTTTTATGTTGTATATTTAAAATATCATCTTAGGGTGGTAATTCTGAAATGGCACCTTTCAAAATATTTGACAATTCATAATTGACATTAAATTATATGTCAATTTACTAACACTACGCAAATTAGTCTATTCCAAACGATTAGGCGGAACTAACCGGAATTTTCATTTTTGTAAGTTGTCATTAGCTATTTTTTTATATATTAAAGTTGGCTTTTCCTGAACAAAAAGCTTCAATCAATCGGTAAAAGTAACTAGAATTGAAAATCTAGTTCCGCCTAAACCAAAGGAACAGACTTTAACAAGTATTTGAAATATATTTTCTCCACGACCGCTATAGAATTTATCAATTCTAAAACCAATTTTCAGCCTACTTTTTTTTTTACGACTACAGAAAGTTAATATTCTAACACAAGAGTTGGAATGTTATTCTAAAGCACTTATCTTCTTATGCATTTTGCGTGTATTTCATTCCATCACTTGTTATGGAATAACTATTCCATGCCTGTTGTCTTTTGTTTTTGTAGGGTTACATTAAGATATATGCAACGTTTACATTAAATAAATGCAACATAACTTCCTAACCTAAAATAGTGGCCGATGTGCGGCAAATTAAATTAAAATTAAACAAATAATAAATAAAATAAATTAGTTTAATTAATTGATTAATTTGTTATGTAATATAAATTATTTGTTAAGATAAAATGTTTGTTAAAATAATTATTTGTTAATTTTTTTTTCTTTCTGGTGGTCGTGGAGAAAGTAGGGTCTGTGACTCGGTTGGAATGAGAAAATTCGATGCTCGTGGTTCCTCAAGCTCGCCTGCGGCTCGCGCTCGGAATGTTCCACTCGCATTGAATTTTCTCATTCCAACCTTGTTACAGAATATACTATTATACAACCAGAATCGAAAATATTAATAAGCGAAAACAATTAGATATATATATACAAAATAGACCGGGAGCTCATGACAGTTTTTGGTCTCCGATTTCATACAGCATGCCTTTTGGAGGAGAGAATATTTACCCTGTGACAACAAAAAAGGGATGGTACTAAACCCCTGCACGCTTTCCGGTCATAGGGAAAATTGCATTTCCACTTAAAAACAAAATTTTTGTGCTTTTCTCTGATTTAATATTGCTTGCCCTTTTGTCAAAAGAAAGTTATAACAAATTTAAAGTCTTTTAAATATATGCATGCGATTCGAAGGGTCCCAAAGGGCTCAAACGGTCATGTGATCTTGTAATAAAAAAATATGATTTTCCGCGTTTTCATACAGCATGCCTATAATTAAAAGACTTTAAATTTGTTATAACTTTCTTTTGACAAAAGGGCAAGCAATATTAAATCAGAGAAAAACACAAAAATTTTGTGCAAGTGGAAATGCAATTTTCCCTATGACCGGAAAGCGGGCAGGGGTTTAGTACCATCCCTTTTTTGTTGTCACAGGGTAAATATTTTCTCCTCCAAAAGGCATGCCGTATGAAATCGGAGACCAAAAATGTCATGAGCTCCCGGTCTAAAATCACATATATTTGGCCAATGGTCTATAGTAACCAAGGCCAAAGAAAGAAAAAAAAAAACACATATACATAACGCTTGTGGAAAACTATTGATGAAAAATGGAACAAAATTAAAAAGAAGCGAAAAGGGCTAAATACTTGGGAAATGGTGGGGTTGATAATGTACCACCTTTTATCATTTCTTTGGTAGAATTTTGGAGGATGAATAGTAAATTTGGAATAGAGATTGGGCTAGTCTAAATTTCGCTTGAAGGATGGAAGTCTAAATTTGTTTTCTTATTATTCCCTCTTCACATGAACGACAGGTATAATATTATATAATCTGTCTCATTTTGTAATACGAAACTAGATCTGGTTACTTTGGTGACTGTTGTGGTGTAAATAGACTTTTATGCAGGGCCGCCCCTAGCATTTGCGGGGCCTGGGGCAAAACTGGAATTGCGGGGCCCCAAAACTGGATTTGCGGGGCCCCATCTATACATATATTGAATAACGATATTTTATTTAATACTATTAATTATTAACAAAGTACACATACTTATATTCAATGAAAATATAAATTTTTTCCAACTATTTATGAAACTTGGAATTATATTTTTAATGTATTTTATTATTTTATTACTTGACGGTCGAAGCGCGGGGACCTCAAAGGCGCGGGGCCTGGAGCAGGTGCCCCACTTGCCCCCGCCTAGGGGCGGCCCTGCTTTTATGGAAACATGTGCACTTGTAAATCTGGCTTTTAAATTTATGATTAAGTATTATTATATCGAGGTTATATTCAATCAAAAACTACATATGTCAGATAACAAATTGACATGTCAAAATTGCAATTGACATGTCAAAATTGTGACTGACATGTCAAATATTTGAAAGGTGCCATTTCAGAATTACCACCTTAAGATGATATTTTAAGGGTGGGGTTGGTCAGAGCAGCACATTTTATACCCATTTTCAAGATTTTTTTTTTAGAAAACTGTTAATAGTAACTTGATTGGGATAACACCTACAGGAAAGAACAACCTTTGAAGAGTATTCAAAAAAAATTTTATTGAAAAATATCGAAAATTAAGCTCGTGACATGAATTTGAAATTTTCGTTCAGGACAAAGAGTTGATTTGCGGTGAGACACATAACTAATGACTGGATCATCTAAAACAAAAAACCCAAAAATATTTCGTTAGTTTATGAGTTTCTTGAGGTAACGCTGTCGAGTTTTTTCAAATATCTAGATTATTTAATCTTGGGTATAAGTTTGAAGTCAAAAAAACGAAAAAAACGGAAATTTTTTTTTCGAAATTTCTGTTTTCAGTTGTAAAAAATTCCATAAAAAAAAAATATCTCGACAGCGTTACCTCAAGAAACTCATAAACTAACGAAATATTTTTGGTTTTTTTGTTTTAGATGATCCAGTCATTAGTTATGTGTCTCACCGCAAATCAACTCTTTGTCCTGAACGAAAATTTCAAATTCATGTCACGAGCTTAATTTTCGATATTTTTCAATAAAATTTTTTTTGGATACTCTTCAAAGGTTGTTCTATCCTGTAGGTATTATCCCAATCAAGTTACTATAAACAGTTTTCTAAAAAAAAATCTTGAAAATGGGTATAAAATGTGCTGCTCTGACCATACCCCCCCCCTTAAATATACAACATAAAAAATGAAGTTTCCCTGTTAGTTTCGTATTACAAAATGAGACAGATAATACCAATTATATTATTATATTTAACATTATACAAAATAAAATACAAAATTATTATAATATGTGAATGTATTGATAATGCTCGAATGAGCGAAACTAATCGCAGTAACTATAATACAGTTTATATAATCTGTCTCAATTTGTAATACGAAACTAGATCTGGTTACTTTGGTGACTGTTGTAGTGTAAATAGACTTTTTTGAAACCATGTAAACTTGTAAATCTGGCTTTTACATTTTTGGTGAAGTTTCATTATACTGAGGTTATATTCACTCAAAAACTACATGTCAGATACCAAATTGACATGTCAAATTTGTAATTGACATGTCAAATATTTTGAATTATATACAAATATTTATTTCATCTTATTTCGCTTATTCATATTTTCTGTTCTGGTTGTATAAAATATATTTCAAATACTTGTCAATTTGTGTTTTATACAATTTCTGTTAGTTAGTTGACATATACGTAATTTAATGTCAATTATGAATTGTCAAATATTTTGAAAGGTGTTACTTCAGAATTACCACCGTAAGATGACATTTTAAATATACAACATAAAAAATGAAGTTTCCCTGTTAGCTTCATATTACAAAATGAGACAGATAATACAAAATTAACATTATATTTATTCGGTGGATATCCAAGAAAAACCCCTACAACTCCTATTACAGTCTGTTCCAAACGGTTAAGCGGAACTAAATGGGAATTTAGTTCTTTTAGGTTGTCACGAGAAGGACCCTTGCTTGGGTTATTTCATTTTTCACGTTGGGATGTCAAAATTTAAAATTCCAACAATGAAACCATGGAAACGAATGACATATGTCAAAATTAAATATTTTTTTTGGATATTTTAATGACAAAAAAATAAATAAATGGGAAATTTGTATTAAGAATGACACAAAAAATCAAAATATAAAGAAAATGACATTTTAAAATGATATTAATCTTAACCAAAAAATGTTTATTGTAAGTATGATTTACAAAGCTTAAACAAA
This sequence comes from Liopterus haemorrhoidalis, assembly GCA_963971575.1. NCBI lineage: Eukaryota > Metazoa > Arthropoda > Insecta > Coleoptera > Dytiscidae > Liopterus > Liopterus haemorrhoidalis. Next base: position 31,612,907 of record OZ020612.1, on the reverse strand, counting down.
ACGGCCGAAAGGCACGATTTAAACGATGAAAGTAACTAGATTGCAAAATCTAGTTCCGCTTAACCGTTTGGAACAGACTGTAAATTCAAAATATTAGACATGTCAGTCACAATTTTGACATGTCAATATAACATCAGTATAATGAAACTTAACCAAAAATGTAAAAACCAGATTTACAAGTTCACATGGTACCACAAAAGTCTATTTACACCACAACAGTCACCAAACTAACCAGATCTAGTTTCGTATTACAAAATGAGACAGATTATATGATCAGTGCAAAGGGCCGTTAATAAATTGTATTTGTAAATTTCCATTTGTTAAGTGATATATATGTATTTTCTTTATGTAGTATTATGTAGTGCCTAGAATATTAACTTGTTTAAACTTTCTATCTTAACTTTTTTTTTTTATTATGGCGTCAAAAACATTGTTATATTTTCTTATAAAACGAAAAAAATTTCGGTCCCCATAGTATCTTGAAAGAGTTCACTTGTTTAACTTGTTGAAATATAACTTTCTAAAATTTTAACTGTACTGTATTTTCACGAAGTAATAGTGGATTCTAAAGGTAAAGTTTGCATTACGTATTATCAGAAAGATTCTTAATCTTGCGAGATGAATTATCAAATGTTGTATTTATCAATATACTTACGTCCATCTAGTTCTCCTTTTAAAGCCATAGTAATTTTTTCATTTCTTTGCATTAAACGATCAAAAGCTTGTATCACCTTGCCCACTGCTCTTTTTGAAACTTGTACACGATTTGCTAACTTATCATCTAATTCTTCTTTATCCCATGTGGATAGTTGAGTAAGAAATGAAGTTGTTGCCTCATTCTCGTCTGAAAATTTAAATGTACATTACTCTATTCTGTAGTTAGACAGTTTTCAAAAACTTTGAACAACATAATTTTGTAACAAATAGTATAATTTCCTTTGTGTTTGGGTTTTGAGATATTTAAATGTATGTTTAATTTGTGTAATCAAAGAGCTTTTTTATTTATATGTATAAGATAAAAGTGTAATCCTGCATAATAGCGCCCTGAGAATAGATTTCAAGGGTTGGTGTGAATCCTAAACAGTGTTTCACCTTAAAAGCACTATCTTAGGTTATTATTGTAAACATCCTGTTTTTTTTTTTTTTTGTAAACCACCTAAAAATAAATTGTGTGTTAAAGTAAAATGAAGCATGGAAACAGTGCAAACATTTGCAACAGTAGAAACTCAGGGCGCTATTATGCAAGATTACCGATAAAAGAAATGACCTAGTACATTTTCTTACTTTTATTCTCCGATTCATCAGCAGTTTCTGCATCAAATCTTTGTAAAAGTACTCGAATGTCTTCATTTAACTGGTTCCAGTAACGATTAACAACATTTAATACTGCATCATCTTGAGTTTGTCGCTTTTCTAGTTGTTCTATTCTTTGACGTAGTTCAGCTTCCATACGATGTCGCTGTTCTATACGCTATTCAAAAACTAATTATTATATAATGTTATCAATCTCTTATACATTTTTATACCTGAGCCAACTTCTTATTTTGGAATTGCAATACTTTTATATCCATTTCTTCTAGTGTGGAAACAGGACCTATGAGATGAGGCTCAAATTGTACTCTTTTAATGGGCGGTTGGCCACTGCCGCTTTCTTCTGCAGCACGCTTAGACATTTTTATTAAAGGTTTTACTTATAATCTGTAACAAATTATAATATCATAACAAAAATTGTTTGCTACAATTACAACAATTATGAGAATGCTGGGGGTTATTATAATAAGTCTGCCATTAAAATTTTTTGAATAAAATGAAATATTAAAAATGTTTGTAACTAACAGAATATATTACGTTCTAGTTATAAATACACTTTCTGGATAAAAATTACTATTTTTGTAGATTTTTAAGCAATATACACGATAATTAAGAACAAACGTCAATACATATCCGACATATTTGCGACCCGCTTGCCGGTAATGTACTACAAATTTCTACATAACCGATTGTGAAAGGTGACGTTTTATTTTGATAATGTTGTTAATATCTCATTTGAAACGATAAGTTAATTATTTATTTAATGTGAAGTTTACAGTTAATACCACAATGGAATCAGATCCAGGAGAGTACAATTGTAATGCTGAATATACGCCGACTCAAGGTGGTTGTAACCCTAACCTTACAAATGAAATCGATTTAGAACAACAGGAAAAAATCAAGGGAGATGCCATTGGGAATACCATGTACAGTGAAAGATTTGTGATTAAAACCTTGTTAAGTTTAGCAGAAAATACTTGGACAGATGAAATAGAAAGTGACTTATGTACCTTATGGGATATGACTACAGAGAAGGATGTTGTTGATTTTCTTCTTAAGAATGACTTTATAAAATTAAGTTTAACAGTTATAAAACAAACTGAAGAGATAAGATTAACAGAAATAATGGTAGGCATTGTAGGTAACATGTGCTGTTACCAGGAGGCTTGTATAGAAATATTTGCTTCAGAATACAATATTTATTTAGATTTAATAAAAGTTATGAATACACCTCTTTTGATACAGGTTATGCGTTTATTTAAAAGTTTATTATTTTGTAATTCTGATTACAGTCAATTGATTATTAATGAAACAGTTTTAGAACAAGTTAATTTTATATTGTCAAGCTCGCAAAATTCAGATCTATTATTGTATTCGTTACAAGTATTAGCTGAAACAATTGATAAGAAGAAAACGGATGTTTTGACTGAAATAGATTTTTTATATAGTGTTAATGAATCATTTAAACAATTATTTAAAAATATTAATGATGATGATAGTACAATATTTTTAAATCACGAATATGAAAAAATATTAAATGCATACCTCAAAGTTTTACAAAATATTTGTTTGAGTTTGGATGATGAACAAGATATTGAGAAATACAATAAGGTTGTGGAATTTTTACAAAATAATTTAGAAAGTACATTAAATTTTTTAGAAATAATATTATCACTGTGTTGTGAAATAGATTTGTTTCATTCCATACCACTGAATATTGAATTTTATATTTACTGTAGTGCACAATTTATATTGTTGCTAAAAGCACCTTTTTCTTTCAAAATTTTACAACTTTTATTGAAAATTTTTCATATAATTCTTACTGAAAAAATTGATCTGACTGAAGAGGTTGTTCTTGCACTTATTAATATTATTTGTTATGAGGTTAATAAGGCGAATTTTGAAAATTTAAAAGAACTATTGAAATTATGGTCAAAGGAAAAAATAATATTGTTATTCAAGGATAATATAATAGATAAAAATATATGTGATGATGATTTTGTATGTAAATTTAACAAACTATGTGGTTTTTAAGATTATATACAAATGTACAGACCTTTTTGAAACAATTTAAATGTTTTAACAGTATTGATTTGTTGCTGACATTTATGTATAAAGAGCTCAGGGAAAAAACGATCAGGGTCTTAAAAGATGAAATTTCCTAAAATCGAATATTAAAGTTAAACACATCGTCTGCTTTTCATTATGAATTTTAAGATTATTTCTATTTCTAGGTGGTATTAAACTAATTTGTTGTCAATATGTACTGAGTAAAGAACATTGTATATTACAAGTGGCAAAAGAAGGGTTCAGTCTCAAAAAGTAGTGGACTCCGATCATTATCCGTACAAAGAATATGTAAAATGGTATAGAAATAAAACACGTTGAATTAAATTCAGAACTTTTTATTGAAATTAATAACTGTGTTTAAAGAAGTTTAAGAAAAGTAAAATATATTTCAAAGAAAGTAAAACATGATTTATTAAAAACTGAATACTTAGACTCGAAATCATTTAATTTGTTGAATAAAATTTTTTTTAAGTGCTCATCATTTTAAATTATGACTATTTGGAAATGACCAATATTGGACTGTGATCGTTACTGGGCTCTTCATATATATGAACATGACGGTACATATTAGTCAAGTGTTTTAGCAATAAAATTTGATACTACCTATATACATATATAGTGTAACAAGTACCAAAAGTTTTCTATCTCGGGATTGTAGTTATTTTATAAGAATTATTGTTAGTTACATAAAATACAAAATTGACTCTTGTTGGCCCAAAATAGATAGGTATGGAGAAGTTATGGGGATGTCTCTATTCAACGGTGGACGAATTATGCTGGTAGATCAGGGGTCGGCAACCGGCGGCCCGTGGGACTAATACGGCCCGCCAAACGATTTTATGCGGCCCACCAGTAAGAAAATATAATATTTACTTTTCTTATCCAGCGTAACCAACACATAAATCCCACGCTGCTTTAGGCTTCTTACATACTAGGTGTACTTATGCTAACGTAAATACGTGTAAACCGGCGTAAACAAGAACTTAAGATAGTAAAATTAGAAATTACAAAAAAAAAGTATGGACCGCCTAAAAAATTGGTTAGTGAATGCGGCCCGCGATGTAAAAAAGGTTACCGATTCCTGTGGTAGATGACTAATATTTCTTCTTTATTTCATTGTATTTCGGAAACGATTCATTTTATGACTATGGGCTTATGACTTGAAATTATATTTCAAAAACATACTATAATACGTCCCCCCCCCCATAAATGAATTCCCATATTTGACTTGATAAAGCTGATCTAAGTATCTGTAATCCCGAAATAGTAACATTTTGGCAATAATTTACTTGATTCCATCATTACAGTACCAGACGTTTTATGTTACTAAAACGTGTTAGTGATGTTATGATTTTATTTTTAAGTATTTGCAAGGTTTATTTGTTATACCAAAAATTTCAAGATTAAGTTACCAAGATACCCTTGTTAATAAAATAATTATAAATTTAATTAACTACTAAAACATTAAAATTGTAAGCAATATATTTTAGTAGTTTTTGTTGTTATGTTTCTATTATACATTTACAGGCTTCTTTACGCATTTTATTATATTGTCCTCTGTTCTGAAATACCTCCTATGTATAGTTTTTACCGAATTTATGTTTTTGGTATATAAAAACCCACATTTTAAACGTCCTATGAGAAACATATATTTTAGAAATACTGCAATATCATCTATGCACAGAAACAAACATAGGAGTTGTTTCATGGTGTCAGGAGACATATTATACTTCTTTATTATTTGCTTTTTTATGCTTCCTGTAAAGGTTTTTCACATAGGAGATATTGTAGAACCAACGATGATATTTTAATTGTCCGGTGAATAAACTCTGTCCAGAATGCAGAAATATTAATAAAATTACCTGAAAGATTAAAGTCGCTAATGTTGGCTGTTGCATTGAGTTGCCTACGGAACAGCTAACAAACGACGGGGGATCGACGAAATTATCACGTGAACAGTGATTACTATTTTTGCATTCTGAATAGAGTATAGGGCCCTATATACGGTGCTTATTTTAATGATAGTATAGATCTCCTCAAGAAAATTAAAAACACATAAAACGATTAAGTGGTGTAAGACCCACTTAAGCCCGTTATAAATATCTTTTATATATAAAAAGCAGAAAATTTGTGTATATGTCCGGAAATTCTAACCCACTTCCAGATATGGTACCGAGTTGAAATTTGCATACAGGTAGGAAATGCCGTCAGTATAAAAATCGAAAATATTAAAAGAATCCCATCAGAGACGAGAAATTAATAATTTTGTTTTTAATTATAGTGGACCATCGAAATAGATATGAAACTTGCAGCGATAATACAGGAATTTCCTTTCAATAGCTGTTTATACGACAATTTTCAGATCATGTGCTCTTCAGTCAGCATCGTTAATCTTCGGCCCAAATATTGTCGGTAAACAGCAAGACTGGTAAACAGTACTGATGCTTTGTTGTAACTGATAAGACTTCTTTATTCAGTTATTTAGCAAAACTAATGCTTCGTTCAGAACCTGAAATTAGAACTAACATTAAATTTGTACGTAGAAATTAAGTAGTGTTCACACTGTAAATTAAGACACTGACAGAAATTTCTATCGATTTCTACTTTATCGATCGATATTTGACAACTATTTATATTTGCTAATGAGGTTTTGAGTGTTTCATAGTTCTGAGAAGAATTAAAATAGAGGGAAAATTTATATTTATCCTCATAGAAAATAGAAATATATGGATAGAAACAGAACAATATGGTCATAGAAATTTTGGTACTACTTTTGATAATTTTGTTTAGCAAAAGCCTAATTCAAACCATAAAAGAAGAGCTCATGACAACTTACAAAAATTAAAATTCCAGTTAGTTCCGCAAACGTTTGTAATAACCTATAGGTTTGGGGTAGACGTGCGGTCTAAAGCACACCCATATTTTTTTTTTTTTGCAAAGTGTATAATCATTTGTATTTTTTTTTTTTTTCACACAAATTCCTTTAAGCTTACTTCGAGCCTTTCGGTTTCTGCTGTCCTAGATTTTTACTAACTAAACCCCAAACCTATAGGTTATTCCAAACGTTTGCGGAACTAACTGGAATTTTAATTTTTGTAAGTTGTCATGAGCTCTTCTTTTATGGTTTGAATCTTTTAAACTTTGATCGTGCGGATCAAAGTGAAAACTTCTATGACGATCGAATAAATTTCAATTAATATATATATTTAAAAATATAAAATATATATAAATGATATTAATATTATTATGGATATTACAGGTCGAATCAGGAACATGACAAATTAATATTATATACATGTAAATTAACTTTCGTAAATCACGAGTTAATTTTTTTAAAAGTAATTTATTTTATTAAGCGAAGTTACTACAAGCAATTCAGATTCTTAACTAACTTAAAACTACAAAAACTTAACTAATAAAGTTAATATGACCTTTATAATTTTACATATGTTAGCATGATATAATCTTGATTGGTCAGCAAAGGGTTTCGTGTGACATCTTATCTTGTGGAATTCTCCTGTTGGCATCAAGGTAACTTGTATATAGATAAAATCATTTATTTTCATGCGTAAACTCATTAGATCTACAATATAGTCACTTACAAATGTACTTATACAATATATAAATTATTCTGCTGAATCTTGTTGCTCTTGATTTTATGAATCAATATCTCTTTCAATATTATAATTTAAGAATGAAACAATGGGTTTGTGGTAACTGAAATATGTGATTAATACTTTTGACTGAAATCTGTTTAACAATCTAAAAAAAACCCGTCTATTATAATAATATTTATTTACAATAAATAATATGTACATATATTTTTACATGGTTCCTTTACGTTTATTTCTTAATAAATTATTTATTATAAATTGTGACACCACTTAACTGTAAAAAAAAAACAGTTGTTTGTGGTTTTGCATCAAATTTTAAGTATGTTTACAGACAGAAAGAACATGTGTTAAAATCAGATCTTTAGAGTACATATTACGTAGTTCATTAAGAATACTGTTTATAAATCATTTAATTTCTTTGTAAATTGTATAACAATATTAAATTGACATATTTTACATAAAGTTAATAAAAATTAACTGTAAAAGTAAATTATTTACCACAATGAACATGTAAGTTAATAAATTATCAAATAATTAATAAACCATAAATAATGTAGGTACAATCATATATACATATATCACACTATACAAATACAAATAAGCCTGTGTGATCATAGTAATAATAATAATGCTAATAGTAATGCTGATATAATGCATCAGATAACCGGGTAGAAAATGGCAGACAATTCTTGATTTGTAAGAGAACGTACAAATAATTTGGCAATGGTGTTATAATTAGAGCTAGTCACGGTTCTTTCGAGACCTTCTGTAAATTCAAGGAATTTATTAAATATTTTGGGAGAATGATAAGAAAAACATAGTTGTCCAATTCTTTTATGGGTTCTTGCAGGTATGAGTCTATCTCTATTGCGAGTGCTGTGGGTGTGATTTTCAGTATTTGGCAGTGAATTGTTTTTTAAATATTTTACTATATTGAGAACATAAAGTTTACGGACAGATAATAATTTAGTTTCTGAAAATAAAGTTTCTGTAGGATATAACAATGGTTTCTTGAGTATTACTTTGATAATTAATTTTTGAGTTACTTCTACAGACTCTAGATATTTTTCATACGTTCCACCCCAAGCAATTATGCCATAATTTATAAGTGACTCAACAAGCCCATAGTAGAAGACCATAAGCTGCTTAAATTTAAGAATATCTCTTAATTTTTTAAAAATATATAATGTTTTGCGCATTTTTTTTGTTAAAATAATTAGATGTTCATCCCATTTTAGATGTTGGTCGAAAATAACTCCAAGATATTTTACTTTTTCGGCCGAAATAATTGAATTACAAATACAATTTGAATGATCGCAGTAAGGATCATGGACTTTAATGGAAGTAAAATTAGGGCGACTTCTTTTTTGTATGCTAAAAGGTACAAACATGGTTTTGTTTATATTAAGGGTTAAGATATTTTGATCAAGCCAGTTATTAATTACTGTCATATCAGTTTCTACCAGTTTTTTAACTTCTTCCCATGTTGTAGCCTCTATAAAAAGAACAGTATCGTCCGCGTAGGATATTAATTTTCCGTTCAATTTTAAATTAAGGAGGTCATTTATATATAGCAGAAAGAAAGTTACCCCCACAATTGTCCCTTGTGGGACGCCACACTGAACTACTTTTCTAGAGCTTTTTTTGTCGTTTAAATCCACCATCTGAGAACGGTGAGAAAGGTAGCTTTCAAAAAATTTTAGAGTATGTCCCCTGAAACCTAAAATTTCTAATTTTTTTAAAAGTATTGAATGGTTCACTGTGTCAAAGGCCTTTTGTAGATCTAGAAAAATTGCCATACAAGGCCTCGACTTGTCCAAAGAACTATAAATGGTTTTGGATAAGAGGGCTATAGCGTCATTTGCGCTTTTTCCTTTCATAAAGCCGAATTGATTTAAGTTGATAATATTGTTGCTATTTGTGAATGAGCATATTCTTTTATTGATTAATTTTTCAAAAACTTTTGCAATATTAGAAATAAGCGAAATGGGCCTGTAATTATTTACATTGTTAGGGCATCCACTCTTAAAAACGGGTTTAACTGTTGCTATTTTAAGAGCTTTGGGAAAGTAGCTTCTTTCCAAACAAGTGTTAAAGATTTCACAGAGAGGATTTACAATAAGACTACTTATTTCTTTCAGCGTTTCTGCTGAAAATATGGAACTACAAAAGATTGTAGTTCCATATTTTATTGTACTCTCCTTTGGGTTATTTGACATATCTAAATCCAACGTGGTTTTTAAAAACTCAATTAAAGGCTTTAATTCTTCTTTTGAGAAATCCATATTAAAATCTCCACTCAAAACCATAGGTAATTGACGTAAGTTCCGTTTGAGATATAAATGAGAAAATTTTCTTGAATTAATTCGATGATTTGATGTACTTTTGATGTACACTTTGATTAGGTGAGATGTAAATTGCAACAATTATAATTATGAGTCCATTATTAGCTAATTCCCTTTTCCGATTCAATTCATCGTTGAACTGACTATTTTGATCCATCTTTAATTTTGTGATCTGTGAAAGACGATATTCAGAAACAGAAAAACAATTAATAATCAATAATATAATTATAATATACATAATAATATTATGTAAATAATATTATATATTAATATTTATATATATAATAATACTATATAATATATATAGTGATATAATTATAATTATTTATAAAAAATTGTCTTTCAAGTGTATTCTCGGGCCACACTACATGAAAAAAAATTGATGTGAAGTGTGAATATTCACACATTTCAGGGTTTCGCAGGTATATAATAAGTGAAGACGGCATGCTGAGTGTGCAGGACAAATTTTACTTTGTAGTAATCACGGCAAAATGAACTATATTTTTAAAATAATTTATCGTCTGTTAATCATATAATAATACTGGTTATTAAATTTACGCTGTTAAAAATTAAATGCAACATTTGTCAAAATATAACTAGAATTTTGACAAATTAATTTCAACATAATAAAAATGCAAAAAAAAAAAACGAAAAATAAAATTCACTCCGTACTCGAACTCGAAACCGTTCGTTTCCAGCGCATTTCAGCTTACGACACCAGTGCTCTAACCATTACGCTATCGCACGCCTTGCATATGGGTGTCTTACATTGGTATAACTTTTGTACTTTGTGAACCAAAAACCACAAAAAATGCGTTATTTTCCGAAAACATAATCTGAGCAAAAATTCCTGTTGTACTATTTCGGTTCACACCAATATACATTACTTAGAATTTTTTTAGATTTTTAGTTTAAGCCATCTGGGCTACAGGGTGTGGGACAAATTTTTTTTTGCACAATTTTGGCAAAAAACGCATCAAAATAATTTATTTTGCAAAAATAAAAATTTGATAGTTAATCCACGTACTAAGGGCTTTCATTTGATACCCTACTCAGAATTTAAAAAAAATATTTTTGTTTTCGATGAGCACATATTTGTTTATATTTTTAGGGGGATATGTTTTTTAGACGTTTTAGTATTTTTCCTATGTGCGGGTCAAAAAGTTGTATAAGCATGCCAAATTTCAACTCTCTAGGTTTAGCCGTTTGGCTACAATTTTTACGGAACAGACAGACAGACGACAAAATGACGGTATAAGGGTTTTTTGGTCATACCTACAAAACCCTAAAAATCAGCTGTGACCACCATTGGATCGACCGCCGTCACAAAGTACTTGTATAAAATTCATTCTAGCAGCAGAGTAGAAATAACTTAGCCTAATATTATCTAACAGAGATATTATTTATCATGACCATGGAAACGTTACATCTAAGTATGAAAAAAAAAATCAGCTGTGGCCACCACAGGACCGACCGCCATCAAAAGTACTTGTATAAAATACATTCTAGCAGCAGAGTAGAAATAACTTGACCTAATATTTTCTAACAGAGATATTGCCGACCGGCGTAGCGTAGTGGTAACACATGTGCTCTGCGTTGCGAAGGTCTCGGGTTCGAATCCCGTTCAGGCATGGAAATTTTCTCAAATAAAAATTGTACTGGCTAATTGCCAAAGCAGCAAAGGCCATTAAATTAAAAAAAAAAAAAAAACAGATATTATTTATCATGACCATGGAAACGTTACATATAAATATGAAAAAATTGAGAAATTATTAAAAAAAAAATTATTTAAAAAATTTTACATAAATTATTCGAAATTTTTCGTTTTATCAAAAAACGTCTCAAATAAAAGTTATTAGTTATTACTTTTATAGCAACTTTGGTTTAATAATTTTTTTCGAGATATTTTTCTGTTGTGAAATATTCGCAAAAATCTTAAAATCGACACGAGTAAACTCCCATTTTTAGTCAACCGATTTTTACCAAAAGTTGATCAACTCGTGCCATTGATGGCAGAAGCTTATATATGAAGTTTCATAAAAATCTTTTCAGCCGAATTTGCTCTGCACGTGTACACATACAGACAGACCGACAGACATCATGCTAAAAATAGTCAAAACGTTATGTAGGGACCTCAATTCGTGGAGATTCATCGAAATCTCGAAACGTCAAAATTGGTATGATCACAATACCTCCCTTATATATGTTGGCGGTCGGTAATACAGAGTGATTATTTAACGGCGAGACGACGTCACTGGAAATTTTAATAATTTGCCGTTTCATACACATCGTAGCAGGCGATTATGCCTGCATTTTTTTATGAGAGGATAAATCTGACGCTCGATTGACACATGTGCGCATGCTTCAAAATGACTGAGCGGAGTACACGTGTGTGCGTGTAACTGCTTACACAGTTAAGACAAAAAAAAAGTTACTTCCGTATTTTTTCAATAATATTTTGTTACTCTTGCGTCGTTTATTTTATTTTTTTAAATATGCAACTTCTTCACTTTTTTTCTTGGTACTAAATAGAGAAATTTGTTTATTATTTTTTTTTTAATTGGTTCAAATTTTCTCGTATCTATATGGCATTTCAGTTTTTTTCTTTTCTTTATTAATTTTCATGAAGTTTTTAATTTTTTTTAAGTAGTCCTTCACTTCTGTTAAAGTTTCCGTATCATTATATTCCATCAATTTTACACAGTCATCTTGTATTTCTTTCAACATTGCATTTACTTTTACATATGTATCATTTGGTGTGTTGTTATTTTTCTTTAATGTTTGTGTCGTATTTTAATTATTGCGTATTTCTTTATGAAACTTCAAAGAATCTCCGTATTTTAAATGAACAAAATGAATATGTTTACATATTGTATGTTTAATGTAATAATCAGGACATTCACAACTGTATGAATGGACGCAGATGTTAAAAAAAAATACATATTAATTTACAGCATAAAGATTTAAGTTTAGTGACTTCATAGTTCTTTTCTCCAATTACTAGAAATTTATTTGATGCTGTTATTCTTATATCATATTCCAAAGTTAATGCAAATCGGTGCCTTTTAATTATGTTTCCAATCTGAGAATAATTTTTTCCCTTAATATTTTTTATTATTCTGTCTGTAATTTTATCTCGAATTAAATTCACAATTGCAAAAATACCTTTATCTAAACGTTGCACATTTCTTGCTTCTAAATAAAAATACTTTAAAGTTTTATGCATGGATTCAAGGTGAATATTAGTGTTAATTTTTAAACGTTTTCTATAAGTATAAGCCCAAAGATTGGGCTTCTCATAATAATTTGTGAAAATATATTCACCAAATTTTTTGATATCATTGTCCGAAAGTAAAAAATCTATTGCTCTTGGTAACATTTATATAAATTTTGATTCTTCAAGGGTTATTTGTAAAGTTTTTACAAATTCGTCGATTACCATTAAAGTTTATCTTATGAATACTTTTTAAATTGACATTTAAATTATATTGTTTTGAAAATATTTTATTGCAAATTAAGCACATAACAGTAATTTTCAATGTATTTAAAAATGCGTCCGCTGCATATAAATATATGTAAACACAACAGTGGTAAACAACCTTATTTTAAAATCCTTGTTTCCCGCTACACTGGGACGCATGCGTATACGTGTCATCATTTTTTTCTTCATAATCAAATTTTAGGTTATTATGTCATAGTACTCACCAATATTTCTGCTAGGAGGCACGTAAAATTCAGTGACGTCGTCTCGCCATTAAATAATCACTCTGTAGATACTTTGAAAAAAATATGAAAATTTTTTCAAATTTTTTTCGTTTTATCAAAAAGTGCTATTTATTGCTTTTGTAGCAACTTTTGTTAAATAATTTTTTTCGAAATATTTTTCTGTTGTGAAATATTCGCAAAAATCTTAAAATCGACACGAGTAAATTTCCATTTCTAGTAAACCGATGTTCGCCAAAAGTTAATCAACTTTTGCCATTGATGTCAAAAGCTTAAATATGAAGTTTCATAAAAATCCATTTAGCCGAATTCGCTCTGCACGTGTACACAGACAGACAGACCGACAGACATTATGCTAAAAATAGTCAAAACATTATGTAAGGTCCCCTCAATTCGTGGAGATCCATCGAAATCTCGAAATGTCAAAATCGGTATGATCACACTACCTTCCTTACCTATATATGTTGGCGGTCGGTAAAAATCGTGGCTCGAATTTTTGAAAATTATATTATCAAATTGCAGTTAAAATCACTATATTAGAATGTAAACCCGAACCAGCCAGAGATTTTCGGATTATCTGACTGCCTCGCTCGGCTAAACTCGGCTTCCTTGAGTTTACTCGAATAAAAGCATTTGTTTCATTCTCGCTCGGATAAACTCGGGGAAACCGAATGAGCGTTTCACTTCGAGACCTGACAGGTCAAACTCATTCGTTCCCAGCTAAAATTTTCTGTATGTGGTGCCCAGAGAAGTTTTCACTTCAATAAAACACAAAGAAATAAAGGTAAAACTACAGAATTACATCCTACACCGCTATTTTCACAAACTCCTTTAAGCTTACTTCGAGTTTTTCGGCTTCTGCTGTCCTAGACTTTTACTAACTAAACCTAACGTAATTACCCAGTTTTTAGGTGCACAGTACTTTATTTTCCCCTATATTAGTCCAATTAAAATTGTATATCATTGTTCATGCATTTATAATAAAGAAGTGGTGTAGGATGCCAAATTATAGTTACCCTTTTTTCTCTTAAAACTGTGAAAGTAATATTAATATTTATTATTATTATTATTAAATACCAGCATATTTATTCAATTGATATATTTAACTGAAAATTAAGCATTATTATATAGATAAAGTATGTTCCTTTGGTTTAGGCGGAACTAGATTTTCAATTCTAGTTTTTGATCATTTTGTTCAGGAAAAGCCAACTTCAATATATAAAAAGTAGCTAATGACAACTTACAAAAATGGAAATTCCGGTTAGTTCCGCCTAATCTTTTGGAATAGACTGTAACTTTAATTTTATTGAGAACTGACACGCTCGAATACGTAGTCTGGTGGTCAAATATTGTACTAGGTGTTCTAGTACTGTTTGAAATTACTCTATATTAGTGCACCTGTTGCCAACTATGTTGGCAAACACATCCTTACCTTAATGTGGAACTTGCTCGACACCTCTGACATCTTTCTCTAGCCATATGCCTTACTTCATGAAGTGCCTTACTTCAAGTGAACAGCATATACTAAGGCGAGTTTTACTCAATGCATTACATTTACATTTTTGAAAATAAAGGTAATTTAAAACGTTTAATTTATTTATACATTAATTTACCATTTTTACCAAAATGTATTCAAAAATATCTCAAATCAGTTTAAATAATCGTGTAAATAAAAAATAAGGTCAGTATTATATGAGGATAAATCTGTAAAATATCATTCACATCGGTCAAAGGATAAAAGAGTTTCTCGTTTATGCTTATGAAACCCTAGATATTTCTGTATGTTATTTTATCCCGAGATTCTTAGAGAATAAATCTGCAAATTATTGTTCATATCAGTCAAAGGATATAGGAGTATCTAGAGTTTCTTCTTTATGCCTACGAAACCCTAGACATTTCTATATGTAATTTTATCCGCAGTTTGTTAGAGAATAAATTTGCAAAATATTGTTCATATCGGTCAAAGCATATAGGAATATCTAGAGTTTCTTGTTTATATCTACGAAACCCTAGACATTTCTATATGTAATTATATTTGTAGATTCTTAGAGAATAAATTTGCAAAATATTGTTCATATCGGTCAAAGTATATAGGAGTGTCTAGAGTTTCTTGTTTATGCCTACGAAAGCCTAGACATTTCTAAATGGAATTATATTCGAAGATTCTTAGATAATAAATCTGCAAAATATTGTTCATATCGGTCAAAGTATATAGGAGTGTCTAGAGTTTCTTGTTTATGCCTACGAAACCCTAAAATAACATATAGATATATCTCTATATGTTATTTTATTAAATTCAGATAAATTAAATACCAGCCGCTGAAAAATACTAAAATGTTTTTAGTCAAGTTATAGCTAATGACACTTCGGCAAGCTTCGGAATATTTCGTTACATTTCGCAATCTTGCTTCAAATTTGTTTTCACGTCATAGCACGCACCCAGGGACACACGTTGGCGTATTATATTATAGATTCTTATAAGAGAAAAGTTCATATTATTTGTTAACATTTTTCGTCTCTATAATTGTGATTATATGAACTGTGTGTAATCAGGGTCGAAATAAAGTATTTTCGCGCCGCGGGCATCTTTATATGGCGCCCCAAGATGTGCATAATTACGCAAAAATTAAGTTGGAGTTACTAACCAGCTAAACCCAAATTTTTAGAGGCGCTGAAAATTAAGTGGTAATTATATTCGTAGATTCTTAGAGAATAAATTTGCAAAATATTGTTCATATCGGTCAAAGCATATAGGAGTAGCTAGAGTTTCTTGTTTATGCCTACGAAAGCCTAGACATTTCTAAATGGAATTATATTCGAAGATTCTTAGATAATAAATCTGCAAAATATTGTTCATATCGGTCAAAGTATATAGGAGTGTCTAGAGTTTCTTGTTTATGCCTACGAAACCCTAGACATTTCTATATGTTATTTTATTAAATTCAGATAAAATAAATACCAGCCGCTGAAAAATACTAAAATGTTTTTAGTCAAGTTATAGCTAATGACACTTCGGCAATCTTCGGAATATTTCGAATATTTCGATTTTCACGTCATAGCACGCACCCAGGGACACACGTTGGCGTATTATATTATAGATTCTTATAAGAGAAAAATTCATATTATTTATTAACGTTTTTCGTCTCTATAATTGTGATTATATGAACTGTTTGTAATCAGGGTCGAAATAAAGTATTTTCGCGCCGCGGGCATCCTTATATGGCGCCCCAAGATGTGCATAATTACGCAAAAATTAAGTTATAGTTACTAACCAGCTAAACCCAAATTTTTAGAGGCGCTGAAAATTAAGTTGTTAATTGCTGTCAAAAATATTTGTTGAGTAAAAAATAAGTCTTCAACCAAAATTTTCGCAACTCCTTGCATTTGGCGCCCCAGGCAACTGACTGTCTTGACACCCCCTTAATCCGGTCCTGTGTGTTATATTTGTTATATTATTTATATTTATATATTTATATTAATTATATTTGTAATTTCCTCCTAATTTGTTACAATTTTATTGTATTTACGTGCAATATGTCTTTGTATTTTCATTTCTATGTTCCTAAATTGTATTTTGTTTTCGTTTTTGATAATAAAATAATCTGTTTTTAATTGTTCTATTTTTTTTTGTATTTTCAATTTTATAATTGAAAAACATGAATTAGAAGGGAATTTGGTAAATAAAATTAAACCAAAATTTATACCGGTAATTATTTGATGTTAGACTCGATTTTAACTTGTTATTCGAACCGAAATTTTTAGACGGATTGAAACTGCAACGAAAAATATTTACTTGGAACGTAACCGTAAACCGGAACGAAATAAATTTGGGTTTGACTCTCCGATTTAAAGAGGGCATCCTTTTTATGAAAATACAAGCAATTGTTATGGTAAATAATGATTCAGATTGATTTACACACTAATTTATTAATAAAGAACAAGAACTAATACAATTACAGGTGGGCCTCGATTTACGCCGGTGTTACGTACCGGCGCAAAATAAAGCGGCGCAAATCAAAGCAAAGAATGTTCATTCCAGAGACGGATTAACATTCTATTCGAATTAATATTTTTGTTTTTTTTTTGAATTATTTTTGTTTTTTCTTTATTTATTACTTATATATATAGAAAATTATAATATTATTACAGAACATACAATACAATGCAACAATACGATACAAATAAACAAAAATTAAAACAGAAATCAAAATTATAATCAAAAATAAAAACAAAACCTTTGAAAGAATATTAAAAATTTATTTTTCTTTATTTTTTTTTTTTTTTTTCACGCAGAAGGCTTATGTAAGGTTCCATAGATGTTTTGATATTTTTTTATTATAGTTGAACTGCGTTCGCAATCATGATCTGTCTTGCAAATGTCTTAATTTTTTAATTTTATCTGCATTTTTCATTATTGTAGTCACCGTTGATGGAGGTAAGTTTAGGCATCTACAAATCTTCGGACGAGTTTCACCATTCTCTATTCTTTTAATAACTTCAATTTTTGTCTCAATCGAAATAGACCTACGTTGTTTTCTATCGTGTTTTGTAGATATATCTTCCATTGGTATAAATGAAAATTATAATTATTATTCAATAATTTTAAATTAAATTTTAAAAGTAAGTTAATAAAAATAATATAGAAAAATTAAAAATTATTAAATTTAGATTATATTAAATATTAGATTTAGATTTATTTAAATTTAAATATGTACATATCATAAAGCAGAAACTCTTAAGCGAGTTAAATTTATTTTACAACTGAATACGTCTCAGTAGTGCGATTACTGCGACTGCGTAAACCACGAGACATCCCCGCTTCGACCCCTGAATTGTCGACACCCGACTCCGACGTTCAACTGTTTCAAAGCGGCGTTATTTTAAGGTCGCTGCCAACCGGCGTAAAATAAGGCCCACCTGTACAATACAGTGTGTGATGAACATAAATGTACATAACCGAACTGTCTAAAAGCAACTACAGAACATTAACATTAACAACACAGATTAGGTCGTGTGGTTCACACAGAACTCAACAGATGGCACGACCTGTACAAAAACAAAATATATTCTACTACAATGGTTAAGTTTACTTATTTTAATACTACCCCCTAAACTGAACCATGTTAAAAGTGTCATTCACTAAGCCCAATTTTAGAACACATTTTTCTAAAATGAATTGAATTTAGGGGTTTGGTGAACATGTCTCCGAGTTGATCTTCGGAACACACATGATCTATATTAGTGTCACCGTTTTGATCACAGAATATCACTTTTGTAAGGACACACCAGATCTGGTTATTTTGGTTACTTTTATAGTGTATTATTGAAAAAAAAAAAAAAAAACGCTGTAAAACAGACTTCAGAATTGTTAGTTATGATCATTATAATTACGATATAAACATTTTTCAATACCAACATGACATACAATTTCAAAGGTGCAAACTATTGAAATCAAAATTTCCTTTAAGTTTGTTTTTACAAAAGTGAACAGCATACATGTAACATAGCTTTAAAACTAAAGCCCGTTTCTTTGGTTTAAGCGGAATTATAGGCTATTCCAAACGTTTCAGAGGAACTAGATGGATTTTATTTGTATGTTGTCACGAGCTGATCCTTTAACGATTTAAGTGAGCTTCTGCTAAAAAAAATGATCGAAAGCCACATTTAAACGTTAAAAGTTACTAGTTACTAATTTTCCAAATCTAGTTCTGCTTAAATCAAATAAACAAACTATAGATTTTGGCAACTAGTAATCGATTAAATGATACTTTTGATCGTTGTGTTTAGCCCAATTCAATAATTAAAAAGTTGGCTCGTGATAATTTATAATTAAACATATTTTTAATTTAAAATTAACATAAAAATTCCATTTAGTTACGCTTAAACGTTTAGAATATCCTATAATGCTCTATATTACAGGGAGAGTAATATTATAACAAAAATATGGATTAAAGACATGTGGATTTTGATTCTAATCTGGTATTTGTTGTAGAATGAAACGTGATGCGGTAATAACTTTTTTTGCTCCGGCATATAAAATTGGCCGCTTCTAAAATGGGCACTACACACTCTATAATTTTTTAGACTTGAGTACCTAAAGCCCTTACTCGAAACAGAGTGCGACAGTGCTTCCACAATGTTAGGAATGGCTTCCAGCCATTTGTTCCTAAGTGCCTGGTTCGTAGGAAACGTAAACATACTTCGATTGGCATAATTTGTACATCCAGGCACTATACAGTATTTCGACGTTTTACTCTGAAACAAATAATATTCAGTTATTCTTTTTGTCAATACGTCAAGTAAATCCGTGTGGCTGATTCAGGGAACTAATTTATTTTATATGTCAGCAATCATATTAACATATCAGATTAATTATTGATTGCCTACATAAAGCTCATTTCTTAGCTTCGTGCAGAACTAGATTTGAATTAAGCTTTTGATCATTTTGTTTAGCAAAAGCCCACTTTAATCATTAAAAACGGAGCTCGTGACCAATTCCACAGTAAATATTACATTTAGTTGCCCACTAAGCTAAGAAATTAATTATAGGCTCATAGGCAATATAATTAGGGCTCAAAGAGCAAAATTGTACAATCTGGAACACCGCTCCGGTACATTTCAAGCCTTGAAAATAATGTCGGTAAAAGGAAATTAAATGAATAGCAAAGTCAAATTTTGAATTGTTTTAGCCTTTCTTAATTATAAAATTGATGTACTGAATGTACCATCCAAAATATCAGTACAATTACAGATCTAAAAAAAAAAAATACGCAACAAAATAATTGACTAATGACAATGTTCTAGTTCTAATTACATTTTACCAATTTACATGACAATAACTCAAACTGTTACTGTAAACATTTCATTTGTATAAAAAATAAAAATAGTAACTTTTGCCGTGTTAAATATATAAAATAAATATGAATGATACTACTTACCATGTCGTGGAACGAAAACCACAAAAACAGAATAACAATAAGAAAATTCGAAGATTCGAGATTTATTATATAAAATCTGTCAACTTCGGCAGCTATTTTAAATAAACTATGGAGGTAGAGAAGGGGAACAACCAATGGGAACTACACAACACTACTGCTGCCTAGCGGCAAAGTGAAACATAACATGCTGCATCCAGGGACGGCGTGAAGGGGGCCGTGTCGAAATTTTTCTATACCAGTGGCACAGGCGTGGTTTTGATAAAGTTCACGTATGAAGTAATAGCGAACTTATGAATTGGAGCGCTTATGAAACTCCTAGTTTAATTGGGTTTTTCACTAGTTTAATTGCGCTCGCATTGTCCACAAATAACATAGGCACATCAGTTTTTCTACTAAGTTCTAACATTAGTCTATTAAGCCACACTAGTTCTTTAGCACCTTCACTTGCAGAGACGAATTCCGCTTCTGTGGTAGATAGCGCGACTGACTTTTGTAACTGAGACCTCCATGTTACAGCTGTACCACCGATCAATGAGACAAAACCGTTGGTTGAACGTCGAGTTTTGTTGTCACCTGCGAAGGCAGCATCGGAGTAAGCACAGAGTTCATCGTTAGATACCTAAGAGGTACCACGTAGATACCTAAAAATCCGTTTGACAGAGATCCAGTTGGATGAGGTAGGTTCAACCATAGATCGAGCAGCCTTCGAGACGGCGTATGCAATATCTGGGCGAGTAGCACAAGCCAGGTACATCAAGCATCCTATTGCCGAGCGATACGGAACAGTGCTGTCAAGAGCCTCATCAGACACGTCGTTTAGTTGTCCATTATCAGTGGGTGTCTTTGTCGGCTTGTAATCGGCCATACCAAAACGTTGTAGAATTTTCTCAACGTATGTTCGTTGTGAAACAAACAGACCTGATTTCCGTGGCTTGATTTGTATGCCTAAAAACGAATCCAAAGAGCCTACTGTGATTTTGAACTATGACGTCAATAAGTCCAGAAACGAGTCAACTGCTTTTCGAATTGAACCTGCAATAAGACCGTCGTCAACGTATATTGCGACCAATAGTTTTTCTGTCTTATTCTGCCAAATGTAAATGCAAGGATCTGCCGTTGAACGGACGAAACCATTCTTTTCCATGAATGAATGGAACTTGTTGTTCCAACATCGGGGTGACTGTTTGAGTCCATATAGCGATTTCTTGAGACGACAGACTCGGCCTGACCCATCATCAAATCCTAGAGGTTGAGTCATGTAAATTTCTGCATCTATGTCTCCATACAGGAATGCTGTTTTTACATCAAATTGACTAAGCACTAAATTTTCTCTGGCTGCAATCGCTATTAATGTACGAATAGCATCATATCGAGCGACTGGACTAAAAGTCTCATCGTAATCGAATCCAGCTCGTTGAAAGACACCTCGAACTACCAAGCGAGCAAGGTATCGATCTATAGAACCATCAGGCTTATATTTTACTCGTAAAACCCAACGGTTATCAATGGCTCGTTTGCCTTTTGGTAGTGGCACTAAGTCCCATGTCTCGTTTTCCTTGAAGGCATTTATTTCCTCCTCCATTGCACTCAGCCATTTATTTGAATCGTGACATTTCATAGCATCACTGAAATTAGTTGGTGCAAGTTCTTCATGAACAGCCTCTGCTAAACATGTGAACGCACTATTCACTTGAGAGCGATGAGCTTGATATTCCACTTCATAGTCATTCAATTTCACTGGAGGACAAATTTTGCGGACTGGACGACCAGTTTGAATTTCACTTTGGTTATCGGAGTCATTTTCTTCTATTTCTTCTAAGGTGTTGCTAAGTTCGAGTTCAATCAAGTTGTTTGTTGTACACAGTTTTTCTGGACGAAAATCAACATTGCGTGATTTCATTACACGATGTTTTGATGGCACCCATACTTTGTAACCATCTTTATCATTTACGTAGCCAACAAAATAACCGAAGACAGCTTTATTGTCGAATTTGGAGCGAAATTTCTTCGGTACATTTACGTAGCATTCTGAACCGAAAATGCGCAAATAGTCGAAACTGTTAAACTCTGCCGGACCATAGTTCGAATGGCGTTTTACCTTCAACACTAGACTTTCCAGTGCGATTAATCAGAAACATGGCAGTTTCACACGCGTGAGCCCAAAAATATTTAGATAACTTGCCGACTGATAGCATTGAACGAGCTAGTTCTACCACATGCCGATTTGACTGTTCTGCGACACCGTTTTGCTCAGGCGTATCCGGACATGTCAGGTATAACTCGATACCACGATCACTTAGCTCTGTCAAAACCGAATTGCAATTAAATTCACCGCCACCATCTGACCGAAAATATTTCACTTTGTGGCCAGAGGTATCACACTCTTTCAAGAATGTTTTTAAATGTAATGGGTGTTTTTTTTAGAGGTATAGAACTTTAAATTGCAATAAAACAACGATGGATTATTCGATTGACATGAATTTTTTTTTATTCGAAAGATAATCTTGTGGCATTACATTTTAAATATGATTTCTGGCATATGACCGCCACGGCTGGCTCGGATGTAGTCCAATCTGGACGTCCAATTTTCGATGACTTTTTCCAACATTTGTGGCCGTATATCGGCAATAACACGGCGAATGTTGTCTTCCAAATGGTCAAGCGTTTGTGGCTTATCCGCATAGACCAATGACTTTACATAGCCCCACAGAAAGTAGTCCAGCGGTGTTAAATCACAAGATCTTGGAGGCCAATTCACAGGTCCAAAACGTGAAATTAGGCGGTCACCAAACGTGTCTTTCAATAAATCGATTGTGGCACGAGCTGTATGACATGTTGCGCCGTCTTGTTGGTATGATTTAATGTAATGCCACAAGATTATCTTTCGAATAAAAAAAAATTCATGTCAATCGAATAATCCATCGTTGTTTTATTGCAATTTAAAGTTCTATACCTCTAAAAAAAACACCCGTTATAACCACTTCTGATTTATTCTTTAAAAAGAATATACGAACGAAACGCGAGTAGTCGTCTTTAAACACTACATAATAACGGAAGCCATCAATAGAATTTACACTCATTGGACCGTTCACGTCAGCATTGATCAGTTCACCAACAGTTTGTGGACGATTTTCACGTGAATGAAACGATTTGCGGTGTGATTTATCGAGAACACAACCATCACAAAACGATGTGGTGTCCAAACACTTAACCGTTACACCGTAACGAGATAGCACATTACGCACATGACGTTTGTCTTGGTGGCCGAGTCGCCCGTGCCATCCCTGCAACAGTTGTTCTGAGGTTGTTAAGTTAACCTCCACTTGTGAGTCCGGAGCACTAACACGCATATCCATGGTGTATACAGGACCGTTGAGTTTTCCGGTTGCGACGACTTTGCCATCACGCCGAATGACTACGCCCTTGCTGTAGAAAGTGATGTCATTTCCATATTTAGCTGCTTGACAAACAGAAAAAAGTTGATGTCGGGCATCTGGTACATACCAAACTTCATTTAAAGAAGCGGGCAACCATATATTATCTACTTGTACTTCGATATTGACACTACCAGATCCGTATGCAAGAATAAACTTGTTGCCAGCTGTTTGTTTGTTGATATATGGTTTGTTGTACCGGAATCCGAAATCCAGCTATCAGCGCTATCAAAATTTGTGTTAACTACCAAACCAGTAGCAAAAAATGTACTGGGTTTGCTGTTCTTCTACGAACTGGAGTCGGAGTTGCTGTTGCTGATAGTTGCCTTTGTTTCCTCTGCAGCACGTTTTCGTTTTCACGTTTTCGGCAATTTGCAATAACATGCCCAATTTTCTTACAATACAGACAAGAACGACTTTCTCTCTTTTTCATTTTGTTAAAATTTGTTGTCGGCTTGTTTTTGGTGTTGTCGTTCATCTTGTCTCGACTTTACGTAGAAAGCGCCAACTGTTTGAGTCTGTCCATGTGTCACTAGCGAATTCTCAATCGAACGCAAATTTTCAATGAGAAGTTTTGTCGTTTGCTCGATTTCCGGAACACGATACCATGTCGGCCGATAATATTGATATTCAGCACCGAGTGTTTCAAAAATACGATGATGAAGCAGCGAGAGAGGGAGTGTTGCATTTGGGTTGCTTTTCTTTAGTTCATCACGTAGATCTTCGAACATGTTCGCCAGTCGAAACGTGTGTTTGGTGACGGAAGTGACGTCATCTTTTGTTGTTTCGAAAAAACAATCGAACAACGTATACAGACGTTGTAAAGATGACTGTTCAAATACTGATATAATTTCAGTACATAGATTTATTGAAATGTAATTTGTAGTTGAGCAGGTGTTAAATGCCGGGCACATAATTTTATGTGATACATCTGAGTGTCGGTCATCTGAATTTACAATATATGGATTCTGTTTGCAAACAAGTGCATTATGTTCATTGCTTCATGAAATAAAATAAGTTTTAGTTGGACAGGAGCAGCTAAAAATTAAATATTAAACTTGCAGGTGCAAGCATATTAGTGCAGTTTGGTTTTTCTGTGACAAATGTAATGAACAAACTCGCATAGTATCAGTTACTTTTTAACTCAAAATATATTCTCATGTCTTCCTCCTTTCCATAACCAAATATTTTCCCAATCTGGTCTTAATATTATCTTTCCCTTCATTTTTCTGAAGAAAAGAAAAAATCTAAGATGCCCATCTTTGTCCTGTCTTGAATGACAACCACAAACACTACAATTTGTTCTACTTTAATAGTTTTTCACTTCTATCGACATTCTCACAAATTCAACACTGGAACATATGTAATAAGTTCAAACAGTACTAGAGCGCCTAGTACAATATTTGATCACCAGACTGCGAATTCCAGCGTGTCAGTTCTCAATTCCAAACGTTTAGGCGGAACTAACTGAAATTTACATTTTTGGAAGTTGTCATGAGTTCTTCTTTTATGGTTTGAAGTAGGCTTTTTCTAAACAAAATTATCAAAAGCCTCACTTAATCTATAAAAGAAACTGGAATTGGAAATCTAGTTCCATCTAAATCAAAGAACCAGACTTTACCTATTGAGAACTGACACGCTCGGATATGCAGTCTGGTGGTCAAATATTGTACTAGGCGCCTGTAGTACTGTTTGAACTTATTACATATGTTCTAGTGTTGATTTTTTGTTAGAATGTCTATAGACGTTGTGAAAAACTGTAAATGTAGAACAAATTGTAGTGTTTTTGGCTGTCATTCAAGATAGGACAAAGATAGGCATCTTAGTTTTTTTCTTAAGAAAAATGGAGGGAAAGTTAATATTAAGTCCAGATTGGAAAAGATTTCGTTATGGTCAGGAGGGAGGCATGGAAATATATTTTGAGTTAAAAAGTAACTGATACTATGCGAGTTTGTTCATTACATTTGTCGCAGAAAAACAAAATTACACTAATATGCTTGCACTTGCATTTTAACTTTTAGCTGCCCCTGTCCAACTAAAACTAATTTTATTTCATGAGGCAATGAACATAATGCACTTGTTTGCAAACAGAATCCATATATTGTAAATTCAGATGACCGACACTCAGATGTAACACATAAAATTACGTGCTCGGCATTTACACCTGCTCTACTACAAATTACACTTCAATAAATCTACTAAAATTAAACTTAAAATACTGTAATTTGATGCGCACCTTCTGTTATACACCTCAATAATGTGTAGCGCGTAAAAAATAAAAAATTTCCCAAATATTTACTCGCATTTTCATAAAATAAAAATGTACTGTGCTTAAATTAACCTGTTCGCTGTTAGCATATTGACAGCTGAATACTAGACACGACAGCCATATTGCCTTGGAATACAGCGCCGCCAACGGTAATGTCACTTCTCAATTGTGATTTTAGTTTAAATTTAGTTTATGTTTTTATCTTACTATAGTTGTTAACAATACCTGGTGGTTTTGCAGTAATAGAAGAGTCGAGTTTGTGTCAAATGTGCTAAAGATAAGAAGGTAAGTGTTCCCAACTTCGAAATAATAAAAAAATATGTGAAAAATAGAAGCCGTGTTTATTGGATAACATTTCTAAAATCCATGTAATATTTAATTCATTTTTAGGGTTTTGTAGGTATGACCAAAAAACCCTTATACCGTCATTTTGTCGTCTGTCTGTCTGTCTGTCTGTCTGTCTGTCTGTCTGTCTGTCTGTCTGTCTGTCTGTTCGGTAAAAATTGTAGCCAAACGGCTAAACCTAGAGAGTTGAAATTTGGCATGCTTATACAACTCTTTGACCCGCACATAGGAAAAATACTAAAACATCTAAAAAACATACACCCCTAAAAATATAAACAAATATGTGCTCATCGAAAAAAAAAATATTTTTTTAAAATTCTGAGCAGGGTATCAAATGAAAGCCCTTAGTACGTGGATTAACGATCAAATTTTTATTTTTGCAAAGTAAATTATTTTGATGCGATTTTTGCCAAAATTGTGCAAAAAAATTTTTGTCCCACACCCTGTAGCCCAGATGGTTTAAACTAAAAATCTAAAAAAATTCTAAGTAATGTACATTGGTGTGAACCGGAATAGTACAACAGGAATTTTTGATCAGATTTTGTTTTCGGAAAATAACGCATTTTTTGTGTTTTTAAATAAAATATGTTAACTATTTAATTCGTTATGTAACACACCAGATTAGTAGCTCTAGTAGCATAGTTGGTTTTGACGTACGCTTAATAATGTAACTTAATTTGCAAACTAGGGTTCGAATCCTGTTAATTTTATTTATTGTTTTTTTTGCATTTTTATTTTGTTTAAATTATTTTGTCAAAATTCTAGTTATATTTTGGAACCTTGCTATATAAAAAAAAAATACTGCACATATTTAGAAACTTAAATAATGGTATAAGGCATTCGAATTAAAATTCATAAAAAAATATTTTGACATAAAATTTGTTTTGGCATCCCAAATAATCATCGTTCAGTTACTAAATACCTGCAAAACCCAGAAATGTGTGAAAATTCACACTTCACATCAATTTTTAAGTATTTTGTAAACAATTTAATAAAGAACATTAATTAGAAAGTAAATTACATCAATACATATGGTTTATATATATATATAATATTAATTTAGACCTTATTTTTATAAACTTAGAACTACTATTGAGAACTGACACGCTCGGCTACGCAGTCTGGTGGTCAAATATTGTACTACGCGACTGTAGTACTGTTTGAAATTAATACATATTTTCTAGTGTTTATTTTTTGTTAGAATGTCGATCGAAACATTTTCATAAAATAAAAATGTATTGTGCTTAAATTAACCTGTTCCCTGTTAGCATATTCACAGCTGAATACTAGACAATTCAGCCATATTTTCTTGTATTACAGCGCCGCCAACGGTAATGTCACTTCTCAATGGTCTATTTCAAAGTAGAAAAATGTGTGTAAGAAGATAGGAGCTGTTTGTCCTTGCTTCGGATTGGTTTAGATCAGTGGTTCTCAACCAGGGTGCCACAAGCACACGAAAAGGGTGCCGCGAGCTTTTCAAAATAAATTCGCCGCTATTCTCGGAATCTCGGTAAGACCCGTGTCTTACAGAAAATACGCGGGAAATGTGTTCTGTCTCACTCGTCATAAAACCCTTGCGAGTTTATTGGACGCCAAAAACGCCCGACCTTGAACGGCTCGCTCGCTCGCTCTCTTTCTGTGACATATTTAATAGTAGGGTGCCGCGAAGATCTCACATTTTGCATAGGGGTGCCTTCACCTAAAAAAGGTTGAGAACCACTGGTTTAGATCGTCATCCCTATTACACTGTTAAAATATTGTTTTTAGTCCAAGTTGACAGATGTTCAGTGTCGTACATTGGAAATATATATTATTTAATTTTTTTCATATATTTTGTTATTATTTACATATTTAGACTTTTATTTATATTCTTGGCGTAGAAAATTCTCCATGTAATTTGTTTTTACGCAGTTATATATTTTTTAGGTTATCTGACATATAAATATTTTTTGACACTTGACAATTAACTGATCAAGAGAGAGGACTAATGTGACGCCAAAAGACAGCCCAGCTGATTATACCCAAAGAAGAAGTTATTGATATAATTTTTAGACCTTCATACATACATATATTTTTTACAATAATTATTTAAATAAGAAACTTTAGCTCTGAAGATTGTTTGTTTTATTGCTTTATTTAAACTCTTTTAGCCAAATCTCTCTTTTTATATGTATATAGTACATAATTTTTAAAATTAATATTTTTTTAACTTTTTCAAATTTCCCATAAACTGAATGTATGACGTATAAATAACGTAAGTGTATTATCTGCCTTGTTTATTTCACCGCCCAGCCCGAACCCCTGGACCTAGAAACTTGAAATTTGGAGTATATTCCCTCCATGACGTAAGCACCCACTAAGAAGGGATTTTTCGAAATATAAACCCTAAGCGAAAAGGGGTGAAATCTGATTTCACGGATTCTTTAATATCTCTTCGGGTTGATGGGATATCGACTTAGTTTTTGCTTACGAAGATTACCCATATAAATGCCAAAAAACATATTTCAGGATTTTGTACTAATCAACCCCTAAAGGGGTAATTCTACAATCGGGGTGAATTTTACATCCCGTCGTATTTCCTGTGTCTGTTGAGTCATAAGGTTTCTTTTTAGCACATAGGTGTCTTTTTAAAATACCTCGAAATAGTTTTTTTAAATTTCACCCCTTAAGGGTGAAAAAGGGTGACATGTAATTTCAAGGATTCTTTAATATCTCTTAGGACCAATAAGATATCGACTTGCTTTTTGCATACAAAAATTACCCATACAAATACCGAAAAATTTATTTCAGGATTTTGTCCTAATCAACCCCTAAAGAGGTGAATCTACAATTGGGGTGCATTATACACCCCGTCGTATTTCCTGTGATTGATGAGATGTAACATTTATTTCTGGCACATAGGTGTCCTTTTAAAATATCTCGAAATGGTTTTGACAGTTTTTTTAAATTTCAGCCCCAAAGGGTGAAAAGGGGTGACACGTGATTTCAAGGATTCCTTAATATTTCTTAGGACCAATAAGATATCGACTTGCTTTTTGCTTACAAAGATTACCCATACAAATACCGAAAAACCAATTTCAGGATTTTGTCCTAATCAACCCCTAAAGGGGTGAATCTACAATCGGGGTGAATAATACATCCCGTCGTATTTCCTGTGTCTGTTGAGTTATAAAATTTATTTTTGGCATATAACTGTCTTTTTAAAAAATCTCGAATTGGTACTGACAGTTTTTTAAAATTACGTACCTAAAGGGTGAAAAGGGGTGAAATTCAAGGATTCCTTAATATCTCTTAGGACCAAGAAGATACCGACTTGGTTTTTGCTTACAAAGATTAAACTTATTTCAGGTTTTTATCCTAATCAACCCCTTGAATATACAATTGGGTTGAATTTTATACATGCCGTCGTATTTCCTGAAATTGTTGATTTATAAATTTTCTTTCTGGCACATAAGTGTCTTTTTAAAATATCTCGAAATAATATTGACAGTGTTTTAAAATTGCAGCCCTTAAAGGTGAAAAGGGGTGAAATGTGAATACAAGGATTTCTTAATATCTCTTAGGTCCGGTAAGATATCGACTTGGTTTTTTCTTACAATAATTACTCATACAAATGCCGAAATCCTTATTTCAGGATTTTGTCCTAATCAACCTCCAAAGGGGTAAATTTACAAACGGGGTTAATTAATCATCCCGTCGTATTTCATGTATTTGTTGAATTATAAAATTTATTTTTTGCACATAGGTGTCTTTTTAAAATATCTCGAAATGGTATTGACAGTTTTTTAAAATTACATCCCTAAAGGGTGAAAAGGGGGTGAAATGTTAATTCAAGGATTCCTTAATATCTCTAGAACCAATAAGATACCGACTTGGTTTTTGCTTACAAAGATTACTCATACAAATGCCGAAAAACTTATTTCAAGATTTTGTTTTAATCAACCCCTAAAGGGGTGAATCTACAAACGGGGTGAATTATACATCCCGTCGTATTTCCTGTGTTTGTTGAGTTATAAAGTTTATTTTTGGTACATAAGTGTATTTTTAAAATATCTCGAAATAATATTGACAGTGTTTTAAAACTGCATCCCTTAAGGGTGAAAAGGTGTGAAATGTGAATTCAAGGATTTCTTAATATCTCTTAGGACCAATAAAATATCGACTTGGTTTTTTCTTACAAAGATTACTCATACAAATGACGAAAAACCTATTTCAGGATTTTGTTCTAATCAACCCCTAAAGGGGTGAATCTGCAATCGGGGTGAATTATACATGCAGTCGTATTTCTGTGTTTGTTGACTTATAACATACCTTTTTGGCACATAGGTGTCTTTAATCTCGAAATAGTTTTGACAGTTCTTCTAATTTCCCCCTAAAGTGTTAAAAAAGGTGAAATGTGATTTCAATGATACTCAAATATCTCTGTGGACCAATAAAATATCGATTTGGTTTTTGCTTATAAAGATTACCAATACAAAGGCCAAAAAATCTATTTAAGGATTTTGTCCTAATCAACCCCTAAAAGGGTGAATCTACGTTCGGACTTAACTATACATCCCGTCGTATTTCCTGTATTTGTTGAGTCATAATATTTATTTTTGGCTGATGGTTGTCTTTTTAAAAAATCTCGAAATGGTTTTGACAATTTTTTAAAATTGCATCCCTAAATGGTGAAATGTGATTTCAAGGATTCCTTAATATTTCTTAGGACCAATAAGTTATAAGCGATTTGATTTTTGCCTATAAAGATTACCCATACAAATGCCAAAAACTTATTTCAGTATTTTATCCTAATCAACCCCTAAAGGGGTGAATCTACATTCGAGGTGAATTATACATCCCGTCGTATTTCCTGTGTGTGTTGAGTCATAACGTTCATTTTATGCACATAGATGTCCTTTTAAAATACCTCGAAATAATTTTGACAGTTTTTTTAAATTTCACCCTTAAAGGGGTAAATTATAATTATTATAATTATTATATACTGGAGGTTCACTATTGAGTGACAACTCCACACATGTTATTAGTAGCTATTAAATTTACTGATTAACCTCTTTGGTTAGTTATCTTATATTATCAATAAAGAAAAAAAAAGAGGGGGAAAATGGGTATTTGTTATTCGATAGAACGTTTTTTGGACATAGATACATGAAATTCGCAAAATGTATTCCACTAAGAAGAGATTTTTCGAAAGTCGACCTCTAAGGGGGTAAATATGATTTCAGGAATTCTTCAATATCTCTTAGAACCAATTAGTTATTGAATTGGTTTTTGCTTACAAAGGTTACCCATACAAATGTTTAAAACAGAAATTCAGGATTTTATCCTAATCAACCCTTAAAGGGATGAATCTACATTCGGGGTTAATTATAGGAACCTTACATAGGTTTTTATTTAATAGAAACCTACATATCTTCCCATTTAAAATATTTAGCAAGCGATTTGACAGTTTTTTTTTTTTAATTTCATCCCTAACGGGGTTAATTTGTATTTTTTAGTCGATAGAACGTCCTTTGGCATAGAGACATGAAATTCGGGAAATATATTCCCTTCATGACGTAAGCACCCACTAATATGAAACTTTTCAAAATTCGATCCCTAAGGGGGTGAAAAGGGCTGACATGTGATTTCACGGATTCTTCAATATCACTTAGGGCTATTGAGATATCGACTTGGTTTTTGCTTACAAAAGTTACCCATACTTATTTAAACTTAAGCTTATTTTAAAATTTTACTAAAAGGGTGGATCTGCATTCAGGGCACAGAACCCTTCGTATTTCCTTCATTTGTTGAGTTATAACATTCATTTTTGGCATATGTATGTGTCTTTTTAAAATATTTAAAAAGTTTTACACAGTTTTTTTTTACTCAGTTTGACGTAAGACACCACTAAGAAAGGATTTTTTGAAGTTCTATGTGGTGAAAAAGAGTAAAATGTTTTTTCACGGATTCCTCAATATCTCTTAGGGCAAATGAGATATCGACTAGGTTTTTGCTTACATAGGTTACCCATACACATGTTTAATAACAAACTGAGTATTTTACACTAATGAGATCGTCAATATACCGTAGCGAAGCACGGGTGCTCAGCTAGTAAAACATAATTTTTAAAAATTTATTTTTTTGAACTTTTTCAAATTTCTCATTAAACTGAATTTATGTCGTATAAATATCGTAAGTGTTTTATCTGCCTTGTTTATTTCAATATCTTATTAACCTTTTTTATATAAAAAAAAAACTTACTAACTCAGTTACCACGCCCATGCCCTAGTTGTAACTTATTTTAAATTTCCCGCTTTACTGTATTTGTCCAGTGTAATTCGTACTCGGTTCGCAGCGCTATCTACTTTTTTTAAATTTGAAATAGACCATAGTAAAATTTTGTTATAAGCTGTTCACTTTTGTAAGAACAAACTAGATCTGGTTATTTTGGTTACTTTTATAGTGTATTACTGACTTTAAATGTCAATTAAAAATATTCCTTACGCTGTAACACCGACTTTAGGTTGATAAGGTTATGATCATTATAATTAAGATATCATTTTTCATTATGATATATGTCAAATGGATCGACATTTTAAAAAAGTGACATCTTTTTAATACCAACATGACATACAGCTTCAAAGGTGCAAACTATTGAAAACAAAATTTCCTGTTAGTTTGTTCTTACAAAAGTGAACAGCTTAGAGTCTGTTCCAAACGGTTAAGCGGAACTAAATGGGATTTTCGTTCTTTTAGGTTGTCACGAGAAGGGTCCTTGCTGGGGTTATTTCATTTTTCACGTTGGAATGTCAAAATTTAAAATTCCAACAATGAAACCATAGAAACGAATGACATGTCAAAATTAAATTATTTTTTTTTACAAATTTTAATGACAAAAAAATAAATAAATGGGAAATTTGTATTAAGAATGCACAAAATATCAAAATATAAAGAAAATGACATTTTAAAATGATATTAACCTTAACCAAAAAATGTTAATTGTAAGTATGATTTACAAAGCTTAAACAAAACGACCGAAAAGCACGATTTAAGCGATGAAAGTAACTAGATTGCAAAATCTAGTTCCGCTTAACCGTTTGGAACAGACTGTATATGTATATATTTTAAATAATTAATGTAAGGGCCGAGAGTTCCAGTTGCTAATAAACTGTCCAATAAGTTTATTAGCAACATAATTTTTTTTCCGAGAGTTCCACCCCTAAATAGTTATTAGGTTGCTAATAAACAGGCTTATTTGTCTAATAACTTATAGGCAACATGAAGTGCTTAATAGAAAAAGGAACTGGGATGACATATGTCATGTCATAAAGTGACATCTTAATTATTTAGAAAATAAATATTCTCAATAGTCACATCGAAGTTAATAAAAGTGCCTTGTGATTAGTTCTACTTAGTGATATTTGCAACTATTTACTTAAAAAATACTTATTTTTAAACAATTCATAATAAAAACTTGTAAAGTGTAGTGTTGTGAAGTGTAAGTAAATATGAGTGTTAATAGCCCTGGTCCCCCTCAGATGGAGACTACAATGACTACAACTCCGACAACAAATAACCAAATTGATATGGCAAAGAAAATAAACTTTTTTTCCAAATCTGATCCGTCTCCATACATAGTGTTTATACAAAGGATTGCAGACACAGCCAACAATGCGCCTCTGAGCAACATCCATCCAATCACGCTGGGAAAACTTTTGACTAATCAGAAAGTAAAGGGAATAAAGACAATTTCAAAGAAAGGCAAGGATAGGTTAGGTGCATAGATAAAGAAGGAAATAGATGCGAAACTGCCATTATATTTTTTGAAACCAAATTAGCGCTGTAGTTGTTGGGTTATGGAACTAAAATTGGTGCGGGAGGAAATGGTTGGGTTTTCGCGGGTATTTCAAATGCTTCAGTGGATATAGTTGTAAGCATAATTAAATGTTATTATTAAATGAAACAATTGTTATGATTTATTTTGTCTATTTTTAATATTATTAACGAAAACAATATTAAAAATAGACAAAATAAATCATAACAATTGTTTCATTTAATAATAACATTTAATTATGTTTACAATTAAGAACAAGCAGTTAGGAATTATACAGAAACAGAAAAACAATAACTAGCAGAAATAATTATTTATTAAGTAGACTTACATATAACATAATATTTACTATTTACTTAATATTACATATATTCACATAACAAGTAACTTAAAATGGTAATATCGTTCTTTTAGGTTGTCACAAAAAGGGGCCTTGCTTGGGTTATTTCATGTTTCAAAATTTAATACATATTTACATATTTTACAGAAAAAAAAAAAAAAAATAATAATAAAAATGGGAAATTGATATATTTTAACCAAATTTGATTTGATGGTAGAGTAATACCAGGATTCGAACAGAGGCCATATAGCATATAAAAATTCTCATTTTCGGGGTTAAAACTGTTAACTTAGAAACTTAAAATAAATTTTTGACAGTTCTTTTAATTGCATCCCAAAAGGAGACGGATTAAATCTAGAATCTCCAGATGCCACTTCTGAATCTGAAATGTTAAACATTAATGTTATAAAACTTGTTAAACAAGTATTCCAACAACAGAGCGCCTGTTGTTAATTTACAAAAATATTATTAGAATACTTACCGTCTTGATTTGGTAGATGTAGAGTGGGTACAGACATAAAATTTAAAGTTCTTCTATTGCTAAAACAATCCGGAGTAAAATGTTTTTTACACACACGAACTCTGTTATATATCACTTCCATGGACAAGCCATCCAATTTTGGATTTCCAATGTTCCTCATCCATGTTTTATATAATTCTGGAGCCACATGTGTTTTCGGGTTTGGAAAGCGATATCTCGTAGGTTCCCTACTATCACACCCCAAAACAAAGCATTTAACACCCATTTTCCGAATTCAACAATTAAATTACAAAATTGCAGAATAATGACATAAGACGATTTTGACACTAATTACAGATTTTGACGCTTATGACAGAAGCCGTAATGGACAACATCCGGTCATGCGCGTAGCTATAGCGACTGGTAGCGACTGGGGCGCTATTCGTGTTGGGTTATGGAACTTAATATGGTTTTCATTTTGCTATTAGAGTTTCACCCCCCTGGTTAGGTGTAGAGTTCCATTCTTATCACGATGCTAATGATTTCGTGTCTGTAGTATAGTCTATGTTGTTGTTTCCTTGGTTACGAATTAATTAAGATATGTTTTTCTAATTAAGACGTTGAATGTCAAGTAAAATACAGAATATTATATTATGTTTAATTAAGTGTTTTATTTGTTCATAAATACACTACATATTTTGGCGACGAGGATTTATATTGAATATAAAACAAACATTAACATTTATAGGTTCGAAATGTTGTGCACAGTAAAAGGTATATTGGGTAATGGATCCGAGCAATACAAAAAACAATTATTGTTGGCTTATGTAGGACCTGAAAATTTAGAAACTTTGAGAAACCATCTTTATCCACACGAACCCCATATGAAAAGTTATGAACAAATTAAAACAGCATTTCTAAAATTATTTAAGCCATCTCTAACAAAATTTGCAGCCAGGTTAGAATTTGGACGTGCTACGCGTCAAGAAGGCGAAGCGATGACAAATTTCGCTAATCGACTAAGAGAATTAAGTCGAATATGCCATTTTGGAAGTGCATTAGATGAATACTTGCGTGATCGCTTTGTCATTGGCTTAAATCACCCAAAATTAGAGATTGAAGTTAGACAACGTTGGCCCGATACTATTGATAACGACAGCGAATTGAAATTTGACACAGTTTTTAATTTGGCTATGTCGATGGAAAGGGCGGAAAAAGAAGTCCATATAGAGGAAAACAGTAACTCAATTGGAAAATTTTTCAAACCGAACAGGAAAACGAAAGATGCAGAAGAAAAGAAATGCTATAGATGTGGGAGACCATGGCATGTCAAAATAAATGAATGTACAGCATTAAAGGCATCGTGCCTCAGATGTGGATTAACAGGTCACTTTGCGAGGGTATGTCGTGCGAATAGAAAGGAATCCGAGGAAAGTAATAACAAAAATAAAGTAAAGCATAAGGTTTACCAAGTAAGGTCTACGGAAGAGGGTAGTTCAGAAGACAGTGACAAGAACTACTATGAAGATATATGTGGAATAACCAAAAACAAAATGAAGTTCCAAGCGTGGATACCGGTACAAATCAACAACAGGAAAGTAAAAATGGGATACGATCCAGGAGCTGCATCTTCAATAATAACAGAAAAATTATGGAAAGCTATTGGAAAACCTAAATTAGTAAATACTGGTACACTATCCAACTATGCTGGTACAGTACTGGACACACTGGGAGAGTGTGATGTTACTGTCAAATATCAAAATAATTTAAAAATACTAAAGGTGGCGGTTATAAAAACGAATAATGGCCATGAACCTATACCATTATTTGGATTACCTTGGGTATTGGAGTTTGGAATGACTTTGCCCACAGAAGTTTATGTAAATAAAATAAATTTAGAAAACACTAAAAATAATCCAGGTCATCCAGGTACGTTGGTAAATGATGACATAGTAAAAACCTTGAAAGAATTTGACGATATTTTTCAGGATGGCCTGGGAACAATTAAAAACGCAAAAGTTAAACTCCATATGCGACCAGATGCCAAACCTATAGCATTTGGCGCACGTAGATTGCCATTCGCCTTAATGACACCAGTGGAACTTCGGCGATTAGAGGCTGAGGGAGTCCTTGAAAGGGTTGACCCATTGAAAACACCGATTGAATGGTCAACACCTATAGTGCCGGTCGATAAAGGGAATGGGATTGTCCGAATCTGTGGCGATTTTAGAGTAACCATCAATAAGTATTTAATAGAGAATCAACACCTTCTACCCACCTTCGAGGATCTGGTATCAAAATTAGCTGGAGGACAACAGTTTACAGTGTTAGATTTGAAGGACGCCTACTTGCAATTACAAGTTGAAGAAGAATCTCGAAAGTATTTAACAATCGCGACACATTTGGGATATTTTCAATACAAGCGTTTACCATTTGGTATATCTGCTGCACCAGGTATTTTTCAAACATTTATGGATAAATTACTGGGTGGTATTGAAAATTGTGGCACACTTCTGGATGATGTCTGCCTTACAGCAATGAATAGAAAAGAACACATGAGAAAAATTCACCAAGTCTTAGATAGAATGAGAGAAGTTGGTATACGACTAAAGAAAACGAAATGTAAGTTTTTAACAGATTCTGTAAAATACTTAGGGCATAAAATTGATAGGTTGGGTATACATCCGACCGAAGACAAGATACAAGCAATAAAACTAGCACCAAAACCTGAAAATGCAACAGAATTACGACGATGGTTGGGTATGGTAAACTACCACGAACGATTTATCAAAGATTTACATAAGTTGGCAGCCCCATTACACAAATTAACTAGTAAACATCAAAAATGGAGATGGACAAGTGAGGAAGAAAATCTTTTTGAAATCATAAAAGGTCGTATATCAAAAGAGGCAACTCTTGTAATTTTTAACGCCCAAAAACCTTTGATTTTAATGTGCGATGCGTCCGAGAAAGGATTAGGAGCAGTTTTAATGCAACGTGAAGAAGATGGTCAAGAATTTCCCATCGCTTACGCGTCACGAACATTGCAAGATTCTGAATTAAATTATTCATCAATTGATAGAGAAGCAGCAGCTATAATTTTTGGAGTCACTAAATTTTATAAATATGTTTGGGGCAGAAAATTCACACTGGTTACTGATCACCGTCCGTTGGAAAGACTGTTTGGAGACAAACGAGACTTATCGAAAACTGTTAACAATAGATTGATACGTTGGGCATTGTACTTAAATAACTTCAATTATGAAATATGTTTCCGTGAGGGTAAATACAATGTATGCGCTGATGTGTTATCTAGAACTCCGGTGAAATCAAAAGCAGAAGATTTTAGTTTAAGTAATGATATAGGAAAAATTAAATCTGTAACCTTGTTTGATATCGAAGTAAGTGAAAGAAAACTTCGGCAAGAGTCTTTAAGAGATCCAGTTTTGACAAAAGTTAAAAAAAATATGGAACAAGGTTGGCCAAATAATATTGTCGAAATTGATACAGAATTAATGCCATATTGGAGGAAGAAAGAAGAACTATCAATTGATAATGATATAATTATGTGGAATAATCAGCGTTTAATAATTCCGAAGAAACTTCAAGTTCATATTCTAAATATTCTTCATGAAGGTCATCCAGGGATGGTTGCTATGAAATCTTTATGTCGTCATTACATATGGTGGCCAAATATTGATACTGATGTAGAATGGTTTGTAAAACAATGTGAGAAATGCCAAAGAAACAGACCTAATCAGTGGGAAGTGCCGTTATTTTCTTGGAATATTCCGGAGCAGCCTAATGAAAGACTTCATATAGATCTTGCTGGACCATTTTTGGGAACAATGTGGTTGCTTGTGGTCGACGCCTACTCAAAATGGGTAGAATTATTCGATTTAAGGTCGACAATAAGCTCGGCAATTATAACAAAATTAAACCAGCGCAGATTGTTTCAGATAACGGAAGGCAGTTTGTTTCAGCTGAATTTGAAGATTTCTGTAAAAGGCACGTGATCAAACACATCAAATCATCTCCTTATCATTGTAAGACAAATGGGTTAGCAGAGCGTTTCATTCGCGT
This sequence comes from Liopterus haemorrhoidalis, assembly GCA_963971575.1. Taxonomy (NCBI): domain Eukaryota; kingdom Metazoa; phylum Arthropoda; class Insecta; order Coleoptera; family Dytiscidae; genus Liopterus; species Liopterus haemorrhoidalis. The sequence goes on along the minus strand of OZ020612.1, from coordinate 31,574,162 downwards.
ATTTAAGGAAAGATGTGGTTCAACAATTAATGAGAACCGCCAAAAAACGGTTTCTCAGTTTTTATTCTCTCTACGTAATACACCCTCCAGGACCACCGGTAGGACACCAAGTGAGTTGTTTTTGGGCCGAAGAATGAGAACAAAATTAGATAATTTAAAACCAAATCCAAGAATGAAGATGCTGGAGGAGATAACAAAACAAAAATGTTACCATGATACCCAAACGCAGGAAAGATATTTCGTACTAAATCAAGAGGTATGGGTGAAAAATGAAGTGACTCGAGGTTGGCGGCCTGGAGTGATAAGAGGAAAAAATGGGCCTCTTTCTTACCAAGTGGTGTCTGAAGGTCGTATCATACGAAAGCATGCCGATCAGTTAAGGCAACGTACCACACCATGTGAATCGTTGGGAAACACACATGATTCATCTCAAAATGAATCTTATTTAGAAGAACAAACAAATTCATCTTCTAATGTAACAAGACCTTTGGAACCGGTAACACCTGGTGATCAAGCAACAGATACTCAGATATTTAATAGACAACAATCCCAAGAACTACCCGACTTTAATTTACAGCAACCGATAGTAGAACCTCGGCGCAGTAATAGAATACGAAGACCACCGAAGAAGCCATTTGATGACTACCTCGATGGCACGAAACCTAAATAGGCGAAGGAGATATGTAGTATAGTCTATGTTGTTGTTTCCTTGGTTACGAATTAATTAAGATATGTTTTTCTAATTAAGACGTTGAATGTCAAGTAAAATACAGAATATTATATTATGTTTAATTAAGTGTTTTATTTGTTCATAAATACACTACAGTGTCCAACAATAGTCTTAAAGATACATTTGATATTTTTATCCCATCGCATTTAGTTTCCTGTCAGGGAGTTATAAGAGGCGTAGATGATTCATTAACTGTGGAAGAAATTAAGGAACAGGCAATGTCAAAGATACCTATTATTTCAGTTCGTAGAATCAACCGCAAATCTAGCCCTCCTGATCAATTTCCTCCTTCATACTCTCCAACCAAAACTATTGTGATAACTTTTAAGGGACGCTATCTTCCCAAGACTATATCACTATTCTACACCATACTCAATGTTGAAGCATATGTATTACCAGTATTGAGGTGTTACAGATGTATTCGCTATGGCCACGTTAGTAAGCATTGTAAAAGTGGGACTAGGTGTTCCATATGTACAGGTCCACACGAGAAAGATAGTTGCACCAACACTCCATTATGTGGATACTGTCAACAACCCCATATGACGTTTGATCCTGATTGTCCTGAACTGAAAAGGCAACAGGCGTTAAAACGTCTTATGTCAAACGAAAGTATAACTTTCTCAGAAGCATCTCAAATAATAAGACGCACTTAAAGTCTTAAAGATAACATTAGTAGTTCATCCTCTTATATTAATTCCCCACAAATATTTCCACGTCTTCCCAATCAAGATATTTTATCTCAATTCTCCAATAGCTCCAATCCAATAGCCAAGAGTTATTCTAGGATAGTATCTACACCTAAGAGACGAAAACGGGACATCCCTGTTTCTCCTAACGGATATGACGTATCAGCACATCAAGATCTTTTGATATCTCCCAATGGGCAGTTACCCCGGAGTTTTAATTCATCTCCAATTTATAATTTGAATTCTAACGTTATAAGCAATGACATTGCTTCCTCACATTTCCATCTAAATAAACAACAGTCAACTCCATCTTCTTTTAGCATCTCCGATAGAGACATAGAATCATTCCATAACTTAGTTAAACCCATACCTAATAGCGAACAGTTATTAAACCTCTTCTATAGAATCCTCGATCAAGCAGTCTCTAGTGCTAAGATTACTTATCGTAATGGCTAAGATATTGCAGTGGAATCTGAGAAGCCTCCACAGTAACAAAACTGACCTACTTCAGCTTTTAAATCTTCACCAGATCGAAATAGCCGCATTGTCTGAAACTTGGTTGAAACCAGCAGAACACTGTAGAGTTTCTGAATATAACATACTACGGCAGTATCGCCTCGACGGTTATGGCGGCGTAGCTATACTTGTCAAATATAACGTTAATTTTAAAGAATTTCCAGTTCGAACAGTCAATCCATTGATTCAAATAATAGCAATAGAAACGCACAATATAATATTCGCTTCGATTTATATTCCTCCTGATGTAAACATAACTATACCTGAAATTAAATTTATTGTAAACCAGTTTCATACCCCATTTGTTCTCTGTGGTGACTTCAACGCACACAGTGATCTTTGGGGAAGCGAAATCAAAGACACCTCTAACAAAGGAAAAATCATCGAAGATATTGTTGACGATTTTAACTTATGTTTATTGAACGATCGTAAACCAACTAGATTAACTTCCCCAGGATCTCCCCCAAGTGTTGTTGATCTTTCTATATGTTCACCATGTCTCATGTCATTCTTTAGCTGCGAAACTGCTGATGATACTTGTGGAAGTGATCATTTCCCAATCATTTTACAATTAGCTTATCCTAATAACACTGCAAGATCTAGCACTGTACAAAACAGCATTCCTAAATACAACCTAAAAAAGGCAAACTGGACTTTATTCTTTGATTCAGCCTCAGAAAAAATGCCCGAATCCCAAGATCTGATAGACAACAGCTCAATCTCTTCCTTTGTGTACCTAACTATTCAAGAAGCGTCAATTAACTCTATCCCGTTAATCAAAACTAAATCCACTCGTTGTCCTACTCCATGGTGGGATGATGAGTGCAATTCCTTAAAACATAATAGAATTATAATTTTATCTTAGCCAAAAATGCAATAGCCCGGGCCAAACTCATCTTCAAAAAGAATAAAAAAGAATCTTTTGTTAAATACTGTAATACACTTTGTCCAGCTACTCCAATATCCACAATCTGGAGAACAATTAAAATATACAGAAAATCTTATTCTCCCAAACTTCAGCAAAAAATTATTACGTGTTCTGAAGAGCTATTAAATCATCTTGCTCCATGTTTTGTTAACCCCAATCCTATAGTATTAAATACAGAACATGACGATGCATTTCTTTCATCGCCTTTCACTATGGACGAATTCAATACTATCCTTAAATTGGTTAAAATATCGTCACCTGGCCAGGATAATATATCATATCTTCATATTCTTCACTCTCCGCTCCGACTTAAGGAACTTATTTTGAAAATTTACAATAATATATTGAATGGAGAACCGATTCCCTCAGAATGGAAAATTACACATATAATTCCCATCCTTAAGCAAGGTAAAGACCCTGCCAATCATCTATCATACAGACCAATAGCATTATTATCTTGTCTTTTGAAATCTCTAGAACATCTTGTAAAACAAAGGTTAGATTGGTGGCTAGAAAATAAGCAGATATTGCCTCCGCAACAATGCGGCTTTCGTAAGGGCTGATCTACCACAACTTGCTTGGTCAAATTCACAACGGATATAAACATCACGTACAGCAAACAAGAGTACCTAGTTGCCGTTTTTCTAGACATTAGCTCAGCTTTTGATAACGTTTCGCTTAGCATTCTATCCTCGGTGTTAGAAGAAATTGGCGTTCCAAGCAATTATGTCATTTTAGTTCATCAATTAATTAGTGAACGAATTATTTACATTCGTGACAAAAATAATTTATATGGACCTCAAACTAGCAACAAAGGTGTACCCCAGGGATCAGTACTGGCACCAATTCTATTTAATATCTACACAAAATCTTTACATAGTTGTTTGATGCCCTATGCAAAAACCTTACAGTTTGCAGACGACATTATAATATACTCTTCGCACAAAAATTTAAATCATGCAGTTTCACAGCTAAATCAGGCAATGGTAACCTTAAAAAATTGGTTGTTTGATCATAACTTCACGTTATCACCTAGCAAAAGCACTGCAGTTATTTTCACTAGACATAAAACTCCAACTATAATCCCAGAAATCGTATTTGACGACCATTCCATAGCTTATAGAAAAGACACTCAATACTTGGGAATAATCATGGATTCGAAACTTAGTTGGCTTAAAAACATTAAACACGTCACTAATAAGGCTCGAATCACTTTGAATATTTTAAGATCGCTAACCAAAACATGGTGGGGTGGACACCCACAAACTCTTCTTTTATTATACCGCTCACTTATCCGTTCTTCTATAGATTATTTAATTATTGTAATGTCTCCACTAACTAAATCCAATCAACTGCTTTTAGATCGAGTACAGTACCAGGCCATTCGGCTAGCACTGGGTGCCATGAAATCTACGCCTACCAATGCACTGCTAGTTGAAGCAGTTGAGACTCCATTACATCTTAGAGCACAATATATTGTCTCTAAATTTATATCGAAACAAATGATGGTCGACAATAACTTTGTTATAGCTGGTATATCTCAGCTTGTGCATATGTGCAATAATACAAATTACTGGCGTAAAAAAAGGAAACCATTGTTAGTTCAACAATATTCAAGCCTTGAAACCAAGCGACAACACTTACAAACTTCTTCTCTACTTCCTTGCTATTCTTTGCCGTTTGAACCACAAATTTCATCAAAACCAATCATACTAAATCTGGGAATAAATAAGAATGCAGATAGCAACACCATTCACTTGCATCTAAATGAAATTTTACACACTCAGTTTCCGGGTTTCAAAATTATATATACTGACGCATCCAAAGTAATAAGTTCAGAAAGTTTGGGTTATGGAATATACATACCACATGTCAATCTCAAAATTATACAAAAGGCACCTATATTTATGGATATTACTACAACAGAAATGCTTGCTATTAATCATGCAATATCTTTAGTAGGTAGACTTCGGATTAGTAAGGCCCTTATATTAACTGATTCTCTCAGCGCCCTTCAAACTATAAAATCCATAGGTATTAATACCAAATCTGATTTACTGTCGCTTACGATTAAGAAAAGAATGCATGACCTTCAAAATCAAAATTACAAAATTACTCTATCCTGGATCCCTAGCCATGTCAATATCCATGGGAACATAATAGCTGATCAATTAGCTAAAGAAGGAGCAAACCTTCCACATGAATCTTCCATCAAAATACCAAATTTTAATCACTTTCTTTCAATCATAAATTCTTCTATAAAGCAGAAGTGGCAAGAAGATTGGACATTATCGTCATCTACTAAAGGACAGTATTACTACCAGTTCCAGCCTACTATTATGGAGCACCCCTGGTTCCATAATATGAATCTTAGCAAAGGTGCCATATCTTCTATCTGTCGGCTAAGATTCAACCACAGCTCAGCACCAAGCCATCTCTTCAGAATTAATGTAATCGACTCGGATCTTTGTGCATGTGGACAACCTGGAAATCCCACTCACCTAATTTTTAATTGTCCCAACAACATCTACAATTGCAATCTTCTCTACACCAACCTATCTAAGTCTGTTAAATATAATGGTCCCATATCCCTTTCTAATATCCTTCTTAACCCTTCCTCTGAAACTTCTTCGCTTGTGTATGAATTCTTAACTTCTTCCAATATACAACTTTAGATTCAATTTATTTTATTTATATTTATTTTTATATATATACATTGTTTATATTTATTATTTAATTATTTATTGTATGTTAAAAAAAAAAAAGTATATTGTAACTAAATGTATTTATTAAAACTGGCGGAAAGGCTGTGTGCCTAGGCCATAATAAAATAAAATAGAATAGAATAGAAGTGCTTAATAAAGTGACATATAACCAAAAACAAGTTCGCAAAATGTGTTAATATATCAATTTTAATTGAAAAACAGTATAATTTTAAAAGAATATACGAATGTGTAGTTTTTAAACATTTATATAATGGTGATTTTAGTGTTTTATATACATTTAAGTTGTATTTTGGCGAAATCGACGATCTGTTTGGGTGAATTTATAAATTATGGACAACCGTTTTTAGAATATTTTGGGCATTTATTGTAAATGTGATATATAAAGAACAATATATAAATATATATTTTTAAATAAACATTGTCTTTTATTTTTACATATGTATTTATTTCAATTACGATTACGACACACTACAAACAATACTTTAAGCATTACTATTTATATAAAAATGATAGAGAACAAGAAGGCAATTATTGGCAGAATAATAAAGATGTGTGGCTGAAAATTGCTGATAAGTTTAATTCATATTGTTTAAGGAATGTAAAATAAAGCAAAATATGGCTGTCTTCTTATTTTCAGTCACTTTTGTATTATAAAATGCTATTTTTATTAACTTCTCTTCTATCTATATTGTCCTCTTTTTCTGTGATAAAATTTGTTGAACGCCGTTTAATTGTCATTTTAACAGTAACACAAAAAATATACGTAATGTCATTGAATGTCAAGTCAAACTACAGTCTGTTTCAAACGCTTAGGCGGAACTAGATTTTGCAATTTAGTTACTTTCATCGCTTAAATCGTGCTTTTCGGCCGTTTTGTTTAAGCTTTGTAAATCATACTTACAATAAACATTTTTTGGTTAAGGTTAATATCATTTTAAAATGTCATTTTCATTATATTTTGATTTTTTGTGTCATTCTTAATACAAATTTCCCATTTATTTATTTTTTTGTCATTAAAATATATAAAAAAAAATAATTTAATTTTGACATAGGTCATACGTTTCCATGGTTTCATTGTTGTAATTTTAAATTTTGACATTCCAACGTTAAAAATGAAATAACCCAAGCAAGGTCCCTTGTCGTGACAACCTAAAAGAACGAAATTCCCATTTAGTTCCGCCTAAGCGTTTGCAACAGACTGTATTTATTGTCAAAATATTTAATGTCAAAATATTCAGTGTCAAAATTTCATCTCACTTTAGCTCTACAAATTTACGTATAGCTCTATCCCTCTTGCACCGTGTTACTATCTTCATAAGAAATACCAATGCAAAAACAAAAAATTATGTTGCTACAGTCTGTTCCAAACGGTTAAGCGGAACTAAATGGGAATTTTGTTCTTTTAGGTTGTCACGAGAAGGGACCTTGCTAGTGTTATTTCATTTTTCACGTTAGAATGTCAAAATTTAAAATTCCAACAATGAAACCATGGAAACGAAGTATATATGTCAAAATTAAATTATTTTTTAATATGTTTTAATGACAAAAATATAAATAATTGGGAAATTTGTAATATGAATGACACAAAAAATTAACATATAAAGAAAATGACATTTTAAAATGATGAAAAAAATCACCAAAAAATGTTTATTGTAAGTATGATTTACAAAGCTTAAACAAAACGGCAGAAAAGCACGATTTAAACGATGAAAGTAACTAGATTGTAAAATCTAGTTCCGCTTAACCGTTTGGAACAGACTGTATAATCTGTCTCAATTTGTAATACGAAACTAGATCTGGTTACTTTGGTGACTGTTGTGGTGTAAATAGACTTTTTTGAAACCATGTAAACTTGTAAATCTGGCTTTTACATTTTTGTTGAAGTTTCATTATACTGAGGTTATATTCACTCAAAAACTACATGTCAGATACCAAATTGACATGTCAAATTTGTGATTGACATGTCTAATATTTTGAATTATATACAAATATTTATTTCATATTATTTCGCTTATTCATCTTTTCTGCATAAAATATATTTCAAATACTTGTCAATTAGTGTTTTATACAATTTGTGTTAGTAAGTTGAGATAGGTATAATTTAATGTCAATTATGAATTGTCAAATATTTTGAAGGTGTTACTTCAGAATTACCACCCTAAGATAATATTTTAAATATAAAACATAAAAAATGAAGTTCCCCTGTTAGTTTCGTATTACAAAATGAGACAGATAATAATAAACTACAGTCTGTTTCAAACGGTTAGGCGGAACTAAATGGGAATTTCGTTCTTTTAGGTTGTCACGAGAAGGGACCTTGCTTGGGATATTTCATTTTTTACGTTGGAATGTCAAAATTTAAAATTCCAACGATGAAACCATGGAAACGAATGACATTAAATTATTTTTTACATATTTTAATAAAAAAATAAATAAATAAATGGGAAATTTGTATTAAGAAAGACAGAAAAAATCAAAATATAAAGAAAATGATATTTTAAAATGATATTAACCTTAACAAAAAAATGTTTATTGTAAGTATGATTTACAAAGCTTAAACAAAACGGCCGAAAAGCACGATTTAAACGATGAAAGTAACTAGACTGCAAAATCTAGTTCCGCCTAACCATTTGGAACAGACTTTATTAGAAGGATTTTGTAACTTGGAAATCACCAATAAATTTATTAGCTTCATAAATATATTATGTGTCAAATAACTATTAGGGAGTTTATTAGGAACTGGAACTCTCGGCCCTAAGTAGATATATATTATAATAAATTGAAATGGTATAAATGACATTTAAACTATTTATTATTAAAAAATGTTGGTTTTGACTGCTGAGGGTGTTGTGATATTCAGGACAACAAGACAAATCAAATAATCCAATATAAGAAAGGTTTTATTGTTATTAAATGTGTTTGTATAAGCTGTTCACTTTTGTAAGAACACACTAGATCTGGTTATTTTGGTTACTTTTATGCTGTGTTACTGACTTTAAATGTCAATTAAAAATATTCTTTACGCTGTAAAACCGACCTTAGGTTGATAAGGTTATGATCATTATAATTAAGATATCATTTTTCAATATTACATATGTCAAATGGATCGACATTTTAAAAAAGTGACATTTTTTAATACCAACATGACATACAGCTTCAAAGATGCAAACTATTGAAAACAAAATTCCCTCTTAGTTTGTTCTTACAAAAGTGAACAGCTTATACAACTTGATTATAATTCTTGACATTGACTGCAGAATATCTATATTGACACTTGACAGTTGTTATTGTTGTTAGCAACGTATGTTACTGACATGCTAACTTTAAACTAATTATTTATTTGTAGATATATTACAAGAAACTCCACACCTTCACTTATATCTAACAAATCACAATAATTACAAAGAATCACAATAAAGAATTACAGTAATGGTTTTACACCCATTTCATTTATAAATTTTACGTGTTTCACTTTTCCTAAATCTTTAGTGAAGATATCTGCCATCATTTCGGAAGTAGGTAGATATTGCAAAGTTATACACCCTTTTTCCACCACATCCCGAATTAAATGATATTTCACTTGAAAATGTTTGGATCTTTTGTGAAAAGCAGGATTCTTTATCAATTTTTGACCGCATTGCGAATCATTAAAGATTGTAATTACATCGAGCTTTCCCAAAATCTCCGAACACAAATTTTGCAGATAAATTGCTTCTCTAGATGCTTCCGACATGGCTATGTATTCAGCTTCAGTACTTGAGAGAGACACAACACTGTGCTTTCGACTTTCCCATGATACTAAAGATCCCGAAAGCATAAAGCAGAAACCCGTGTACGACTTTCTATCATTACTGTTATTTGCCCAATCGGCATCGGCAAAACCTTTTAATCATCATCCTTTTAGTCATCTTTAACATATATCAAGCCAAAGTGTTTTGTCCCTTTCAAGTATTTTAACACTCTTTTCGCAGAGTTCCAATGACTTAAATCAAAATTCTTATTGAATTGACTTAAATAACTAACACAATAAGCTATGTCTAAGCTAGTTAGTACGGCTAAGTACATTAGGCTTCCAATAAGCTGCTGATAAGGCACCTTTTTATTATTTTATTATATTTTTATTAAATTTATTAAACAGCCCGAAGGCCAAAATACTATATACATTTAACAAAAAACAGAAACAAAAAACAAGACAAATTGGAGTTCAGTTTTAACAATTGTGAACCCAAAAATTAAAGAATACATTTATAGTTTAAGTTACTAGATATTTAATATATCAGCTGAGCTGACCAACAAGTGTGAAACGTTTTGTCAAAGTGTAGTTACTCCCGAATCAACAAATTATTAGATTTAAGTAATCTACTACGTAAACTATAAACGTATTTTCTAAGTACAGCCATACAAGTATTAACTTCATTCATAACAAACATTTCACTTGCACTACAATATTTGGAAAACCCATTGATAACTCTAAATGCATTGTTGTAGCAAACGACTAATTTACGAATACCGGTTTTGGTGGTGTTAGCCCAAAGAGCAGATGTATACATACTGCCAGAAAACGTATTAAAGAGGTATTTACGTACAACAGTACTGCATCTAGAGAATCTATGGTTTAGCATATTTGCTTTAACACATACAGAGCGACATTGCCTATCAATGTCAGCTGTATCATTTAAATCATCACAGATGATATGTCCAAGATAACACACAGAAGGTACTCTCTTAACGCACTGACCATTGAGAGAAATGTCGGGCACTGTATATCTCTTATTCTTGGGCTGAAATACAATAAACTCTGTTTTATTAAAATTATAAATTAGGCCATGCTCCAGAGCATAAGATTCACACAGTGCCAGCAATTTCCTCAATCCAGCCAAAGATGGTGCAAAGACCACCATGTCATCAGCATAGCTGATATGGTTAACAGGTGATGAGCCAACCATACAGCCAATCCTTTCCTCGTTCAACCGTCGACTCAAATCATCCATGTAGATGTTGAACAAGGAAGGTGATAACAGGCCACCCTGTCGTACTCCTGTGTTTTGTATAAACGCACTGGATTTAGCTGTGCCCCAGCGAACTCTTTTTTGTTCTCTATCAAACCAATGGTGCAGTACAGAGGTTATTCGAGGGCAGACGTTCTTCTTCAAGAGTATCTGTAGAAGTTTTCCTCTATCCACCCGTTCAAAAGCGCGGCTAAGGTCTAATAAGCACGCGAATATGGGCGTCTCTCGCTGTAGGTACTGCATTATAGTTGACTTCAACAAATATATCGCCATATCTGTGCCATGAAATTTTTTGAAACCAAATTGGTTGTCGACACACTGTATTTTATCCACGAATTTTGTCATGAGAATTTTTTCAAAAACTTTAGACAAGACAGTAGATATCGCGATAGGGCGATAATTCTCGCTGGATGTCACAGAGCCGCTCTTACCCTTCGGAACTGGAACAATGTCAGTCTGGATTAGTTTCAAGGGTAGATGTCGATGTACCATCATAAAGGTGAAGCAAATAGCAAGCAGAATGTGTAATTCAGGGGGTGTATGGATGATGTGTTCCCCTTTGAGACCATCAGCACCTGCAGATTTGCCACATTTCAGACTTTTCACCGCTTCCTGCACGCTTGAACATGTGATTAAGCAATCTTCCGGAGAGACCATCTCGAAGTTATCAACAAAGACAGTGTTAATACTCCGCACAGAACTCTAGCAGTGTTCTTCTCCAATGTTCAGCGATCTCCAGATCATCTGTTATCCCGTCGATGTTACTCGGCTTAACAGCAGTTTTCTTAGTACCGGTGTGCTGCCAAAATTTTGAGAAGTCACGTGACCGGTATAGATTCACCAACTGATCGGCTTTGCGTTGGTCCTGGGTCCTCAGATGTGCTTTGAGATACAGTTTAAAGCGTGCTCTAGTGACAGTACGATGTTGATTAATAAGACCCTCACGTGGTCTGCCAGCATCAATCCAGTTACGTAAAGCTATTTTGGACTCTCTTTTCGCAGATAACAGCTCCTCATTCTCTCTCCAACCAATCACTCTTCGCCCACCAGCATTTCGCTTCTTATTTCTTTTACAAGCATCAACAGCAGCACTGGTAACAGCCTCTACTATTTTGCCATAAAAGTTATCAATCAGCTGAATATGGTACGGGTTCACACAGTCAGTTTTCTCACACATTATCAGTTCCCGCGGAATCACAGTTCTTTTTAACTTATTCACAATTGCTCTGCTATAGCACTCACCCACATTATCATTCCACGGCACACTATCGTAGGAAAAGTTCGCCTGTCGTGTCGTTGTAGATATAGATGTCTTGACCTCCATGAAAAGTGAAAGATGATCTGAGATGTTAGATAGATAATCTATGTCCACATTCCTGATGTTTTTCACAAATGATTTCGGAACTATGCAGTGATCAAGCCACGAAGTCGTGTCGAAAGCATCACTTATGAAGGTGTAGCTATCGGCAGGCAGCATCTCGAGATCAGCCACTGCATAATCAAACTCTTGACAGAACTTCAAGAGCTCATTCGCAAAAACCGATGTAGGATTAGAGTTCAAGTCACCAGCGATCAGCACATTAGAAACATTATTATCAGTTGCTAATGCTTCTATCTTTCCTAGGACTTGAATGAATTCAGGTACATTTTCCAAGGAATTAGTCGGCATGTACACATTGATGATTAAAATATTGCCGTCATTAGTGCTGATTTTAATCGCTGTCAGACGTGGTTCTTCTGGTACAGTTATTATACTTATACTCTGAGAAAGAGACTTCCTCCATAAGATAGCGACACCACCGTACGGTCGTCCCAGATGCACTGATGCTGCAGGATCCATCGCTGAAGTACCAGTGGCAGAAAAATCTACATGAATGTTCTCCAGCAAGTGTAGATCACTTACACGCAACCATGTCTCTTGTAACAGACATATGTCAACTGAATCCAAAATATCTTTCATCTGGCTTGATATGCGCCTTAGAGACTTGCAATTAAAAGTAACAATTTTCAGACTGTCCATAATAGATAGCGTTATCTTCAACATTACTCTATTGCTGTAATGCAACTTTCTTCTCAACCCAGATGTATTCGCGGATGCCCACACCGCTTGGCCAAAAAGATGGCGACATGACCGTCGGAACATCTGCGATTTTGACACATCCGGAAGTTACTATAGTTTAATTGTGTTTTTGATGACACTTTAACACACTTAAGTCCTTCCATAGATATTTTGTTGTTCTTCAGGACATCCAGAACATCGTTTTCAGTTGCAACGGGATTAACTCTCGAGATAAACAACCACTTTCGTTTGGGCAAACCACTGACATTACCAACAACAGCTGATGAGCCAATAACAATGTTTTTGTTTACATTCGTCTTCTTCCGCTTTCTATAACTAACAGTGGTAAACCCGTCTACGACAGTAACACGTTTGTTATCGTCTAGTTGTCTTACGACCTTGTCTGACGTCCTTGCCACGTGTTTCCCTGCAGTTTCGGCCGGGGTTTTTGCAGTGGCTGGCTTTGTCTTGCGTTTATTGTCTGACTCACCTGCCTTACTTGCATAACTTGGCTTAGCAGTATCGTGAGGAGGGGTTGGAGACGGGGGAGACTGGCTGGTTTTACCCAAAGTTTTATCATTCTCATTTCTCAAAGTATATTTTTTCATTTTTGTCATTTTCATTTGAATTTTGATTTACATTTACATTAGTTTCCATCGGTACATATACAATTTTACTATCAGACATGTTAAATTTCTGCAACAATTTATCAATGTACGCTTCCTGACTTAAACTAATTTCATGTCGGCTCTTATCTATTTCAACTTTCATTCCTAAGCAGTATTTTGGTTGTCCTAAATCTTTTATCTTAAAGTTCAAGCTCATTTTTCTTTTAATTCGATTGCATTCAATTTCATCATTTGAAAAAATGAAAAAATCGTCCACATATACTGCAATTACTGTTATTAGATTTTTTCCTTTCTTTTTGATGAATATGCAAGGCTCTAATTTCGATTTGCAATAGCTCGAACCCTTTAAATAAGTTTCAACCTTTTCATACCAAGCTCTAGAAGCTTGTTTTAGCCCGTAAATTGTTTCATTTAATTTCAAAACTTTATTTCTGCCCTGTAACTGATCTATTTCCATATAAACAGTTTCTTTTAAACTTCCGTTCAAGTTGCAGTTTTTACATCTAGATGAGTTACATACAGATTTAGTTTGACAGATAAAGCTAACAAAAGTCTTAAACTAGAAAATCTTACCACCGGTAAAAACGTTTCAGTATAATCCAAACCTTCTTTTTGCGAATAGCCCCGTGCCACTAATCTGGCTCGATATCTCAAACTACCATCATTTTCAACTTTCTTTCGAAACACCCACTTGCACTTCACATCCGTAGCGTTCTGCGGAATATCTACCGCTTCCCAGGCTTCATTTTCTTCAAATGCTTGCAGTTCCTCCTGCATCGCTTCTTTCCATTTGCTGCTATCCGGTCTTGATAAAGCCTAAGGTACTGATGCTGGATCGTCATTTAAATTGACCTGGTTGCCGTCGGTACAGATGTAGATGAAATCGTCTTATTGATTTGGCTTAGGTTCTCTCTGAGATTTTCGAATTGCCTGTTGATTTTCCTCTTCTTCGTCCTCCTCTGGATAGAAATCGCTATCAGTCTCTTATTCGATCAGGGATCCATTTTCATCCGAAGTAGAAATGTTGTCAGTGCTGTCCCTCACTGAAACTGGCATTTCTTCAGCTTCTTCTAGATTTGTTTCTTTTTCTGATACTTCCATTCTTATAAATTCAAATTTTTCGTTTGAATTTGTAACAGATTTCTTCAAATCTTCATTTATTACTATAATATCTCTACTGGTTGTGACGTCTTTTCTCGCAGGATCATAGACTCTATAACCTTTGACACAGTCATCATAGCCTACTAGTATTTTCTCTTCTGCTTTCCTTTCCCATTTCCTTCGATTTTGTTTAGGAATGTGAACCATCACCTTCGAACCAAATATTCTGATATTACTAACATCACGCTTTCTGCCTGTCCATAATCCATAGGGAGTTTTATCAACCTGACTTGAAGTCACTGTTCGATTTCGTAAATACACAGCTGTGCCTACAGCTTCAGCCCAGAATTCTTTAGTTAAATCAGCATCAAACAATAAACATCTGGCTTGCTCAACAATCGTTCGATTAAATCTTTCAGCCAGTCCGTTTTGCTCTGGACTGTGAGGATTGGTTTTTTGATGTATTATCCCATACTTCTTTAAGAATTCGTCCATTCTTTTGTTGCAAAACTCACCTCCATTGTCACTTCTCAAACATTTTATTGTAGTGTCCAGCTGATTTTCTACCAAATCGTTGAAAAACTTCATCTTTTGTCTTCTAGAAATATCCAAAACACATTCGACTAAAATCATCTACGAATATTACATAATATCTTGAACCACCAATGAAATTTTTCTCCATGGGCCCCACATACGTTTGTGTGCACCACTTCCAGAAAATTCTTAGCTCTCGAACCACCTTTCTGAAAAGGCAGCCTGGACTGTTTTCCTTCACAGCAAACTGTGCGTGAAGATTTCTTAATGTCCAGTTTTTCATCGAGTTTCAGGCCTTTCACAGCTTTTTCTAGTTTTTTTTTATGTTGCCCGTGCTAATGTATCCAAGTCGACGATGCCACAGTTCTCCCGATATAATCACATCAGCTGATGACTGTTTTACCTTGTTTAATTTATAAACACCATTAGTTAACGACGCGGTTCCATACAACCCAAAATACCGGTAAAAACCTGGTTCAACACCGAAATGGAACGGAGTCAACACTGTGTAGGATGCGTTTCAACCACACCAGATCAAGAGATCATCTCCACAGAATCGGACTAGCAGATTTCCCCTTCTGCCATTGCTCACCAGAAGTAGTTCAGGACGTCAACCACCTTATCTTTAACTGCCCAAAATACAGCCTCAATAGATCTACTCTCCTACAGGAATTATTAAAGCACAGTACCATCTTCCCTACAAACATACAGACTATTTTATTTCAGAACAATCCATCAGCAATAACATCAATATTTCAATTTATTAGCATAAACAGAATATTAATATAAAATTAATTGTATATTGTGTTAAAATGTATGTATATCTAGATATAGATGATTGTATCCTAGGCAATGATCCTAGTAGTCAAGCCCAAAATAAATCTAATAAAAAAAAAAAAACGACGCGGTTGCTAAGAGACAACGGTCTTTATTATAAATTGCACAACTCTTTTGCAAACAGCACTTTGTTGCCCTTTTTAATTAGTTGACTGGCCAAAAGAAGATTAGTTGTCAGTTGGCACACAACAAACATCTTCAACGGAAATATCGTACAGTCTGTTCCAAACGGTTAAGCGGAACTAAATGGGAATTTCGTTCTTTTAGGTTGTCACGAGAAGGGACCTTGCTTGGGTTATTTCATTTTGGATAAAAATATTTGACCTATGAAAAAAATATATGATCTTCAGAATCAGTGTTGCCAGATGTACGATTTAAATCGTATTTGTACGATTATTTTTGCATGTGTACGATGTACGACTTCTTGGTATCAGAGGTACGATTTTTTTGATGTTTTTATTGCTGAAACATATTTATTTATATACATTTTTAGTAAGTTAAATATTAATATTATATAATGCGATATATTGAATATTTTAGGCCTTGGATTTCAAATCGACGCGCTCTTAAATAGAATGGTTTATCCATTTTTACCCTTTTTATGGGTTTATCTCGCTAAGATCGGGTATGCTCGGGCATATTCGAATATTCAAAAATATAAAGCTCACTCCTCGTTAGTTAGAGTACTGTACTCAGTGGCGCACCAAGAAGGGGCCCCCTCCAAGAAAGATGGAAATACCAAATTTTTTAATTAGCATTATGGATCTTAGGTAAATATATAGATATGGATTTAAAAGTAGAGATGAGGACCTTTTTTTTTCTCTCATCACTTGTACTTTACTAATGAGGACCTTTCTTTTTTTTTGTTCATCACTTGTATTTTACAAGTGAGGACCTTGCTTTTTGCTCATCACTTGTATTTTACAAGTGAGGACCTTTTTGTTTTATGTCATCGAAGCGAGGAGCTTTTTTTTATATCTTCACTTTTTTTTGTCTACCGCCCCCCCCCAAACAAAAATGGGTGCGCCACTGACTGTACTACAAACTGAAATCGGCCTTGTCTGTATTAATATATTATTGTATTAATGTATTAATATAGATATATGTATTTCCCTGAGAGTACTCTAATTTTACTGAAATTTTTAGTTTTCAACTACTTTAATTAATATTTATGCATATTAATAAAAAAGGTATTTTATGAATAATAAGACATGATTTTATTGATCAACTAATACGTCTCACACATCATATGATATATTTTATACTATTCTATTTACATAAAACAATATGCCTTAGCAACGATATAGCACCCCACGATCGTTAATAAGGATAAATGTTGCATAATTATATTTTCGCTAACACGGCCAGACTGACATGCGGAACGTTCTCGGGACGCAACTGCATTTTTCACACCATTAACAGCATTGTTGCTATCAGCAACAGCAGCCTGCATATCACCAGTGGTCTGCTCCATACCAACAACAGCATTCTGCATCTTGCATACCAGTAACAGCATCCTGCATACCAGGAACTCCATTCTTGAGCTGGTCCACCATTCATCTTCTACTGCATCTTCAAATTCTTCACCTAATTCATAATATGTAAATAGAGCAAAATTGGGCGCAGAATTGATCTTTCACAAAATCAACCATGCACCAATATCAATTAGTTACAATAAATATTAGCTTACAACAAAACCTTCCAATAGCAGAGTATAAATCGTGATCTGAAAGTTTAGAGACTTTTGTTATCATTTCATTTCTCTAACACGAACTCAGTGACTAGATCAACAAGCTCAGATACTCAGTAACTATCTATTAGTTTCCTTCATTACAGATTGTCTACAGTACAACAAGCTCAGAGGCCGTTTATTCATTTCTGCACACACAGTGCTCAGCTCAGAGAGCGTCTATTCGTTTCTGCACACACAGTGCTTTATCATCATCATCAGCCCGTCGCCATAGCTCACCATCTGCCACCATGGTTACAGAGCTATTACCGGACTGATGCCACTGGCAGCGGCATGTCTTGCGGTACTCGACAAGCTTTCAATTCTCAACTCATTATCTATTATATTTCTCAGTTTATTTTGCCATTCCGATCCCAGTGATCTGTCATTTGCCTTTTCCAATAAACGTTCAACTTTAAAACTCAAATCTCGAAACTCAGATCTTAATTATCAAATCTCAAATATCATAACTCAGATATTAAATCTCAAATATCAAAAACAAAATCTCAAATCTAATTTTTACACATTATGGCTAACACGTGCCATATGATTTAACCAAAACAATAAAATGCCTCTTACCATTTTAGTCATCATCAGTCTAACCAGTTACCTTCGAAAATTGTGTTTGTTAATAGCAAAACAACGCTCGTTCATCCTGACAATTTTTAGGGATCTTTGTTAAGATTCTGCATTTTTCAAACAAATGTCACATTTCATATTTATTCCAATAAGTGTCATTTCCTTAGAAACCACTTGAAATAATTTTTGACAAAATAACTTGAAATTTGCCAATTTATTATCTGGCTCATAATTCATACTACCTTTATATGATTCTCAATCGTCACCTTTAACTGAAAACTTTACATTAGCCTTTGCAATATTATACGACAATTTCTTTGCACCAATATAATGGTTGCATTAAAAAAAATATTTTTAATATAGCACTTATTTTATATTTCTTGTGGGTGATAGGCCAATCGCACTTCTGATATTAATAAAAAAGGTATTTTATGAATAATAAGACATGATTTTATTGATCAACTAATACGTCTCACACATCATATGATATATTTTATACTATTCTATTTACATAAAACAATATGCCTTAGCAACGATATAGCACCCCACGATCGTTAATAAGGATAAATGTTGCATAATTATATTTTCGCTAACATGCATGTGATAGGTATTAATGTGATTTTTACAAAATGATACAAGAGACTGATTTATATATATACACAGAGCCGCAGTCAGGGGGGGAGACGGACCTGGGCTCACTAAGGAAAAGGGCGCTGACGGGCTTGACTAAGGGGCGCCATTGCGAAGGTGTGGTCCTTTTTTTTTTGCTCATCACTTAGATTTTGGGAGGTGAAGACCTTTTTTTTGCTCATCACTTGGATTTTGAGAGGTCAGGACCTTGTTTTTTATTTGCCAAGGGCGCCAAAACACGGCTTTGCCCCTAGCGCTGAGTCGCTTTACACTAACATACCAATAAACCTGGCATTAGAAATAATTGAAAAAAAGTGGGATAGTTTAGAGGAGCATACAGCCATGACTAAATTGTAATTTTTAGCTGGTGCACAATTCTGCCTCAGCAACACCTACTTTGACTTCCAGGGATTGTTTTACGCACAAAACCACGGATGTGCAATGGGCAGCCCTCTCAGCAGCGTCGTGGCCAATCTAGTTATGGACGAGTTGGAGACCACTTGTTTAGAACGGCTGGCGCAAAAACCAACGTTTTATTACAAGTACGTGGACGACATAGTGTTGGTACACCACAAAGATCAGATCCACACTTTGTTGCACATTTTTAATGATTTTCACCCGAGACTACGGTTTACGGTAGAATCAGAAGAAAATGGGGAGTTGGCCTTCTTGGATGTCAAGTTAGTAAGATCACCAAATGACAACACTATCGACACTAATTGGCACCAAAAAACGACCCACAGTTGGAGATACCTGAACTTTCTGTCCAACCACCCCCGTAAAAATAAACACGTTAAATAATGTGTTAGACAGAGCCATTAGGCTATCACACCCGCGTTACAGATGTGAAAATCTTAAAAAAGTCAAAACAGCATTTATTGACAATAATTATCCTGTACACATGATCAATAAAGCGATTCGGAGAAGAACATGGGCGGCTTATAACAACAGACACCCCCAAGTAACCGTTAACAAAGACGAAAAACGTTACGTCAGTGTCCCGTATCATAATGGAAGTTCTGAAAATTTCAGAAAATTTTTCAAAAAACATGAGATTGGCGTGGCTTTTTCTACCAACAGTAATAATTCACGGAATTTTTCCAAACTTAAAACGGAAATCCCTAAATTGGAAAAAGCTAACGTGGTATATAAAATACGGTGTCAGGATTGCAGATTGTCCTACATAGGAACGACCAATCAAATTTTGGTTAAAAAACATAAGTCAGATTGCACGCATAAACCGAAGAGTACGGCACTGGCTATACACACCAATACGGAAAAGCACCAGTTTGGCTACAACAATGTGGAAATTTTAGATAGTGAAAAGCACCGGGAAAAACATCTAATATCGGAGATGCTATTCATACAGACGGAAAGAAAGGAATGTGTGAACAAGAAAACTGACACACTGGAGTTAGATCCGATTTATAAAACATTGTTGTAGTTCTTACTGTTTGAAATTCCGCGTTTTTCTTCAATAGTTACATGTTTTTTCTTTCTATCAAAATTTGGTTTGTTCCTGTCTACAGGTCAGTTACCTTTGACGTCATTTTGGCTAGTGGATGGCGCCTGTCTGTCTAGGTTTCTCACATATGTTCTTGTGATTGTGATGTGACCTGGCCCTGCCATGCTTGCAATAATTATTTTTCTGTGTTTTTTACATGGTAAGCGTTTGTTCTCTTATTAAGTACACTACCTTGTTTCATCACCTGTTCCTTGTTTCTGTTCTATTTGTAAAATTATGTTTTTATTAATTTTTGACAAGTATTTTTATATTTTCAATATTTTTGTTAGTTTGACAATTTTAGTTTTTATTAATATTTTTTAATTATTCATTTTAAAATTTTTTATTTGGTATATTGTGTATTCTAAATACCTGTTTATACTCATATTTTTTATATTATTATATTTTTGTTTATTTGTTTATTTTTACAATTTCTTACGTTTTTGTGGATATGCTGTTAGCCGTTTTACAATTTTTTACACATTTCTTATTAACGGTTTTTTAAAAGGAAAAAAATGTTTTAAATGTTTCTTTAAATTATTTGTTTAGTTTTTTTTACTGGTACCATTCTGTATTTTAATTATTGATACGTTGTTACAGTTTTTTATCCTATTGACCGGTTTAGTGCATTTACTACATGTTTTCATTGTTAATATCTCTAGTTTGTTCAATATTTTTTTCATGTTTTTATTCTTCATATTTTCTTTATAGATTTTATCTTTTATATATGTTCATTTGTAAAAAACTTTTTTGTGATTATGTATTCACGTGTGCATTGATACGTAATGTTGCACAACGTTCTTATTCACTGATTTCTTTCTCTTTGCAGACTGAAGATGTGCAACTGTATGCACGAAACGTATCTGTAATGTTTTAATTACTGTTTTAATAAATTGACGAATATACAAGATAGTGTTTTATTTATAATATTTAAATTCGTCGAGAAACTCCAACATATATATAATTTTATATATAACAAATTTTCTAGGGTATGAATTTTCTATTACCTAGAAAATTTGTCAACAAAATCATATTCTCACCGGAAAATAACTTAGACCTTTCTCCACAACCTATTAGAGAGAATCCTGATAATACTGATCAAGTAAAATATTACAGTTTGTTATTCATAAAAGAAATATCACCTCACATTAAGAATTTATTAGAAGATAATTTAATAAAAATAGCTGATAAAAGTGTATTTACTACTAAACCATTATTCTCTAATTTAAAAGAAAAAACATAAATTTTTGAAAAACGCAACACAGTTTATCAACTAAATTGTCTCACTTGCAATAAAGATTACATAGGACAATCATCTCAAATGCTTAAAAATCGCATAACAGGACATAAGTCAGACGCGAGATGTAAACCCAATACTTGTAAACTCGCTGAACATGTACACAAATTAAAACATGAAATTGATTAAAACATGTAAATGTTAATTATTATCTAAGTATTTTGTTAATTCAATAAAAATTTATAAAAAGGACTTTGCTGTATTATACATTTTTATCCTTTTCTGCTACTATGATTGGGCAATAGAAAAATATATGCATACCTAATAATTTTTAAATTAATTACACAGCAAATTTTTTGTACGATTATTTTTTAAAAAATACGATTGTTTGTACGATTTTTTTCTTGAAAATACGACAATTTTGAAGTGTTGGTACGATTTTTTCTTTTTCACCATTTGGCAACACTGAAAAAAACCAACAATATATCTTAAGAGTTTTTTATTTAAATATTTATTGTAAATAAAAATTAAAAATAATATATGCTGTTCACCTATGTAACAACAAACTAAGAGGAAATTTTGATTTCAATAGTTTGCACCTTCGAAATTTTATGTCATGTTGGTATTAAAAAATGTCACTTTTTTTAAATTTCGATCCATTTGATATATGTCATAATGAAAACAGATATCTTAATTATAATTATCATAACCTAGAAACCTATAGTCGGTTTTACAGCGTAAGGAATATTTTTAATTAACATTTAAAGTCAGTAATCTATATATATAAAAGGCAGTGTCCTGACTGACTGACTGACTGACTGACTGACTCACTCATCACCGCCCAGCCCGAACCCCTGGGCCTAAAAACTTGAAATTCGGAGAGTATATTCCCTTCATGACGTTAGCACCCACTAAGAAGGGATTTTTCGAAATTCCACTCCTAAGGGATGAAAAGGGGTGAAATGTGATTTCACGAATTCCTTAATATCTCTAAGGGCCGATGGGATATCAACTTAGTTTTTGCTTACAAGTATTACCCATACAAATGCCGAAAAACCAATTTCGGGATTTTGCCCTAATCAACCCCTAAAGGGGTGAACCTACAATCGGGGTGGATTATACATCCCGTTGTATTTCCTGTGTTCGTTTAGTTGCAAGATTTCTTTTTGGCACATAGGTGTCTTTTTAAAATATCTCGAAATGGTATTGACAGTTTTTTGAAATTTTACCCCTAAAGGGTGAAACGGGGTGAATTGTGATTTTAAGGATTCTTTAATATCTCTTAGGACCAATAAGATATCGACTTGCTTTTTGCTTACAAAGATTACCTATACAAATACCAAATCACCAATTTCAGGATTTTGTTCTAATCAACCCCTAAAGGGGTGGATCTACAATCGAGGTGAATTATATATCCCGTCGTAATTCCTGTGTTCGTTTAGTTGCAACATTACTTTTTGGCACATAGGTGTCTTTTTAAAATATCTCGAAACGGGTTTGAAAGTTTTTTAAAATTCCATCCCTAAGGGTTGAAAAGGGGTGAATTGTGATTTCAAGGATTCCTTAATATCTTTTAGGATCAATAAGATATCGACTTACTGTTTGCTTGCAAAGATTATCCATACAATTACCGAAAAACTGATTTCATGAATTTGTCCTAATCAACCCCTAAAGGGGAGGATCTACAATCGGGGTGAGTTATACATTCCGTCGTATTTCCTGTGTTCGTTTAGTTGCAACATTACTTTTTAGCCCATAGGAGTATTTTTAGAATATGTCGAAAAGGTATTGGTAGTTTTTTTAAATTTCACCCCTATAGGGTGAAAAGGGGTGAATTATGATTTCAAGTATTCCTTAATATCTCTTAGAACCAATAAGATATCGACTTGCTTTTTTCTTACAAAGATTACCCATACAAATGCCGAAAAACATATTTCAGGTTTTTGTCCTAATCAACCCCTAAAGGGGTGGATCTACAATCGGGGTGAATTATACATCACGTCGTATTTCCTGTGTTCATTAGTTGCAGCATTACTTTTTGACACATAGGTGTCTTTTTAAAATATCTCGAAATGGGTTTGACAGTTTTTTAAAATTTCACCCCTAAGGGTTGAAAAGGGGTGAATTGTGATTTCAAGGATTCCTTAATATCTCTTAGGACCAATAAGATATGGACCTACTGTTTGCTTGCAAAGATTATCCATACAAATACCGAATCATCAATTTCAGGATTTTGTCCTAATCAACCCCTAAAGGGGTGGATCTACAATCGGGGTGAATTATACATCCCGTCGTAATTCCTGTGTTCGTTTAGTTGCAACATTACTTTTTGGCACATAAGTGTCTTTTTAAAATATCTCGAAATGGGTTTGACAGTTTTTTAAAATTCCACCCCTAAGCGTTGAAAAGGGGTGAATTGTGATTTCAAGGATTCCTTAATATCTCTTAGGATCAATAAGATATCGACTTACTGTTTGCTTGCAAAGATTATCCATACAATTACCGAAAAACTAATTTCAGGAATTTGTCCTAATCAACCCCTAAAGGGGTGGATCTACAATCGGGGTGAGTTATACATTCCGTCGTATTTCCTGTGTTCGTTTAGTTGCAACATTACTTTTTAGCCGATAGGAGTATTTTTAGAATATGTCGAAAAGGTATTGGTAGTTTTTTTAAATTTCACCCCTATAGGGTGAAAAGGGGTGAATTATGATTTCAAGTATTCCTTAATATCTCTTAGAACCAATAAGATATCGACTTGCTTTTTGCTTACAAAGATTACCCATGCAAATACCGAAAAACATATTTCAGGTTTTTGTCCTAATCAACCCCTAAAGGGGTGGATCTACAATCGGGGTGAATTATACATCACGTCGTATTTCCTGTGTTCATTAGTTGCAGCATTACTTTTTGACACATAGGTGTCTTTTTAAAATATCTCGAAAAGGTTTTGGTAGTTTTTTAAAATTTCACCCCTAAAGGGTGAAAAGGGGTGAATTGTGATTTCAAGGATTCCTTAAATCTCTTAGGGTCAATAAGATATTGAATCGCTTTTTGCTTACAATGATTACCCATACAAAACCGAAAAATATATTTCAGGATTTTGTCCTAATCAACCCCTAAAGGATGGATCTACTATCGGGGTGAATTATACATCCCGTCGTATTCCCTGTGTTTATTGAGATATAAGGTTTCTTTTTAGCACATAGGCGTCTTTTTAAAATATCTCTAAATGGTTTTGACAACTTTTTTAAATTTAACCCCTAAAGGGTGAAAATGGGTGAAATGTGATTTCAAAGATTGTTTAATATTTTTTAACACCAATAAGATATCGACTTGGTTTTTGCTTACAAAAACTACCCTTGCAAATGCCGAAAAACTTTTTTGATTTTGTCCTAATCAACCCCTTAAGGGGTGGATCTACAATCGGGGTGAATTATACATCCCGCCGTATTTCCTGTGTTCGTTTAGTTGCAACATTACTTTTTGGCACATAGGTATCTCGAAAAATATCTCGAAATATATATTATAGACAGTTTTTTAAAATTAGCCCCTAAAGGGTGAAAAGGGATGAATTGTGATTTCAAGGATTTCTTAATATCTCTTAGGATCAATAAGATACCGACTTGCTTTTTACTTACGAAGATTACCCATAAAAATACCGAAAAACTTATTTCAGGATTTGGTCCTAATCAACCCCTAAAGGGATGGATCTACAATCGGGGTGAATTATACATCCCGTCGTATTTCCTCTGTTCGTTTAGTTGCAACATTACATTTGGCACATAGGTATCTTTTTAAAATATCTCGAAATAGTTTTGACAGTTTTTTAAAATTACTCCCTAAAGGGTGAAAAGGGGTGAATTGTGATTTCAAGGATTCCTTAATATCTCTTAGGACCAATAAGATATCGACTTGCTTTTTGCTTACAAAGATTACCAATACAAATACGGAAAAATATGTTACAGGATTTTGTCCTAATCAACCCCAAAAGGGTGAATCTACAATTGGGGTGAATTATACATCCCGTCGTATTCCCTGTGTTTGTTGAGTTATAAGGTTTCTTTTTGGCACATAGGCGTATTTTTAAAATATCTCGAAATGGTTTTAACAATTTTTTTAAATTTAACCCCTAAAGGGTGAAAAGGGGTAAAATGTGATTTCAATGATTGTTTAACATTTTTTAGGACCAATAAGATATTGACTTGCTTACAAAAACTACCCATGCAAATACCAAAAAACCAAATTTTTGATTTTGTCCTAATCAACCCCTTAAGGGGTGGATCTACAATCGGGATGTATTATACATCCCGTCGTATTTCCTGTGTTCGTTTAGTTGCAACATTACTTTTTGGCACATAGGTTTTTTTTTTTTAATATCTCGAAATGATTTTGCTATTTTTTTTTTTTAATTTCACCTCTTAAGGTTGAAAAGGGGTGAAATGTGATTTCAGTAATACCTTAATTCTTTTAGGACCAATAAGATATCGACTTGGTGTTTGCTTACAAAAATTATCCATACAAATGCCGAAAAACTTATTTCAGGATTCCGTCCTAAACAACCCCTAAAGGGGTGATCCTACAAACGGGGTAGATTATACATCGCGTCGTATTTCCTGTGTTTGTTGAGTTATAACGTTTCTTTTTGGCACATAGGTGTCTTTTTAAAATATCTCGAAATGGTTTTAACAGTTTTTTACCTTTAACAAATATCACCCCTAAAGGGTGAAAAGAGGGAATTGTGATTTCAAGGACGCCTTAATATCTTCTAGGATCAATAAGATATAGACTTGGTTTTTGCTTATAAAAATTACCCATACAAATGCCGAAAAATGTATTTCAGGATTTTATCTTAATCAACCCCTAAAGGGGTGAATCTACATTCGGGGTGAATTCGGGGTGAATTCGGGGTGAATTCTACATTCGGGGTGAACCCTTTGTATATCCAGCGGTTGTTGAGTTATAGCATTCCTTTTTGGCATATATGTGTTTTGACAGTTTTCTTTCACTCCTAAAGGGTAAATTAGTATTTTTTTGTTAGAAATAAAAAATTACGGGATTACATTTTTAAAATAAAAATATATAAAAATAAAATAAAAATAAAAAATTATAGGAGAGTACATTTTTCAGTATGACGTAATAACCCACTAAGAAAGGATTTTTTCAAGTTCGACCCCTATTTGGTGAAAAAGAGTAAACTGTTTTTTCACGGATTCCTCAATATCTCTTAGGACAGATGAGATATCGACTAGATTTTTTGTTACGAAGGTTACCCATACACAAGTTTAAAAACAAACTGCGGATTTTATGCCAATGAGACCATCAATATACCGTAGCGAAGCACGGGTTTTCAGCTAGTCTTCTATATATATAAAAGGCAGTGTCCTGACTGACTGACTGACTCACTCATCACCGCCCAGCCCGAACCCCTGGGCCTAGAAACTTGAAATTTGGAGAATATATTCCCTTCATGACGTAAGCACCCACTAAGAAGGGATTTTACGAAATTCCACTCCTAAGGGATGAAAAGGGGTGAAATGTGATTTCACGAATTCCGTAATATCTCTTAGGGCCGATGGGATATCGACTTAGTTTTTGCTTACAAAAATTACCCATACAAATGCCGAAAAACCAATTTCGGGATTTTGCCCTAATCAACCCCTAAAGGGGTGAACCTACAATCGGGGTGGATTATACATCCCGTTGTATTTCCTGTGTTCGTTTAGTTGCAAGATTTCTTTTTGGCACATAGGTGTCTTTTTAAAATATCTCGAAATGGTATTGACAGTTTTTTGAAATTTTACCCCTAAAGGGTGAAACGGGGTGAATTGTGATTTTAAGGATTCTTTAATATCTCTTAGGACCAATAAGATATCGACTTGCTTTTTGCTTACAAAGATTACCTATACAAATACCAAATCACCAATTTCAGGATTTTGTTCTAATCAACCCCTAAAGGGGTGGATCTACAATCGAGGTGAATTATATATCCCGTCGTAATTCCTGTGTTCGTTTAGTTGCAACATTACTTTTTGGTACATAGGTGTCTTTTTAAAATATCTCGAAACGGGTTTGACAGTTTTTTAAAATTCCATCCCTAAGGGTTGAAAAGGGGTGAATTGTGATTTCAAGGATTCCTTAATATCTCTTAGGACCAATAAGATATCGACTTGCTTTTTGCTTACAAAGATTACCCATACAAATGCCGAAAAACATATTTCAGGTTTTTGTCCTAATCAACCCCTAAAGGGGTGGATCTACAATCGGGGTGAATTATACATCCCGTCGTAATTCCTGTGTTCGTTTAGTTGCAACATTACTTTTTGGCACATAAGTGTCTTTTTAAAATATCTCGAAATGGGTTTGACAGTTTTTTAAAATTCCACCCCTAATCGTTGAAAAGGGGTGAATTGTGATTTCAAGGATTCCTTAATATCTCTTAGGATCAATAAGATATCGACTTACTGTTTGCTTGCAAAGATTATCCATACAATTACCGAAAAACTAATTTCAGGAATTTGTCCTAATCAACCCCTAAAGGGGTGGATCTACAATCGGGGTGAGTTATACATTCCGTCGTATTTCCTGTGTTCGTTTAGTTGCAACATTACTTTTTAGCCCATAGGAGTATTTTTAGAATATGTCGAAAAGGTATTGGTAGTTTTTTTAAATTTCACCCCTATAGGGTGAAAAGGGGTGAATTATGATTTCAAGTATTCCTTAATATCTCTTAGAACCAATAAGATATCGACTTGCTTTTTGCTTACAAAGATTACCCATGCAAATACCGAAAAACATATTTCAGGTTTTTGTCCTAATCAACCCCTAAAGGGGTGGATCTACAATCGGGGTGAATTATACATCACGTCGTATTTCCTGTGTTCATTAGTTGCAGCATTACTTTTTGACACATAGGTGTCTTTTTAAAATATCTCGAAAAGTGTTTTGGTAGTTTTTTAAAATTTCACCCCTAAAGGGTGAAAAGGGGTGAATTGTGATTTCAAGGATTCCTTAAATCTCTTAGGGTCAATAAGATATTGAATCGCTTTTTGCTTACAATGATTACCCATACAAATACCGAAAAATATATTTCAGGATTTTGTCCTAATCAACCCCTAAAGGATGGATCTACTATCGGGGTGAATTATACATCCCGTCGTATTCCCTGTGTTTATTGAGATATAAGGTTTCTTTTTAGCTCATAGGCGTCTTTTTAAAATATCTCTAAATGGTTTTGACAACTTTTTTAAATTTAACCCCTAAAGGGTGAAAATGGGTGAAATGTGATTTCAAAGATTGTTTAATATTTTTTAACACCAATAAGATATCGACTTGGTTTTTGCTTACAAAAACTACCCTTGCAAATGCCGAAAAACTTTTTTGATTTTGTCCTAATCAACCCCTTAAGGGGTGGATCTACAATCGGGGTGAATTATACATCCCGCCGTATTTCCTGTGTTCGTTTAGTTGCAACATTACTTTTTGGCACATAGGTATCTCGAAAAATATCTCGAAATATATATTATAGACAGTTTTTTAAAATTAGCCCCTAAAGGGTGAAAAGGGATGAATTGTGATTTCAAGGATTTCTTAATATCTCTTAGGATCAATAAGATACCGACTTGCTTTTTACTTACGAAGATTACCCATAAAAATACCGAAAAACTTATTTCAGGATTTGGTCCTAATCAACCCCTAAAGGGATGGATCTACAATCGGGGTGAATTATACATCCCGTCGTATTTCCTCTGTTCGTTTAGTTGCAACATTACATTTGGCACATAGGTATCTTTTTAAAATATCTCGAAATAGTTTTGACAGTTTTTTAAAATTACTCCCTAAAGGGTGAAAAGGGGTGAATTGTGATTTCAAGGATTCCTTAATATCTCTTAGGACCAATAAGATATCGACTTGCTTTTTGCTTACAAAGATTACCAATACAAATACGGAAAAATATGTTACAGGATTTTGTCCTAATCAACCCCAAAAGGGTGAATCTACAATTGGGGTGAATTATACATCCCGTCGTATTCCCTGTGTTTGTTGAGTTATAAGGTTTCTTTTTGGCACATAGGCGTATTTTTAAAATATCTCGAAATGGTTTTGACAATTTTTTTAAATTTAACCCCTAAAGGGTGAAAAGGGGTAAAATGTGATTTCAATGATTGTTTAACATTTTTTAGGACCAATAAGATATTGACTTGCTTACAAAAACTACCCATGCAAATACCAAAAAACCAAATTTTTGATTTTGTCCTAATCAACCCCTTAAGGGGTGGATCTACAATCGGGATGTATTTTACATCCCGTCGTATTTCCTGTGTTCGTTTAGTTGCAACATTACTTTTTGGTACATAGGTTTTTTTTTTTTAATATCTCGAAATGATTTTGCTATTTTTTTTTTAATTTCACCTCTTAAGGTTGAAAAGGGGTGAAATGTGATTTCAGTAATACCTTAATTCTTTTAGGACCAATAAGATATCGACTTGGTGTTTGCTTACAAAAATTATCCATACAAATGCCGAAAAACTTATTTCAGGATTCCGTCCTAATCAACCCCTAAAGGGGTGATTCTACAAACGGGGTAGATTATACATCGCGTCGTATTTCCTGTGTTTGTTGAGTTATAACGTTTCTTTTTGGCACATAGGTGTCTTTTTAAAATATCTCGAAATGGTTTTAACAGTTTTTTACCTTTAACAAATATCACCCCTAAAGGGTGAAAAGAGGGAATTGTGATTTCAAGGACGCCTTAATATCTTCTAGGATCAATAAGATATAGACTTGGTTTTTGCTTATAAAAATTACCCATACAAATGCCGAAAAATGTATTTCAGGATTTTATCTTAATCAACCCCTAAAGGGGTGAATCTACATTCGGGGTGAATTCGGGGTGAATTCGGGGTGAATTCTACATTCGGGGTGAACCCTTTGTATATCCAGCGGTTGTTGAGTTATAGCATTCCTTTTTGGCATATATGTGTTTTGACAGTTTTCTTTCACTCCTAAAGGGTAAATTAGTATTTTTTTGTTAGAAATAAAAAATTACGGGATTACATTTTTAAAATAAAAATATATAAAAATAAAATAAAAATAAAAAATTATAGGAGAGTACATTTTTCAGTATGACGTAATAACCCACTAAGAAAGGATTTTTTCAAGTTCGACCCCTATTTGGTGAAAAAGAGTAAACTGTTTTTTCACGGATTCCTCAATATCTCTTAGGACAGATGAGATATCGACTAGATTTTTTGTTACGAAGGTTACCCATACACAAGTTTAAAAACAAACTGCGGATTTTATGCCAATGAGACCATCAATATACCGTAGCGAAGCACGGGTTTTCAGCTAGTCTTCTATATATATAAAAGGCAGTGTCCTGACTGACTGACTGACTCACTCATCACCGCCCAGCCCGAACCCCTGGGCCTAGAAACTTGAAATTTGGAGAATATATTCCCTTCATGACGTAAGCACCCACTAAGAAGGGATTTTACGAAATTCCACTCCTAAGGGATGAAAAGGGGTGAAATGTGATTTCACGAATTCCGTAATATCTCTTAGGGCCGATGGGATATCGACTTAGTTTTTGCTTACAAAAATTACCCATACAAATGCCGAAAAACCAATTTCGGGATTTTGCCCTAATCAACCCCTAAAGGGGTGAACCTACAATCGGGGTGGATTATACATCCCGTTGTATTTCCTGTGTTCGTTTAGTTGCAAGATTTCTTTTTGGCACATAGGTGTCTTTTTAAAATATCTCGAAATGGTATTGACAGTTTTTTGAAATTTTACCCCTAAAGGGTGAAACGGGGTGAATTGTGATTTTAAGGATTCTTTAATATCTCTTAGGACCAATAAGATATCGACTTGCTTTTTGCTTACAAAGATTACCTATACAAATACCAAATCACCAATTTCAGGATTTTGTTCTAATCAACCCCTAAAGGGGTGGATCTACAATCGAGGTGAATTATATATCCCGTCGTAATTCCTGTGTTCGTTTAGTTGCAACATTACTTTTTGGTACATAGGTGTCTTTTTAAAATATCTCGAAACGGGTTTGACAGTTTTTTAAAATTCCATCCCTAAGGGTTGAAAAGGGGTGAATTGTGATTTCAAGGATTCCTTAATATCTCTTAGGACCAATAAGATATCGACTTGCTTTTTGCTTACAAAGATTACCCATACAAATGCCGAAAAACATATTTCAGGTTTTTGTCCTAATCAACCCCTAAAGGGGTGGATCTACAATCGGGGTGAATTATACATCCCGTCGTAATTCCTGTGTTCGTTTAGTTGCAACATTACTTTTTGGCACATAAGTGTCTTTTTAAAATATCTCGAAATGGGTTTGACAGTTTTTTAAAATTCCACCCCTAATCGTTGAAAAGGGGTGAATTGTGATTTCAAGGATTCCTTAATATCTCTTAGGATCAATAAGATATCGACTTACTGTTTGCTTGCAAAGATTATCCATACAATTACCGAAAAACTAATTTCAGGAATTTGTCCTAATCAACCCCTAAAGGGGTGGATCTACAATCGGGGTGAGTTATACATTCCGTCGTATTTCCTGTGTTCGTTTAGTTGCAACATTACTTTTTAGCCCATAGGAGTATTTTTAGAATATGTCGAAAAGGTATTGGTAGTTTTTTTAAATTTCACCCCTATAGGGTGAAAAGGGGTGAATTATGATTTCAAGTATTCCTTAATATCTCTTAGAACCAATAAGATATCGACTTGCTTTTTGCTTACAAAGATTACCCATGCAAATACCGAAAAACATATTTCAGGTTTTTGTCCTAATCAACCCCTAAAGGGGTGGATCTACAATCGGGGTGAATTATACATCACGTCGTATTTCCTGTGTTCATTAGTTGCAGCATTACTTTTTGACACATAGGTGTCTTTTTAAAATATCTCGAAAAGTGTTTTGGTAGTTTTTTAAAATTTCACCCCTAAAGGGTGAAAAGGGGTGAATTGTGATTTCAAGGATTCCTTAAATCTCTTAGGGTCAATAAGATATTGAATCGCTTTTTGCTTACAATGATTACCCATACAAATACCGAAAAATATATTTCAGGATTTTGTCCTAATCAACCCCTAAAGGATGGATCTACTATCGGGGTGAATTATACATCCCGTCGTATTCCCTGTGTTTATTGAGATATAAGGTTTCTTTTTAGCTCATAGGCGTCTTTTTAAAATATCTCTAAATGGTTTTGACAACTTTTTTAAATTTAACCCCTAAAGGGTGAAAATGGGTGAAATGTGATTTCAAAGATTGTTTAATATTTTTTAACACCAATAAGATATCGACTTGGTTTTTGCTTACAAAAACTACCCTTGCAAATGCCGAAAAACTTTTTTGATTTTGTCCTAATCAACCCCTTAAGGGGTGGATCTACAATCGGGGTGAATTATACATCCCGCCGTATTTCCTGTGTTCGTTTAGTTGCAACATTACTTTTTGGCACATAGGTATCTCGAAAAATATCTCGAAATATATATTATAGACAGTTTTTTAAAATTAGCCCCTAAAGGGTGAAAAGGGATGAATTGTGATTTCAAGGATTTCTTAATATCTCTTAGGATCAATAAGATACCGACTTGCTTTTTACTTACGAAGATTACCCATAAAAATACCGAAAAACTTATTTCAGGATTTGGTCCTAATCAACCCCTAAAGGGATGGATCTACAATCGGGGTGAATTATACATCCCGTCGTATTTCCTCTGTTCGTTTAGTTGCAACATTACATTTGGCACATAGGTATCTTTTTAAAATATCTCGAAATAGTTTTGACAGTTTTTTAAAATTACTCCCTAAAGGGTGAAAAGGGGTGAATTGTGATTTCAAGGATTCCTTAATATCTCTTAGGACCAATAAGATATCGACTTGCTTTTTGCTTACAAAGATTACCAATACAAATACGGAAAAATATGTTACAGGATTTTGTCCTAATCAACCCCAAAAGGGTGAATCTACAATTGGGGTGAATTATACATCCCGTCGTATTCCCTGTGTTTGTTGAGTTATAAGGTTTCTTTTTGGCACATAGGCGTATTTTTAAAATATCTCGAAATGGTTTTGACAATTTTTTTAAATTTAACCCCTAAAGGGTGAAAAGGGGTAAAATGTGATTTCAATGATTGTTTAACATTTTTTAGGACCAATAAGATATTGACTTGCTTACAAAAACTACCCATGCAAATACCAAAAAACCAAATTTTTGATTTTGTCCTAATCAACCCCTTAAGGGGTGGATCTACAATCGGGATGTATTTTACATCCCGTCGTATTTCCTGTGTTCGTTTAGTTGCAACATTACTTTTTGGTACATAGGTTTTTTTTTTTTAATATCTCGAAATGATTTTGCTATTTTTTTTTTAATTTCACCTCTTAAGGTTGAAAAGGGGTGAAATGTGATTTCAGTAATACCTTAATTCTTTTAGGACCAATAAGATATCGACTTGGTGTTTGCTTACAAAAATTATCCATACAAATGCCGAAAAACTTATTTCAGGATTCCGTCCTAATCAACCCCTAAAGGGGTGATTCTACAAACGGGGTAGATTATACATCGCGTCGTATTTCCTGTGTTTGTTGAGTTATAACGTTTCTTTTTGGCACATAGGTGTCTTTTTAAAATATCTCGAAATGGTTTTAACAGTTTTTTACCTTTAACAAATATCACCCCTAAAGGGTGAAAAGAGGGAATTGTGATTTCAAGGACGCCTTAATATCTTCTAGGATCAATAAGATATAGACTTGGTTTTTGCTTATAAAAATTACCCATACAAATGCCGAAAAATGTATTTCAGGATTTTATCTTAATCAACCCCTAAAGGGGTGAATCTACATTCGGGGTGAATTCGGGGTGAATTCGGGGTGAATTCTACATTCGGGGTGAACCCTTTGTATATCCAGCGGTTGTTGAGTTATAGCATTCCTTTTTGGCATATATGTGTTTTGACAGTTTTCTTTCACTCCTAAAGGGTAAATTAGTATTTTTTTGTTAGAAATAAAAAATTACGGGATTACATTTTTAAAATAAAAATATATAAAAATAAAATAAAAATAAAAAATTATAGGAGAGTACATTTTTCAGTATGACGTAATAACCCACTAAGAAAGGATTTTTTCAAGTTCGACCCCTATTTGGTGAAAAGGAGTAAACTGTTTTTTCACGGATTCCTCAATATCTCTTAGGACAGATGAGATATCGACTAGATTTTTTGTTACGAAGGTTACCCATACACAAGTTTAAAAACAAACTGCGGATTTTATGCCAGTGAGACCATCAATATACCGTAGCGAAGCACGGGTTTTCAGCTAGTACACTATAAAAGTAACCTAAATAACCAGATCTAGTTTGTCCTTACAAAAGTGAAGCATACATATACAATCTATTCCAAATGATTAGGCGGAATTTTCATTTTTGTAAGTTGCCATTAGCTATTTTTTTAAATATTGAAGTTGGCTTTTCCTGAACAAAATTGTCAAAAGCTTCAATCAATCGGTAAAAGTAACTAGAATTGAAAATCTAGTTCCGCCTAAACCAAAGGAACAGACTTTATGTATATCTATATGAAGGTCTAAAAATTATATCAATAATTTCTTTTTTGGGCACTATCAGCTGGGCTCACATTAGTCTTTTGGCCTCACATTAGTCCTCTATCTTGATCTGTTAATTGTCAAGTGTCAAAAAATATTTATATGTTAAAAACAAATTACATAAATTCTCCGTAAAATCTACGCCAAGAATATAAATAAAAGTCTAAATATGTAAATAATAACAATATATACGAAAAAAACAAACAAACAAACAAAACAAAATAATATACACTCTGTTCCAAACGGTTAGGCGGAACTAAATGGGAATTTCGTTCTTTTAGGTTGTCACGAGAAGGGACCTTGCTTGGGTTATTTCATTTTTCACGTTGGAATTTAAAATTTAAAATTCCAACAATGAAACCATGGAAACGAATGACGGAAATTTGTATTAAGAATGACACAAAAAATCAAAATATAAAGAAAATGACATTTGAAAATGATATTAACCTTAACAAAAAAATATTTTTTGTTAGTATGATTTACAAAGCTTAAACAAAACGGCCGAAAAGCACGATTTAAACGATGAAGGTAACTAGATTTCAAACTCTATGGTCTATTTCAAAGTAGAAAAATGTGTGTAAGAAGATAGGAGCTATTTGTCCTTGCTTCGGATTGGTTTAGATCGTCATCCCTATTACACTATTAAAATATTGTTTTTAGTCCAAGTTGACAGATGTTCAGTTTCGTACATTGGAAATATATATTATTTATATCATTTAATTATTTTTCATATATTTTGTTATTATTTACATATTTAGACATTTATTTATATTCTTGGCGTAGATTTTATGAAGAAAATTCTCCATGTAATTTGTTTTTACGCAGTTATATATTTTTTAGGTTATCTGACACATAAATATTTTTTGACACTTGACAATTAACAGATCACGATAGAGTACTAATGTGAGACCAAAAGACAGCCCAGCTGATTGTGCCCAAAGAAGAAGTTATTGATATAATTTTTAGACCCATATATACATATATTTTAAATTTTTATTTACAATAATTATTTAAATAAGAAACTTTAGAGAGATTATATAATTCGTCTCAATTTGTAATACGAAACTAGATCTGGTTACTTTGGTGACTGTTGTGGTGTAAACAGACTTTGGCGTATCCGTGTGAACCAATACTATGATAATATTATAAATGTATTGTCAATATCGCCGTTCAGGCATGGAAATTTTCAAAGAATAAAAATTGCCCTGGCTAATTGCCAAAGCAGCAAAGGCCATTAAAATTTAAAAAAAACTTTCCCTGTTAGTTACGTATTACAAAATGAGACAGATAATAGTACATAATTTTTAAAATAAATATTTTTTTAACTTTATCAAATTCCCCATTAAACTGAATTTATGTCGTATAAATAACGTAAGTGTATTATCTGTCTTGTTTATTTCTATATCTTATTAACCTTTTTTAAATTAAAAAAAAAAACACTTGCTAACCCAGTTACTACGCCCATGCCCTAGTTGTAACTTATTTTAAATTTTCCGCTATACTATATTTGTCCAGTGTAAATCGTACTCGGTACGCAGCGCTATCTACTTTTTTTTAAATTTGAAATAGACCATAGTTCCGCCTAACCGTTTGGAACAGACTTTAAATAATATATAATATATATTTCCAATGTACGACACTGAACATCTGTCAACTTGGATTAAAAACGATATTTAAACATTGTAATAGGGATGGCGTTCTAAACCAAACAGAAACAAGGACAAACGGCTCCTATCTTCTTAAGCACGAAACCCATTATGAACAGCCAGCAACAGCCACTCTCAGCCAGAACGACCACGGCCGGCTTAGCACGAAACCCATTATGAACAGCCAGACGTTTGAAACAATCCTAATTTTAGATCAGCTGCGTTAGATGCAATGGAGAGTTCATCGGAAGAGGAGCTAATTGTAGTGGCTGCAATTTGTGCTGAGGAGGAAGAGCGGGAAAGACAACAGCGGAAACATAGGTTTTAGGTTCATGAGATTTTTAAAACGAGGAGGGAATTTTGAGAATTTCATTATATTTTTCCAGACCATCTGAAAAATTAAGAAATTTTTTTCCAGGATTCAAAATTCTCAGCAATTTGCTGCCACGCGTTGCTTTCTTCCTATTACAGTGAAACCTCTATCTATCGTTCCTCGAATAATAGTTTTCCCGTATGTATCGTTATTTCTTGCGGTTCCGAATTAATTTCATACAAAACACGCAATAATAGATCGCATCGATCGTTTCTCTATGCATAATTTTACCGCATTCATCGTTTAAATTACGCAGCAAATTTCGTGTCTTTTCAAACTGAAATAGTATATTATGTAACGAGCATGGAATGATGGTCATTTCACACGAGTATGAATGTTGCGGCACGCGCCGCAGGCAAGTAGCGCAATTCATACGAGTGAGAAATGACTATTCCATGCAAGTTTCATACTATACTTTTTCCACGACTATAACTTTATTAATTATTTAATTTTTACTCAGTTCTCTTTAAGAACGAATAATAATTTTACATCTGCTTTCAACTTATTTATTACGTTGCCTAGGAACGGTCGGCCATTGCTGTTTAACCTATAATGGCTGCAACTTATAACTTGTTTTGTTATAAAAATACATATAAATTTGCGTACTTTATTTATGCTGAATATTAAACACTACATTAGTACAATTATTTAAAACTATTCTTGGGGAATTATTACTAGTAAAAGTTTCAGTTAATGTTACATTCTTTTGATTTTCTACTACTTTAGAATTAATTATTTGATTTTCATCCATTCAAAAAATTCAAAAAAACATATATAAAAGAGCAAAAAAAAAAATAAATAAATAATAATAATAAAATAAATAATGTAACTAAATAAAACTAACAACAGTAATGGTAAATAATGACGATAATTTAGAGTAAAATGTGCTTTGTTATTTTATGCTTATATTTTTTAAATGGAAGTTCGTGTAATTTATGTTTTCCAATATCTTGAATAAGAGGACTATCATTAAAGGGACACTTAGCAAAGAATTTTTCTGTTAGCTTGAAGATAAAGTCTTTTGTTAGTTGAATATTTAACTCGTCATGGATATCTACTATTTTTTTATATCTAGGATAATTTCCAACCACTCTAAGACATTTATTTTGGATCACCTGAATTTTTTTATAATTAGAACAGGATGTATTACTCCAGACAGGACAGGCATAAGTTAAAGTCGGTCGAATGCAGGTTTTAAACAGAAGAATTTTGTTTTTTAGTGAGAGTCTTGAATTTCGATTGAGTAGCGGGAATAAATTGTGCATAGCAGTTGTTGCAGTTCTGCAAATAATATTTGTATGTTTAGTAAAATTTAATTTCTGGTCCATGTTAACTCCCAGATATTTAATGTTTGATTTCCATTCTAAATCAGAATTTTGAATTGAAATGTTTCTACTAAGATTTGGTCTACGCCTCGTGAATAAAATAGCCTCAGTTTTAGATTAATTAATTTTGATTTTCCATTTAATCATATACTTAATAAATTTCACAGCAGCTTCTGCCAAACGTTTAATAATTGTATCAGTTCTATAATATTGCGCAAAAATTGCTGTGTCATCTGCGTATAACTTGTAGTACTCCTGCCGAAATGAACCTTTTAGTCGACTTTTCGTAACCTACTACTGTTTGAAAACTTCTGCCTTGGATGTACGAGTTAATAAGATGCACTAGATACGGCGGGAAATTCATTGAGGTAAGTTTATATATCAGACCTTTATGCCAAACAGTATCATAGGCTTTTTCAATATCTAAAGTGACCATACCTGTATGCTTATTGTAGTTAAATCCATAAGTTATAGATTCACTTAGTCTTGCTAATTGAGCAGTGGTTGAATGGTTGTGACGAAATCCAAATTGCTCATTAATTACAAGATCATTATCAATTAGATAGTTATTGAATCTTTGGAGGTATATTTTCTCAGCAATCTTGCTTATAGTGCTTAAAAGACTTATCGGTCTGTAGCTTGATGAGAGATCCGCAGGTTTGTTGGATTTTCTTATTGGGACCAGCTTCGAATGTTTCCAAATCGTAGGGAAATAGGAAAAGATCATGGTATGATTTATTAATCTTGTAAGTAGGATTACAGCTTTATATAGGAGTTGTTTGAGAACTTGAGACGTTATGTTATCCTGCCCAGGTGCTTTTTTGTTTTTTAAGTTTTTGATAATGGCTCTTACTTCAACTGGAGTTGTAATGTCTACCTCGTCAGGTACAACAGGTGTTGATTGTAAATAAATCTTCACTTTATCACAGACTTTCTTTGTAAATGTTATATTACCTAGATTCAAGTTTTGTTTGTGCACTTTTTCAAATTGATCAGCAAATGAGTTTGCTTTGCATTTATCCGAATAATTGTATGTTCCACTATGTTGAATCGGCGAGATTGAGCTAGATTTTTTTTGTATTATCTTGGATATCTTCCATAAGCGTCCGTTTTGAGGTTCCAGGGTTGTAAGAAATTTGTTCCAATTTTCATTGCGGGTCTTAAATAACTCTTGTTTAACCACATTATTCAGTTTGTTGTAAATTTTGCAGAACAACCTATGATTAGTTTTTTGATATTTTTTCCTAAAATAGTTTTTTATTTTTATCAAGACTTTGATACTTACAGGTAGGTCTCGTTGAATAGTTTGAATTTCGCACTTTGGGATATTGTTATTAGCAGCTGATTTAATACAGGAGGTAAAATTGTTCAATAAAGTTTCTATGTCATTTCGGTTGTTAATACGAGCATTGTGATTTATATTTTCTTCTATTTCTTTTCTAAAATTATCCCAATTAGCTTTTTTGTACTGATAAACTGTGCGTTTTGGATTGTACTGTGGAAAATCGCCCACAGACATAAACACAGGCTTATGATCAGAGGTCAGAATCGTTTTAGTAGTGGCATATGACGTGTTTACATTTGTTTTTGTAATTGCTATGTCTAGTACACTAGGTTTACTTCTACCATTGGAAGGGTAGTAAGTCGGTTCATCGGGGGCAATTAACTTTAAGGTGGGATCTTGGAGTAGTAAGTTGCGTAGTATTTTTCCATTTTTGTTGTTACTATGGCAATTCCAGGCTACATGTCTACAATTTAGATCGCCAATAACAATGGATTTAGTATTTATAGCCAAAAGGTTAGATATATCGCTTGGTGCAATAGAAGTTTCTGGAGGAATATAAATTGATATAATTTGAAGTGGACCTGAATTTGTAGAAATTTTTACGCAAATTGCGTCTATTTCATGTCTAATATTTGTAAGAGGACTCTCTTCAAGTTTTATGGTA
Source organism: Liopterus haemorrhoidalis (assembly GCA_963971575.1). Classification (NCBI taxonomy): domain Eukaryota; kingdom Metazoa; phylum Arthropoda; class Insecta; order Coleoptera; family Dytiscidae; genus Liopterus; species Liopterus haemorrhoidalis. The sequence goes on along the minus strand of OZ020612.1, from coordinate 31,533,808 downwards.
TTTTTTACTAGGATTGCAGAACCACCGCCATAACGATCTCTGTCTTTCCTGTAAATTTTATATCCACTTATTTTCAGTTTCAAATTAGATTCTAAATGTGTCTCTGTGATGACTGAAACGTCCACATTTTCTAAACGTAATTCGTACTCAAATTCCTAAACCATATTAGTGATTGAGCGAGCATTCCAGTTCATAATCTTAATATACTGTTTGTCATTACCCATTATTAACCAAACATAGAAACAGCAAAGTCAATAATGATCATAAGTCTGCTTGCTCCATCAAGTGCTGCATTAATTCGGGATAGTAGAGTTTTCATCTTTGTAATTATGCTTTGTAAATTAAAATTTTGAAAAAGGCTTTTAATTAAGTTTATAATATCAAAGAGTCCAGTGTTAGAAGTATCCGACGTGGTGTTAGTGATTGTGGGCCATACTGGCACTCTTTGGCTTTCTTGAGTTGCTGAACGTAATAAGGGTGGAAAATCTTGATCGCTTGGTCTGACTTGCGTGGGTTGACTGGATGTCCTTTGCCTAATGTTATTTAATGTCGGTCTTTTTGGGCACTGATTATAACTAGCTGTGTGATTACCGCCGCAATTAGCACATTTGGGTGACTTTTCTCGATTGATGCATGATTTACTAGAGTGTTGTTCACCACATACTACAAAGCGAGGAGTTTTTGTGAAGTTTTGCGCAATATGACCGAACGATTGACATCTAAAACATTGAGTAAAACCATTTTTCTTAATTTTTTCCCACTGGATTAAGCAATAACAGATTTTTTTATGTGAAAATACTGATTTTATATCTGTTCCTTTTTCAAAAGTTACCATAAACAAAGGGAAAGCATAAATAATTTGATTATTTTCTTTTTGCGTAATTTGAGTTACATTTTTAACAAGTAAATGTTTTTCTTTCAGGTCATTGTATATTTCGTCCGTAGTAATATTTGGCGGCAAGTTTCTTATAACTAATTTTAATTCTCTTTCGCAGAAGGAGGTTTTGGTGGTAAACTGAATGTTCGCTGATTCCAATTCTCCCTAACATAGTGAAAATCATTCAGATTTTTTGTCAATAGTATTAATTTCTGTCCTCTGTGCTTAAGTTCAAGTTCTTCTTTCATGTTTTTCATCAATGCCGAAATAGTACTAACATGGTTTTTAAAGTAGCTGTAGACTACTATAGCTGGTACTCTGGTACGTCTAACTTGACTAATTACATTGCTTTCATCGTCAGAATTATCTTCAACTTCACTGAGACTGTCAAAAGCATTACTAGTAGGAATATTGTAATATGGTCTTACATTAGTCTTTTTAGCATTAGGTTTAAGATCTTCCATTGCTGTTCTCTTCCTGGATGTTGAAGGGATGGACAGAGGGTCCACCCCGTTAATAAGTGACATAATTAAAAAAAAAAAAAAAACACAGAAATCACTGAAATTTTACATAAGTAAAATTTAAGGTTATTCACCTTTAAGTTTGTTGAACGTAACTAGCAACTATATTAGTGCATGCACTAATACAAGTCACTAGTTTGAATCACAAACAGAGTTGCTTACACTAAATTTCACTTTTAAATCACTATTTATTCAATAAAAATAGTTAATAGATAAAATGTCAGATTGACAGGAATGAAAATCGAACGACTATGAACGATGTTATGTCTTCGCCTGTATCAATTATGGTCTATTTCAAAGTAGAAAAAAGTAGATAGCGCTGCGAACCGAGTACGATTTACATTGATCAAATACAGTATAGCGGGAAATTTAAAATAAGTTACAACTAGGGCATGGGCATAGCAACTGGGTTAGCAAGTGATTTTTTTTAAATAAGGTATTGGAATAAACAAGGCAGATAATACACGTTATTACGTTATTTATACGACATAAATTCAGTTTAATGGGAAATTTAAAAAATTAAAAAAATATTAATTTTAAAAATTATGTACTATATGTAAAAAGAGAGATTTGGCTAAAAGTTTAAACAAAGCAATAAAACAAACAATATATCTTCAGAGCTAAAGTTTCTTATTTAAATAATTATTGTAAATAAATATTAAAAATATATAAATATATGAAGGTCTAAAAATTATATCAATAACTTCTTCTTTGGGCACAATCAACTGGGCTGTCTTTTGGCCTCACATTAGTCCTCTTTCTTGATCTGTTAATTGTCAACTGTCAAAAAATATTTATATGTCAGATAACCTAAAAAATACATAACTGCGTAAAAACAAATTACATGGAGAATTTTCTCCATAAAATCTACGTCAAGAATATAAATAAAAGTCTAAATATGTAAACAATAACAAAATATATGAGAAAAATTAAATAATATAAATAATATATATTTCCAATGTACGACACTGAACATCTGTCAACTTGGACTAAAAACAATATTTTTACAGTGTAATAGGGATGACGATCTAAACCAATCCGAAGCAAGGACAAACAGCTCCTATCTTCTTACACACATTTTTCTACTTTGAAATAGACCATAGGTTTGTCGCTGAAGATCTGCGGAAACAGTGTCCGGTATATACAGTCTGTTTCAAACGGTTAGGCGGAACTAAATGGGAATTTCGTTCTTTTAGGTTGTCTCGAGAAGGGACCTTGCTAGGGATATTTCATTTTTCACGTTGGAATGTCAAAATTTAAAATTCCAACAATGAAACCATGGAAACGAAGTATATATGTCAAAATTAAATTATTTTTTTATATATTTTAATGACAAAAATATAAATATTTGGGAAACTTGTAATAAGAATGACACAAAAAATTAACATATAAAGAAAATGACATTTTAAAATGATGAAAAAAATCACCAAAAAATGTTTATTGTAAGTATGATTTACAAAGCTTAAACAACACGGCCAAAAAGCACGATTTAAACGATGAAAGTAACTAAATTGCAAAATCTAGTTCCGCTTAACCGTTTGGAACAGACTGTAATTCTGGATTTAGAATTTTCAAGAATATTGCAATTTCTTTTCCCATTTTTCCCAATTTATTGACATTATCTGTCTCAATTTGTAATACGAAACTAAGAGGAACATTTCATTTTTTATGTTGTCTATTTAAAATATCATCTTAGGGTGGTACTGCTGAAATGGCACCTTTCAAAACATTTGACAATTCATATTTGACATTAAATTATATGTCAATTTATTTTTTTTAATTGAAAAGTATTTTTATACAACCAAAATAAGAACATAACAGAAAATATGCATATATCAGAAAATATGCATAAGAGACAACAATTAGATAAATATACAAAAAAAAAAAACACATATATAACGCTTATGGAAAACTTTTAGAAAAAAATGGAACAAAATTAAAAAGAAGCGAAATTATAGACCGTGTGGCAGATATTTTTTCAGTAAATATTGGTGTCCTTTTTGTTGTGAAATATAAAATAATTTACCCATTTCAATTTCTTTAGATTTCTGAAGGAGAAGTAAGAAAAATTTTAAATGAAGGTGTAGAAAATTTAAGACCGACGAACATGGGAAGAAGTAATAATAAGAAAACAGATAGAACCACAGACTACATGTTTCGAAAAGATTTTTAGAGAAAAATTTGGGATTTACATTCAAAAAATGAATATTTTTGTTTAAATATGTTATTAAATTTTACAAAACAAGAATCAAGCAAGGTCCCTTCTCGTGACAACCTAAAAGAACTAAATTCCCATTTAGTTCCGCTTAACCGTTTGGAACAGACTGTATGTATTTTTGTTTTTTATATTTTATCACGATATTTCATTGATAATCGTAATATTTTTTTACTATTATAGTAGTAATAATCGAAAGTTTGATGAAATAAATATTAATATATACATTCAAAATATTTGACATGTCAATCACAATTTTGACATGTAATTTAGTAATAACCTCAATTTAGTAATAACCTCAATATGATGAAACTTAACCATACTTTTAAAAGCCAGATTTACAAGTTCACATGATTCTACAAAAGTCTATTTACACCACAACAGTCACTAAAGTAACCATATCTAGTTTCGTATTACAAATTGAGACAGATTATATAAGCTGTTCACTATTGTAAGAACACACTAGACCTGGTTATTTTGGTTACTTTTATGGTGTGTTACTGACTTTAAATGTCAATTAAAAATATTCCTTACGCTGTAAAACCGACTTTAGGTTGATAAGGTTATGATCATTATAAATAAAATATCATTTTTCATTATGACATCTGTCAAATGCATCGACTTTTTAAAAAAGTGACATTTTTTAATACCAACATGACATACAGCTTCAAAGGTGCAAACTATTGAAAACAAAATTCCCTCTTAGTTTGTTCTTACAAAAGTGAACCGCTTATACCCACTCTCTGGACTGTACATTTTCCTTTCTGATAGTTCAGAAGAGTGGGCGAAGATCCATATATTTTTTTAAAATATCATAAAAATTTCCTGATATTGTGAATTTTCGGGACCTTTTTGTTTTTGTATTGGGTAATGTAATTATAACAGCAGATCCCAATCTTCTATATTAGATGTTGTTAACTGATATAGTTCGTGCTTTCGACAAGCACCCATAATACCCATTATCAATGCAACCTATAAAAGAATAGAAATAAATAGATATACAGTTTGTCTTTAAATACTGAGTGTTTAGTGTCTAGAGATTAATTTGATTTTAAAGTCTACAGATATTATATTATATAAAAAAGTTATAACTCTCCGATTAATGACTTACGGGATAACTTAAATCAGGTAATGTTCGAGAGCTTTACGTGTTGTGAACACCGAGATCATTTCGACTCATCTTTGACACTAAACTCTTGAAAAATAATTAACACACCTTTGTTAAGAAGTACTCGCTGTCAGGTGCTTCTTTAATGAATTTGTCGATTTGACTCGATGTAAAAGTTTTAGATTTTCTTGGTTGGTATCCGTCCGATTGTCTTTTAAGAAATGCTTTTAATTTTGGATATTTGTCTATATCCACATTGGTGTAAATATTGAGAGTCGTTCTTAACATAGAGTACTGTGACCATAATGTTGTTGGTTTAAATTTATTTGATAATTCCCCAAAATAAGCCATTAAGACATTTTCAGAGAGACACTGTCTTGTTCTCCTTTCGCCAATCCATGAACCATTTATAAATAGTTTCATATCTTTCTCTAGATTTCTCAGGTAGTAAATTTATTGAGGTAACTTTTGCTGCCTCTATGATATTAGGTGGAGTTATTTCTAAATTGTCGGAATCACTTTCAACTTCCATATTTGAACTGTTTTAATTTTCAAAACTATTATTTATTATGTTGCCCAGCAACGATCGGCCATTGCTGTTTGAACCTGTTCAACTTCCATATTTGAGGTTACTGTTTTAATTTTCAATTTTTTTATTTATTATGTTGCCTAGCAACGATCGGCCATTTTGATTGAACCTGTTACGTAATGAGCTCATTACGTAACAGGTCAGCGGTGTGTAATATAAAGCAACGATCGGCCATTTTGATTGAACCTGTTACGTAATGAGCTCATTACGTAACAGGTCAGCGGTGTGTAATATAAAGAAGTGGGGAACATACTACATTTACTAATCACTAACACGCCTGCAATGAACATATTTCTATATAGTCGTTGAAAAACTTTTTTTAAGCACATTCGATAACTAATGCCGAAAAAAATGTAATTTGTAACACCGAAAAAATATTGATTTCTTACGGCAATAAAAAGCCAAAAAGCAAATGACGATGAAAGATTATATACAATACAAAGTATTTATTTATTTTTTTGTCTGCATGCAGCTTCCTTTTTGCCGACCGCCAACATATATGTATAAGGGAGGTATTGTGATCATACCGATTTTGACATTTCGAGATTTCGATGGATCTCCACGAATTGAGGTCCCTACATAACGTTTTGACTATTTTTAGCATGATGTCTGTCGGTCTGTCTGTCCGTCCATCTGTCTGTCTGTGTACACGTGCAGAGCAAATTCCGCTGCAAGGATTTTTATGAAACTTTATATTTAAGCTTCCGCTATCAATGGCACAAGTTGATCAACTTTTGGTAAAAATCGGTTGACTAAAAATGGGAGTTTACTCGTGTCGATTTTAAGATTTATGTGAATATTTCACAACAGAAAAATATTTCGAAAAAATTTATTAAACAAAAGTTGCTATAAAAGCAATAATTAATAACTTTTATTTGAGACGTTTTTTGATAAAACGAAAAATTTCGAATAACTTTTGTAAAATTATTCGAAATTTTTTCATACTTATGTGTAACGTTTCCATGGTCATGATAAATAATATCTCTGTTAGAAAATATTAGGCCGAGTTATATCTACTCCGCTGCTAGAATGTATTTTAGACAAGTACTTTATGATGGCGGTCGGTCCTGTGGTGGCCACAGCTGATTTTTATTTTGTTACGATATTTATTATTTAAACAAATTGATTTATACCTGAAACATGTATCATTTTTAGAATATGTTTGTATGTACATATTAAAAATTTAAATATGTATTTTTTTTTTTTCTATATTCCCGCATTCATTGTTTTCCCGCATCCATAGTTTATTTCAATAGGTCCCTTCAAAAACGATAGATAGAGGTTTCACTGTATCATGGTATGATGGATCTGATATATCATATAGAATGGGTTTTCACTCAATTATTCTATAAAAATTTCCTCGGTGCCCATTTTTATAAAATACTAGCTGAAAACCCGTTCTTCGCTACGGTATATTGATGATCTCATGGAGCACAGGAGATACGAAGGGTTTCTCCCGAAGTTCATATCTCTTTGTCAAGGGACGCTCTATCGAATAAAAAATACCAATTTACTCCGTAAGGGATGAAATTTAAAAACTGTCAAACGCTTTCTAAATAGAAACCTATGTACCAAAATGAAGTGTTATAACTCAGGAAATACAAAAGTTTTTATAATTCACCCCGAATGCATATACATCCATTTAGGGGTTGATTAGGGCAAACACGTGAATTTCTGTTTTAAACATTTGTATTGGTATCATTTGTCTCAATTTTTTCATATTTATATGTAACGTTTCCATGGTCATGATAAATAATATCTCTGTTAGAAAATATTAGGCCAAGTTAAAAAACCCCGACAAAATCCATAAATAAGTTTTCCGGCATTTGTATGGGTAATCTTTGTAAGCAAAAATCAAGTCGATATCTCATTGGTCCTAATATTAAGGAATCCCTGAATTCACATTTCACCCCTTTTCACCCTTAATGGATGCAATTTTAAAAAACTGTCAATAACATTTCGAGATATTTTAAAAATACACATATGTGCCAAAAAGTAATTTTATATCTCAACAAACACAGAAAATACAACGGGATGTATAATTCGCCTCAATTGTAGATTCACCCCTTTAGGGGTTGATTAGGACAAAATCCTGAAATAAGTTTTTCGACAATTGTATGGGTAGTCTTTATAAGTAAAAAGCAAGTCGATATCTAGTCCTAAGAGATATTAAGGAATGCCTGAATTCACATTTCACCCCTTTTCACCCTTAAGGGATATAATTTTAAAAAACTGCCAGTATCATTTCGAGATATTTTAAAAAGACACATATGTGCCAAAAAGTAATTTTATAAATCAACAAACACAGAAAATACGGCGGGGTGTATAATTCACCCCGATTGTAGATCCACCCCTTTAGGGGTTAATTAGGACAAAATCCGGAAATAAGTTTTTCGGTATTTGTATGGCTAATCTTTGTAAGCAAAATGCAAGTCGATATCTTATAAGTCCTAAGAGATATTCAGGAATCCTTGAAACCACAATTCACCCCTTTTCAACCTTTAGAGGTGAAATTTTAAAAATCTGTCAAAACTATTTCGAGTTATTTTAAAAAGACACCTATGCGCCAAAAAGTAATGTTGCAAATAAAAGAACACAGGAAATACGACGGGATGTATAATTCACTCCGATTGTAGATCCGCCCCTTTAGGGGTTGATTAGGACAAATTCCTGAAATAAGTTTTTCACCATTTGTATGGATAATATTTGCAAGCAAACAATAAGTCGATATCTTATAGGTCCTAAGAGATATTAAGGAATCCTTGAAATCACAGTTCACCCCTTTTCAACCTTTAGGGGTGAAATATTAAAAAACTGACAAAACCATTTCGAAATATTTTAAAAAGACATCTATGTGCCAATAAGAAATGTTGCAACTAAATAAACACAGGAAATACGACGTGAAGTATAATTCACCTCGATTGTAGAATCGCCCCTTTAGGGGTTGATTAGGATAAAATCCTGAAGCAGGTTTTTCGGAATTTGCATAGGTAGTCCTTGTAAGCAAAAACCAAGTCAATATCTTATTAGTCCTAAGATGTATTATGGAATCTTGAAATCACATTTCACCTTTTTTCACCCTTAAGAGGTGAAATTTAAAAAAACTGTCAAAATTATTTCAAGATGTCATAAAAAGACACCTATGTGCCAAAAAGGATTGTTAAAATTCGACTAACACAGGAAATACGACGGCATGTATAATTCACCCCAATTGTAGATTGACCCCTTTAGGGGTTGACTAGGGCAAAATTCTGAAATAAGTTTTTCGGTATTGTACGGGTTATTTTTGTAAGCAAAAACCAACTCGATATCTTATTGGTCCTCAGAGATATTAAGCAATTCACATTTCACCCCTTTTCAACCTTAAGGGGTGAAATTTAAAAAAACTGTCAAAAGTATTTCGAGATATTTTAAAAAGACACCTATGTGCCAAAAAGGAATGTTGCAACTAAACAAACACAGGAAATACGACGGGATGTATAATTCACCCCGATTGTAGAATCGCCCCTTTAGGGGTTGATTAGGATAAAATCCTGAAAAACGTTTTTCGGAATTTGCATGGGGAGTCTTTGTAAGCAAAAACCAAGTCGATATCTTATTGGTCCTAAGAGTTATTAAGGATTCCTTTAAATCACATTTCACCCCTTATCACCCTTTAGGGGTGAAATTTTAAAAAACTGTCATAACTATTTCGAGATATTTTAAAAAGCACCTATGTGCCAAAAAGAAATGTTACATCTCAACAATTACATGAAATACGACGGGATGTATAATTCAAACCGATTGTAGATTCACCCCTTTCGAGGTTGATTAGGATAAAATCCTGAAACACGTTTTTCGGAATTTGCATGGGTAGTCTTTGTAAGCAAGTCAATATCTTATTGGTCCTAAGAGATATTAGGAATCCTTGAAATCGCATTTCATCCCTTTTCAACCCTTTAGGGGTGAAATTTAAAGAAACAGTCAAAACTATTTCGAGATATCTTAAAAAGACACCTAAGTGCCAAAAAGGAATATTAATACCCGACAAACACAGGAAATACGACGGGATGTATAATTCGCCCCAATTGTAGATTCACCCCTTTAGGGGTTGATTAGGACAAAATTCTGAAACAAGTTTTTCGGTATTTGTAAGGGTTATCATTGTAAGCAAAAAACAAGTCGATATCTTACTGGTCCTAAGAGATATTAAGGAATCTTTGAATTCACATTTCACCCCTTATCACTCTTTAGGGATGAAATTAAAAAAACCGGTCAATATAAATTTGTATTCTACCACGGAAAGAGCAAAATCTAAAATAAAACACGTAAAATTGACATAATTTTTAAGACAATAGAAAATTATTAAGACAATAGAAAATTATTGAATAAGCATAGTTAACAGTTTATGTCTTACGAATTAAACACCAAATACAAAGATATGTGTAGAATATTCAGGCGGAGCTCAAGACTCTCTCTACTATGACTAGATTAGTTTAAAACCATGCTACCAGATGGATACATCTCTCGATGCTTGTAAATACCAGTATTTCATACAAATAGTGTTTCGGTGTGGGGTAAAGAATTGGTGCTAAATATTAATTAATTTTCAGAAACAAGGGCTCATTTTAAAGATAAAAGTACAATTTATAGGACTCTAGCTATGGAATTTGTAATTGTTATTGATTTACGGAGTAACAGTGATGTGAAGTTGGACAAAGTTTAGGACATTGTAAAACTGAAAATTAAAAATAAAACCAAATTTTAACTCTTAAATCCAAAGAAGCCAACCTTTATTTTCAAATTTAAAAAAAATCAAATTGATCCGATAACATTTGGTTCAAATTCTTTGGCCTTTTTAAATGCACGTTTCCGTTGCGCGTAACCCAGGTACATTATGCTCTTAAACATTGCGATAAATGTTGCCAGTCTGACAATCCGATCGTTGCTAATGGATTATCTTTATAGCTAAATAGTTTACATGGAAAACAGAAAACCTTGTTAACCGATAGAGAATATAACAACCATGATCTTAACACTTTTTCGCCATTTGACAGAGTTCGCACATAATACAAATCAGAAAAACTCCTACCAGTGTCGTCGACAAGATATTTAATGTTTTTAATTTGTGAATGAGAATTTTCTATTAACATTTGTATAGTCTTATTTGTTAAATTTGTAGGCCACATTCCTGGATCTTCACTTATTTGAATGGAAATGTCGATTTCGGGTAACTGCTCTTTTTTGATGTAATATATTTCGGCGTTGGTAGAGATATCAGTTTCAGATAATTGCTCTTGTTCAATAATTTGTTTACACTCCTCTTCCTCAAATTCCGAATCTTGTTCTGCAGTATATTTCTTACAAGATTCTTCATTTGAAACTTGAGTAGACGAAGACACTCCAGGGTTACAATATTTTAAAAGTGCTCCTTCTGATTTTTTTCTTTCCTTTTCCTTTTTATCTCTTTGCTGACGATATGTCGTTCCCGACAATCTTTTTGTTCGGCGTACTTTAGGCATTGAAAAGCTATTGAAAAAATATTATATTAGTGGTATTTTAGGGTACCTACTTTATTAAAACTCTTTAATTAAGTAGCCAGTGCCGCAACAATAATAATTGGCGCATGGTAAAAAAAATATTTAGCACCCATACCTTCCCCCAAAGCTTCTGCACCAAAACAATTTTTAAAATTGTTTACATTAAAAAAAATCATTACATGATATTTATTTATAAAAGTAACTTCAAAATATTTGAAATATAATTTTGTTGAAAAATATACCAATTATATATATATATAATCATTTGTGTTATGAGCTATAATCAGTTTATTTAATAGTATATATCTTAGTTAATCCTCTTCTCACATTAAAAAATGTTTTTTTTTTTAATTGCAGAATTAGGAACGTTAACGTCTTACTATTACATACCTATTACGTATTACAAAACGTTAAATGCATGCATTTAGCGTACTATAAACGTTATATGTCTGTTTAACGTAAACGCCATACGTTATATCAGGGCCACAGTAAGGAAAACTTGCGCCTGGGGCCAAGATTATAATTTGCGCCCTCCATAAAAAAAAAACATTTTTCTTATCAGATATTTATTCATCATAACACTACATAAACAAGGTTAATTATTAACAACAAAAATTAAAAATTAAATAATTTTAAACCCGATTGTTTTCGTTGTACTGCGCATGCGAGCATCAATTGTATACAAAATATATTGGATGAAAATAGTGACAGAAAATTCTATCATATATTTTCGTACAGGATATTCTGTACATAATTTTCTGTACAGAATATATGTGATCGTGTAAAACCTCTCTAAGAGATTTAAAAAAAAAAATCAGAAAGGTGTCTCACAAGGTACATTACTATTTGAAGTTTGGCAGACATTATAACATTTTTAGGGCCTTGGAAAAGTGCGCTATGGTTATAATTAATTGTGGTAAAGCATAAAGGAACAGTAATAGTTTAAGAATATCTGGTTATGATAAACCCGGAAATTGTGAAAATTACTGGAAAACTTAATAAAGAAATCGCGTTTTGCTGCATAATATTGGAAATACTTTCGTATATTTTTCAAATTAATAATTGCACTTTTTCAAATTATGTAATTATTATTTAAAACGAAAAAAAATTAAAATAATTATAATGGTAATTTATCGCCTATGATACTTTCGTTAGACAAGCCAGACAGAAGGGTTAAAAATTGTTTGTCAAATATAAATAAATGGTTAAAACATAACAATACATTGAACATGTTTGATGTCTATTTGGCAAACATTTTTCTTTTAATTTAATGAAAATTTTGTACCTTATACGTATTTAAAAAATTATACGCTGCTCGTTTTAATTAATTAAAAATATGAATAAAATAAGAAACTAGTGAAACATTTTATCTCTTTATAAGTTTCTAGATTAGTAAAGTTAAATTTTATTGAAATGTTAATAATTAATTGACGAGACGAAACTTATCTGATTTGGACTCGTTTTTTCATAAATTGAAATCTACTTCCATATTTTCCGGCGGTAGTGTATATTTTGCAAAATGTTCGTAAATTTTCAATTATTTTTACCTTTAAAATTTTACTCGATTAAAATAAATTATATTTGCCACAATTTTGCCATTAAAAGTGTAATATGTCAAAATATACAACGTATATAACGATTTACTAATATACCAGTTAATAACAAATCAATTATGTGTGGGGGCATTTCTAGGATCGGTCGAAACGTCAAGGTTGGCTAGATGAATTTAAATAATTCCATTTGTACTTCATGGTACTTACTTTGAAAGGCCCTCCACATAGTGGATTTTCCAAAACTTGCGAGCGGTATCAAGTCTGAAAAATCTAAAGGATCCGCCGGTTGGTTGCTTAGACTCTTTATGAGAGGAATAAGGGTGTTTGAATTAAAGTCTGCATTTTACTTAATCTACGTTTAATGTTTAATTAGCATCGAAAAGGTTATGATTACATTAGAACTTACAATTATCGCTGGCTATAAAATCCCATGAGAGACACTCACAAAAACCTCACCATCACCGTATTCACCTCACAACACTCACGGTGTTTAACCCGTTACGAGGTTCGTTATTTAATTTCAAACAGACCTCAACACTTCCAGATTACTTCGGGTTTGCTCGTGACAACTACTGGGTTTCTCTACCAAAATTACTTGGGAGGTTCGTCCGTTCACGGTGGCGTTTTATTCATCACTGACTTTGTCTCTCACAAGATTTTTCCAACTCTTTTCTTAAACTAATTATCTGATCTCTGACCCCATTTTTTGTCGTTGTAAAAATAATCAGCTCTCCACATTAACAACAACCCTTTTATAAACTTATCTTTCTATGACCAATAATTTATAAACCCAAGTGATTAATTTTTGACTCTAATTACTACGCGGTCCATCTCACTGAAAATATATTGTCGCCTATCGGCTTCTGTATAAACATTTGGCTGTTACTATTTTGATCTAAACAATAACGTTCTTTCAAACTAATCATATAATATACGACCGGTAAATCACTCTGTATCTTTTTAATGCTTAACTAGAAAAATATGTGATATCTCAACTAACCCTTGAGAAAGTTTATCTTAAAGTAGATTAGTTCTTACATTTGAATAAATTGAATACTTTTTAACTAATTGAATAATTTTACTTTAAATAATAATGAAATTTTATTTCTGAAATTACCACTCCCACATATGTATATTTGTCAAAAATGAATGTTTTATATTTCTCTGTTGTTCATTTCATACCGAAAATATACATAAACACAAGAAAAGATAAAAAATAATATAAGTTTATTATAAACTTACCACTTAAATAAATAGCTCACTGCACATTAGCTGTTAACTGTCTTACAGCAAATTTGCAACTGACACAATCAAATGATTTAATAATAATAATAATAATAATTTATTGGTGTTATGTATATTATGAAAAAATGTTTACACAAGTCAAAAATTACATAAATGTCAATTTAGATAAAATTACAATACAAACAGATTACAATGAGAGTAAACTTCGGAGTAGAGAATATGTGATGATGGTGATGATACGTGTATAAGGTGGTTAATAATATTCAAATTTCTAAGAGTTATTAAAGTTTTAAAAACTGTGAATGTGTGAAAGTACTAATTTAAAGTTCATAAACCAGATTCTGTTACTTTTGAATAGTGAAAAACGTTCTTATAATTTCTAAATCGAATTGTATGAATTTTAGTTGCTAGCAGCGGTTAAGACATTTAATTGAGTGTTAAAACTTGCGCGTGGTCAAAGTTCGATTTCAGGTGTAGTTACATTACCTGTTGTGTTATACGACTTATTGTACTTATCTGTACTGCAGGTAGCCAACACATAGGGGTTAGTAATGCTTTTCTAATGCTTGAACAACATGGAAGATGCAAGTTGTAATAAATGCAAACTAGAAACGGACCAAAACAAAGACAGACTCATATGTGAAGGTCCCTGTGGAGAAGTTTTTCACTATAAATGTGTAAAATTTACTAAGAGTAATTTTGAAAATTGGTTATCATGCAAACAATTAAAATACATTTGCAAAAAATGTGAAGAAAATACATTGCCAATTGTATGCAGCAAAATAAATTTACTTTTAGAATTCATGTATAAGTTAGACATGAAAGTACAAACACAGGATTTAAAAATAACAGACATATTGAATAATGTATTAAATATTAAGGAAAAAGCTGTAGAAACTGAAGGGGAAATAATTAAAGAAATCAGAATTAACACAGAAGTTTTTCCTAAAGATTCCTATGCTGATAAAACTAAAGCTTTAAACACGGATAACGATAAATGGATAGAAGTTAAATCCAAAAGATCAGGAAAGAAAAATGAAGAAATAAAGGCTGCACTAAAGGAGAAAATATTCCCTGAATATGTACCAGTTCAAGGCATGCGCAGTGGCGGGAAAGGCAGTGTGCTAATAGAATGTCGGAATAAGGAAGCTAAAGAATTGGTAATAAATGAGGTGCAAGAGAAATTAGGTGATGCCTATGAAGTAAAAGAGCAGCAATTGAGAGACCCAATTGTTAAAATAATAGGAGTAGAGGAAGTCTACGGAAACGAGGAAGAATTAATTGAAAAGCTCAAAAAACAGAATGATATTTTAAAAAACTCTCAGTTAAAAATCAAACGGATAATTGAAATAAAGAAACCAAAGTATAGGCAAGATAACTATGTAATTATCATGCAAATTGACAGCCACAGTTGGAGAGCCGTTAGGAACAAAGACAGTAAAATTAACCTGGGATGGAGAAGACTAAAGGTTTTTGAAGACTTAGGGATTTATCACTGTTTTAAATGCTGGAAATTTAATCACAGCGCGAAGAACTGCGAGGCAAAACATCAGGTTTGTGGAAAGTGCGGAAAAGAAAATCATACAGATAAAGACTGTCAAAACGATACCATAGAATGTGTTAACTGTGTAGATATAAATAAAAAACTTAAACTGAATTTGGAAACTACTCATTGTGCGTGGAATAGTCAATGTCCTGTATATGTAAAAAGAGTTAAAGACTATCGTAATAAAGTAAACTATTCATAGCAATTAAGTAATAGTGAGAAATGTGATGTAGTGTATTTGAACGCACAAAGCCTAGTAAGTAATATAGAGAGTGTAGAAACTATTATTTATGAAAAAAAACCGGAGTTAGTGTTACTAAGTGAAATACGCTTAACGACAGACATTCAAGACTCTGAAATAGAGATAAGTAGTTATAATATTATTAGAGTTGATTCTAACTCAAGGTATACAGGTGGAGTTGCTATTTACATTAAAAATAATATTAAATTTAATGTTATTTCACAGTACATTGTAGAACCAATTTGTTGGATGTTATTTATTAAAATATGGTATGGAAATTCTGTTTGCGGTCTAGGTATAATATACCACTCTCCCAGTGCAAGTGATGCTGATTTTTTAAATATATTTGAGAACTGGGCGGAAGATATGAATGACCAATGCGACTTTTGTACATTTATTGGGGATTTTAATATTCATGTAGAAAAAGATTACACTTATAGCAGAAGATTGAAACAAATTGTACAGAGCTTAAATATGAAACAACTAGTTAATAAACCTACCAGAATCACTAGGGATAGTAAATCATTAATAGACTTAGTAATAACAAATAATACACATAAGTTAGAAATACATTTTTTTGACGATTATATGGTTTCAGATCATGCTACTTTAGGAATAAGGTTAAATGATAGAATTGATAAAAAAATTAATAGTTCACATGTATGTAAATATTCTAGGGATAATTTTAGATCTAAACTTAGTAAAATAAACTGGCATGATGTACAAAATTCAGAATATAACATGATGCTAAGAGAATTCAATAATATATTGAAAGTAAATAGTACCCAAGTTGTGAAGAAAACTAGTAGCTTTACGAACAAAAAGTGGATGAACAAAACTCTACAAGAACTAAGAGCTAAAAAAGTTAGTGCCTATAAAGTAGCTAAATTCACAGGTTTAGAAAACGACTGGGAGAGTTATAAAAATGTAAGAAATGAACATGTTATTAAAATGAGAAAATACAAAAATGAATGGTATGTGAATAGACTGGAAGAGAGTAATGGTGACCAAAAGGGTACATGGAAAGTATTAAAAGAACTTCTGACGGGGAGTGTTACAAGCACAATTAACAGTCTTAGTATAAATGATAATATCATAACAGATGAGAGTAAGATGAATGAAGATTTAAATAGTTTTTTTGTAAATAGCATACAAAATATTAATGACAGTATAGTTATGCATCAGTCAGAACAACAATATGTAGTTGATTTAAACAAAATAACACCGAGTCATTATTTTCATCTGGAAGAAGTCACTAAGCAAGATATCTTAGATATTATTAAATCTATGAATGATAAAAAGGACTGTAATTATTTAGATAAGAACAAATTATTAGACTCTTATGATATTATTGGGGATACATTGTGTGTGTTTATTAATTACTCACTGAAAAATGGTATAGTTTCAGATGAAATGAAATGTTCTATAGTCAAACCAATACAAAAAATACCGGGTACAATAAAATGTGAGGAAATGCGACCTATTAATATGATGGATATAATCGAAAAAATATTGGAAAAATGTGTTAAGAAACAAATCGACACATTCATTGAGAATAACAATATATTAATCGCACAACAATCAGGTTATAGACATAAACACTCGTGTGAAACAGCATTAAACTATATTATTAATGACTGGAAGCATGAATTAGATAAGGGAAAAATTATAATTGCCATATTTTTGGATCTAAAGCGCGCGTTTGAAACCATAAATCGTAAGATGTTGTTAACCAAATTGAAGGCTTATGGGGTTGCAGGTAATGCTTTAAAGTGGTTCGAAAGTTATTTAGCTAATAGAAAACAAAAAACTCGAATAAATAATAAAGATTCGTCTGCTGTGGATGTAAACATTGGGGTACCTCAAGGGACTATTTTGGGGGCATTAATCAAAAACGATAATAAAAAAAAAAGATAAAAAACGATATTAACGATATATATAAGATTCTGAAATTTTCCAATTTTAAGCTCTTTGCGGACGATACTTTAATTTATATAGCAGTTGACAATATTGGCGAGGGTCTAAATAAAATAAGATCAGACTTAGATAATTTAAATATATGGTTTAAAATAAATAGGCTCAAAGTTAACACAAACAAAACGAAATTTATGATATTAGGTAATAGAGCAGTGCCAGATATAGATTTATATTTAGACAATGAAAAATTAGAAAAGGTTAAGAGTATCAAATATCTGGGTGTGATTATAGATGATAAAATTAACTTGGAAGAGAATACGAACCATGTATGTAAGAAAATAGCAAAAAAAATATATTTTCTACGGAGAATAAGAAATAAGCTAACATATTTGCAAGCTGTTAATCTCTATAAAACTATAGTTGCTCCACACATTGATTACTGTGCCACTTTACTTTTTTTGTGCAATAAAGGTCAAATTTTACGTCTCCAAAAATTGCAAAACAGAGCAATGAGAATTATCTTAAAGGTTAATAGGAGAACGAATATAAAACAGATGTTAGAAGCTCTAAATTGGCTAGATGTTAAGCAACGGATATATTTTCTGACGTTAATATTTATATTTAAAATAAAGAACGGCCTAGTACCATATTATTTAAGTAGTAATATTAAATTTGTTAACGAAGTTAGCAGATATAACTTAAGAAATAAAAATGATTTTAGAATTGAAAAAGCAAAAAAAAGTGGAACCCAAAATAGTTTATTCTTTAAAGGACTTACATTATTTAATAAGCTAGATGATAAAATAAAACAAGAGGGAAATTTAAATAGGTTTAAGAAAGAATGTATAGTTTTTGTAAGGAAAAATGTTACGTATAAGTCATAAGCTCTATGGAATTATTTTAATGTATGTTTTAAATGTAATTAACTTTTTTAGTTAAATAAATATGTAATTATTATTTTGGGGTTTGTCAGGTCTTGACAAGCGTCCACTAATCTCAAACTTCAGCAACCTTTTGAGCCGCGTCATACTAGAGACTAGTGGAGCTAAATACACACGACTGCATCCCAAACCCTGGCGATATGCAGCCGCGGAAATTACGCCAGATCCAGTGCCCGCACAATGCGGAGCGACCCGAGCAGCACTGCTTTCTGCATCCTGCAGATCAAAGAGTTGGCAGAAGATCTGCAGACGGGAATGGACTCGATTTCCCTTCGATAGGAGGCTTTCATGCCACCCAAAACACCAACTATCA